>JAWWMK010000020.1:759642-811513 GCA_035047105.1 Galeopsomyia nigrocyanea | reverse complement strand
TATGCTCGCAATGTATAGCGACCCCGTTAGAATGCTTCTCCACCAGATGGCGTATCGCAGTTTAGCGGATCCCAATAGCGGTCGGCTACTTTTTGCTTATCGTTTACTACGTCAATTTTGTAATAATCATACACTACGCGCTGTTTAGATATTTAACTGCAACAAAAATAAATGGTTCAAGTGTGGTTATTAATTTTATAACTATTGATAATTTTTTATTGCGTATACACAAAGAAACTCGTTTTAATGTGTAATATATTATTATAAGTTCAAATGAACCTCATTATCCTTATCGAGCATTTGGTTATTTACCCTAAAATTATTTTGAGAGCTTATTTTATCAATAAAATTAAATACACATTCGAGATAACAACACGTGCTCGTTAATCACAAGGCGTTGACAAGTATTTCAATACAGTGATTATAAACGGGACATTTCGAGCTAAAAATAAAAATCGCAAAGTCATTTGGGCACACCTGGATCAAGTCTGCAATAATTTTTGAATATCTCGTAATGACAATAAACAGGCGCTTGCAATCTTCGAATGAAGCCTTGAGAATCGTCATAGTCGCGATTTATATGTATTGATACACGTCGATTTCGTCACTTCGTTCGCTTTATTTTTACACACTTCTCTCCACGTGACGGGCTTTTACGCAGGAGGAAATACAACAAAAAAAACCATCTCATTAGCTGTAAAGAATTTTCAATTTTCCAAACGATAACTTATCGCTCGGTTAACTCACGTGTCGTCGCCGGGTAATTTGTTCGAAAAAGCTCGCATCATAAAGCATAATAAGTCGCTCATTTCCTGGCAATAAATGCGACATTCGTGAATTATTTATCGACAGCTGCCTGTCGGCGATCAATAAAAAATGAGCGAATTGTATATATGTACACACATTTCGCGGTAAACGTGTTATGAAACTCACATATAGCGTAATAAATTTCAATGAAAAAAAAAATCCCCTGCGTAATACCGACCGAGGTATAGATAGAAAAAAAAAACTAGCAACAAAAAAAAAGAAAATTTTTAGCTGCATATGTATATATCTAGTTCAAGTAGTAAACTCATGGGTGTTATACCAATGAATAATGAATCTGATCTGTTGGCTCACGCACACTGAGGACATGCAGATTGACTTAAAGTAAGTAAGGTCGAAGATCACTTAAGAGACGCGTCTCTCTGTCTCTCTTCTCTCTCGCTGCACTCGTTGTTCTTTTTATATGTCGTGGCGAGTTATAACACTTCGTTGACTGTAATTGAGTTTATTTTCTCATACGTTTTCATTGTTTTTTTATTTTGTTTTCTATACTCCCGATTTACTTATATCTCTGTATATATATATATATTTTTTTTTTTGGCTTTCGATGTTAGTTAGGTGTGTGCATGAATTGTTTATTGTATAGGTTTATAGCTAGATATAGTTTTGTCAAATTTAATTACATAGTAGGCATGTTATTTGAAAAGTATTTCTTTTTAGATTTATTGTGCAACGTGAGCTCACAGTATATCATTTAATTCAATAATAAAAAAAAAGTACTATTACAACGTTTTGCCAACAGAGCACTATAAAACTGTAAACTCACTATTTGTATACTTCTCCGTTATTAGACGTAAAAAGTAGATCGCGCAAAAAAAGCGAGAAAAAAACCAACTAATCGATGTACCGTTATAAAGGTCAAGACAACACGAAAGGAAGTGGACTGTGGTTCGGCCTGTACAAGACATTCCTGATCGCCTGGGTCTCGTTCGGCCTTGGTTACATAGTAATGATAATGACGTTCATTGGCCGCGGTATGACCAGCAAAAAGATCGCTAGACTCGAGCACAAGCTCGCCGCCAAGCTCAAGCACACGCAGAGCAAGATTTGGCAAGAGTTCAACGAAGACATGAATTACCTTAGGCGGGTCTTCAATGAACTTCAACTTTCCAAAGTCAAGGTAATTTGGCGCCTGCGGTCGCGCGACATACGATTCAGCGCTATTTTCAATTCTGATTCATAAAAATTTGTTGATAACATTTTTTTAACTTTAAAAAATTGTTTCCTAAAATTTGATTTTTTTTATTTGTCTACTTGCAGAGGGTATACATGGACGAATGCGAATATGACACACCGCTACCACATTACCCGAGAAGCAACAGTTTCCCCGATCTCCGAGATCTGCTCTATGGAGGCTTGGAACCATCGCCACCATGCCCGCGTCGACGTGCCAATAGCGAGGTCGTTCCATCGGTTAGTGTCACATGAAAAAATTCACCAATTTCATTCATTCATAAAATAACGTTTCTTTGTAATTTCAACAGGAGGGCCACGTAGCTCGCGTCGTCTCGGAAACCGACTTGCAGCGCATCGACAAGCACGCAACATTCGCCACCCACGCGATGGTCCAACCCGCGGAATTACTCGCACGTCTAGTCAATATTCTCGGCTACATACCACCACCGCCACCACCCGACGATGACGATATTCCACCGACTGCTACGGTCGACGACAAGGGTGGAGTACAGGGCTTCAGCGAAAAGGAAATTCTTGCCAGTGAGACGCCGTGGAATGTAAGTCTTTCAAGTTCTTTTACACTCACAATTTGTAAAATTTATTCCTTTATTATTCAATATCAAAAATCTCGCAGGACAAATGGAGACTGGGCGCAGACACCCCAGTGAAACCATGCCGCTCGCGCGCAATAAGCGAGGTACGACTCGATCGTCCGGATATCTTTACGCATCCGAATGCAAGCGAATGGACGTGGTCGGGTCCAGCGGCATCGACGAAGATACAGGAGATTATGAAAGCTCGCAGGAACGCCACGCCGGAGGCTAAGGAACCGACGGCAGCACCTAAATCGCGATTCTTATCGTTGAATTTGGGTTTGCCAAAGGGACCCAAAGGTTTGCTACCACGATGGGTTAAACAGCTACGTGAGGGTAAGAAGCAGTCGGTTGATCACTCGATGTCGGTGGACGACGTTGAAGCGGGAGACAGGGAGTTTCCTTCACAGCCACAATCACCTGGTCGTAAGTATTTATTGTAGTCTGAAGCTTTTACAAATTTCGTACTAGAACCTAATAATTCTGAAAAAATTCTACTGTAAATTTAGCTGTATTGGGCGCTCCAGAACGTCGCAATTCGTGCTCACGACCTTACTACACACACACCGGTGGCAACCTGCTCGAGGAAACATCCCTGGCGGACTTCCTTCGAGCTTTGACAGCCCTGCATTCGCGCGTCGGTGCTGTGCCCGATGACTTTGCGACTGGGCCAACGAGAAAGACTAGCAATTGTCCTCAGCGTAAATTGGGAACAGCTTCGTTGACACCACCAAAGCTACCGAGTTTGCTAACGTTGTTCTCGCCACCAGCTGGTCATAGTCAGAGTCAACAGAATACCATCACGGCGGCCGCTGCTGGTGCCTATCAAAAGAGGAGATTTTCACTCAGGACAGCTGAAAACTCCAGCACCTCGACGCCTCTGTATCAGAGACGAGCCACGCAAGGTGCTAATGGCATGAGTAGGCCTATGAGAAGGTTTTCGTTGAGGCCGGTTGTCACGCCGATCGGCACTCCCAGACAGTTTTCGTACAGCTCGGTGAGTTCAATTCCATGCTACTCCTTTACATTTGAACGCTTTTTAATTTCGCAGCCTTCTCACTTGAAAATTTTTTATTCTGACAGAACACAAGTCAACCGGACGACCGTGCGAATCCACCACCCTACAGTGCTTCGGAGTCTTTCATGCTGGATTGCCCGAAGAAACCACTGGTAGAAATGGAAGGTGCGCCGGGTGTTTCTTCACCCGTAGCGATGCCTCCACCAAAGAGTTACAGACGTTTCTCGCTAAGGCCAGCTCAAATTGGTATTCCACCGGCACCTTCTTCGGCGGCAATGCCACCGCCGGTCACTCAACAAGCGGCCAAAGCTATACCCAGGTGGAAAGCTGGTATGCTGCAGAGGCAACTTGGCCAGAGGAATGTTCAGAGGAGGGCGCGAGCTTTCAGTTTGAGCGACGTTCATTCGGAAGAGTCGAATCGTAGAATTGGTAAGTTGATAAGAAAATTTCAAAAAAAAAAAAAGCTCGATAAAATACGTTCTAATCTGAGGATTTTGTTGGAAACAGGTATCAGTCCCTTAGCTCTGCACGATAACGCCTGTACGATAACCTCGGTCCAAGGTCAGCAGTTCACAGTGGCGCCGAAAACCGTGACGATCGTCTCGCCAAATCTGTCTCGCACGAAGTCCGAGTACCAAAAGCGTCCGAGCGACTTGACGGACATCAGTAGCAGTGGTGGTAGCAGCAGTGCAAGCACAAATCCATTCGCGTCGACTCGCGGTTTACGTCGTTACAACAGCGACATCGAATCGATATCGTCGAAAAGCTCGAGTCACTCTTCCAAGTCATTGGACAAAGACGCACCAGCGTCGTCCAAGAGTAGCAGTAGAAAGAGTTCGGATAGCAGACCGACGTGGAAAGTCACGAGCTACGAAGACGAAGACCTAAAGTGGGATTTTCCCGAGCCGACGAATTCTAACGATGAGATACTTGCGGAAATTGTAAAAGAGTCGGATAACGTTACTAGAAGATTGTCGGAAGAATCGAATAATAGTACGGAAGCTCGCGGCAGGACAGATTCGATAGCGCAACCGTCGGCTAGTAGAAAAGCGTCGATTGCATCGATAGAGACGTGGGCGGAGTCGAGAAGTAGAAAAAGTTCGGTTGTCAAAAAGGACGAGGTGAAAATTGATGTGCCTGATGATTCCAATGACAAACATTCTCCGGTCTAATTGTTATAGTATTTTTATTTTGTTGCTTTCTTTCTCCATCTTGTTTTATATAAGGGACAGGATATAGGTGCCGTGATAGGCTTTTTACCTATACGAGTGGGAGTGTATAGATAAGTGCATTTTTTGTAAATATAGCGTGACAAGCTGGTGTTTGACTTGCATCAGCGATAGCCGTTGATGTCACTACGCGGTTTAAGAAAAGAAAAAAAAGTATTGTTTTTTTAGGGTCCAACGCGATTATTCGCGATATTGTATTGTATAAGTATTTTGATGACAATTGCTGTGAAATAGCATAAGTGATAGAATTCCACGATTCCGTTCGTGGCTCTTCAACTACTATTCTTTCCTGTGACGAAAATAATAATGACTTTATTTTTGGGAAGAATGAGTGCGAGATGCCCAACGGATGATATTCCCATGCGTACACTTATTAACTATACTGTGATAGCACTGCGAGCCTTAGTTACTTTAAGCAGTACTCGGCAGGTACGAGTCCAGTATTTTGTATGTTTAGTTTTTAAAACCCAGTAAAGGTTGTAGCTTTGGAATGGCTATTTGATTGTGAATTGTTTTCAATGGATTTTATACATCTTTTAATGACAAAAGCAATTTTTGTGAAGCAATAATTCGATGCAGTATAACAATGAATTTGTAAAATTCGTGGAAACAATAAAATAGTTGTCGTTGTAAATAATAAAATAGCATTAATGATGAAAATGTTCAAATATAGTATTTAGCTTGGAGAGTATATGCGGCAGTGTAAAAAATGACGACACATTTGTTAAACAAATGATGTTTTTAATTGCAAAGAAAAAATATTTATAATTGACTAAATTAGAAAATTTGATACACAAATGATGTTTTAATGCAATAAATTAAAGTGAACATATATTGATTGATCACTCGTGAGAAAAGAAAACCCTATACTCTATCCTCTTTCATAGTGAGTGCACAGAACTTTTTGTTAATTCAATTGCGTGTACAAATATCTTTGGATTGCTAATTTATAAAATCCAGAAGTGACCGTGTGTGCAACGCAGCGCGAGGACAGAAGTGTGTGATTCAGTCCAAGTATGGAAGGTATAATCCGTAAAAAATTGATCGATCCGTATTGTTTCCTATTTTTGGTATGTAACGAAAGCATCGATTGACTTTTCACCGCAACTCTACAAATAAGCTTACCAACTGAAAGAGATATTTACAAATTCTTTCTCCTTTTTTTCATTCCACGTACATCAAGTCAATCGATATTTTCTATTCATACAGAACTTAAGTTCAATTAATGCTGTTTAGAATCGCCTATATTTTCTAGCTTCTTCTTCAACTCTTCAACGAGATTCCCTCTGGCGACTGTTGTTTCTTCTCTCGTCTTCACCACTCTTAGCGTCACTTCGCCTCTCTTTATTTCACTTTCTCCTATGATAATCGCAATCGGTATTCCATGTTCCTCGCAATGCTGCAGCTGACCCAACAATTTCGGACTCTTTTTGTACGACTGTTCAGCCTTGATGCTGTTTTCCCAAAGTTCAGCGAGAATGCGCATCCTCTCCTCGTGTAAATTCTTTTGGGCAGTAGCAACGAAGACTTGCACTTCGGTGGTTCGTGTCTTCATTCCTTTGTTGGCGATCGATGTCTCGAGGACGCTGAACATACGTTCAATACCCAAAGACATACCTACGCAAGGTACTGTTTTATTCTTTGGGTCGAACATCCCTACGAGATTGTCGTATCGGCCACCCCCTGCTACACTACCTACGCCAACGTTGTCTCCTGCAAAAAAAGAAGAATTTTATTTTTTTTTTGCCGTATTTGTTTGCGCGATTGAAATGAAAATTAATCTTTACCTGTCAGTATGGCCTCGAAAATAACACCTGTGTAGTAGTCAAGGCCTCTCGCCAAGCTTAGATCGAATACCAAGTTATCCATGATGTTAAAAATCTCGCAATACTTTAGAAGGAGTTCCATCGAGTCGACGCCTTGCACAGCAGCTGGCTGCTTCATCAATTCGGCGTCTTTCCTCAATTCGTCGACAAGATCTCTTTTACCGCTCCGCGATACGTAAGTTCCAATTTTGTCGGCTATCGCACCCTCAAGACCTTTCTCTTCGACCATTTCTTTCCTTACTTCTTCCCAAGGACTCTTGTCGAGCTTGTCCACTGCCGAGCAGATTGTTCGGAACTTTTCCGCAGGAACTCCGCACGCAGCGAATATTCCATCTAGTAAGCACCTGTGGTTCACTTTTATTGTAAATGGTCCTAATTCTAGACATTTCAGAGCCTCATATATAATCCGCAGACATTCCGAGTCTGGCAGCATTGGATCGTATTGTCCAGCAATATCAAAATCCTGAAATAAATTGTGAAAATTTTATTATTTATTTCGGTTTTATCGATTTTTTCGATTTCCTCAAAATAATAAAAGTCTTTTTAAGGCAATTAGCTTGAAAATATTTTTAATGAAGAAATTAAAATACTCACACATTGGTAAAATTCCCTATAGCGTCCCTTCGTCATTGCAGGATTATCCCGCCTATATACTTTGGCAATGTGATATCTCTTAATATTAGTAATTTTATTCATGGCCAAGTATCTGGCGAAAGGAACAGTTAAATCGTAGCGCAAAGCGAGAATTTCTCCACCTTGGTCTTTCAGATCATAAATCAATTTTGAATCTTCTCCATACTTCCCCGTTAGTACTTCCTAAAATTAAAATGTTTGCATTAAATTCTGATTTTAAGAAAAAAAGTATAATAAGACAATATCTAAAATTTTACCTTCAATTCAAAGATTGGAGTGTCTATGGTTTCAGCTCCATGCTTTTTGAAGATGGAGGTAATTGTCTCCATTACTGATAGTCGTAATGCCATCTGTTCAGGATTGTAGTCCCGAGTACCTTTGGGTGTTTTGAGAAGAAGCTTTTGTGATCCAACATTTTCTTCTCCAAGTTGAGCTTTCAACTCCAAGAGTTTGGTAACTTCTTCTTGAATCTGAAAAAAAAAACAAAAAAAATGAATAATGTGGCTTTCAATTGAGAAAAATGTAACCGACGACTGTTAGGTACTCGTACCTGAGTAGGAGCGACCACAGTCGTGTAACGACGGGCAGCAAGAACAATATTTGTACGCATCAGGTTGAGCATGATGCAAGAGAGAAGTGAACCGCAACCAGAATGAAAGATAAAATCCACCTCAATGTTGGTTATCGAACTAAGCGAAACATCAGATACAATTTAGTTAGCCAGCTAGCATATGACTACCACAGATTATCAAAGGTTATCAAGATATAACTGATAAATCAGACACAAAATTCAAGTCATGATTACATAAATCAGACATGTGCCCCTTTTGTCACTTGTTATTTGTTTACATCATTTTCTAATCAATATTTTATATGTCCATTATTAAAAAAACTAGTTTTTTTGTAAGTGACAAGAAGTGCACATATTTTATTTAAGCTTTCATGTGGTGACTATTAATTTTCTGTGGCAGTGCTGCTAGCAAGCAACTACTGCCTCACCTTTTTATCTAAATCACAACTAGATGAGGACGTGAGATGATCAACTTTAATTGCTAGTAGGCTAGGTTGCTTCAGCTCAGGGAATGCTAGTCGATCCTCTGAACTAAAGCTTTTCATGTGGTCAAACCAACGTTTTAAGTTTGGCCAGTTGCTATAACCACCATTTTCATGGCTACTACATAAATTAAAGAACTCTGCATCTTTCTTTGAAGGGTTCCAGCCAGATAGATAGCTGTAGTTTGACAGAGCTTGCTCTATGTCTCCCAATGACTCTTTAAAACCCTGAGGGGAAAAATCTCATTGAGTTGTCAATATGTGCTTGCAGTACAATTTTTGCCATGTAAATTTTGTGTAGGTTATTTTTTTTTGGTTTGTATTGATTTTGTGCAATTTTGTTGTGTTATCTGATGTAATTGAGTTAATAGTGAAATTTAAATAATTGAAGCAGTTAAATAAACCAATTTAAAATATTCATAAATTTTTGCGTGCAATTATTGGAAGGATCAAATAAAAGCTCCATATTTGCAACTCTACTACAAAGATTGGAGCTTTTTCTAAATCAAAATAAAAGTAAAACGGCGACCATGAAAGGATGATGAAATGTTGACATCATTATTGTGTAGAATGACTAATGGCTCTATATAGCTTCTACTTGTATCTATGACACTTTAAGTGCGAAAATTCTTATCAGTAGTTCTTTACAGAGCTTTTTCATATTTTTATTAAAATCGTATTGTAATTATTTTCTTGCTATCTATTTAATCCATAGCTTTGAAAATTTCAAAATACCAAATTTCAAAGTAGTGGTAAAAATGAACAAGGAAATGAATGATTTCTATAAACTGCAAAAAAAACAAAATGACGGCATGTGAATTTGCAGGTGAATGTGTGTGTTCGAAATATGTAAATTCTGTATGAATCCCAAAATAGGTGTAATTTAATGACGTGCAAATAAACGACAGCTGCTCTTCACTCACGCTCAAATATGTCGCGTCAATTCTTTTCTATTTTATTATTTCAAGCACGTAAAACAGTTTAGCCACAAAATGGAGAAAATTTTGCAAAACCCAAGCGCAAAACCGAAACAGCTGATGCAAATTTCCCAGCATTACCCAACGCCACAATTAAACTTGCCACTAAAATAACTACCAATTTCCGGATAGGACCGTATCCCAACCGACCTAGTAAAAAAAAAAAAAAAACTCTGGCAACGTACGCAAAAAAAAGGACAGCTTTCTATGGCTTGCCAACGAACCTTTCTTACTCAACGTTACTAAGAAATTCGCGCGTAGAAAGCAGCTGCTAGAATCGCAATCTCTCTCTCGCGACACAGTGCAAAAAAAATTATCGTTTCTCCACGTGCTTCTCTCACTCTCGCGCAATAGTCGCACACCATGCGTAATGTAACCTACAATTAAAGTAATCCATACGGTACCTGTGCAGGATCAGCTTTAGCACTTTTTAATCGGCGTACTAATTCGCCTTGTTCCTTGATCAACTCCTGTAGGCTGCCCATCACGACGAAGACGTTGAACTTGTTTCGTCAGATCTGCTGCCCATGGAGCAGTATGGGAAAGCTAACGCGCACACGTGAACCTCAAGACTCAAGACTAAACGGATTGTGCTGCTGGCGTCGCCGTCGTCGAACTCTGCACTGCACGAACAATACATATGAGAATCGAGAAAGGCGAAAGGCAGGCCATTTATCCCCAAAGTGATTGTCGACCAATCGGAGAACGGAGTTATAAGTTTTGTTGCTAAAAGCGAATGGTCATTGGACAGTTGGGTGCTTAGCTGCGCATGCGTGTAATTATGAGCGAGTGGCGCGATTTGTGCCAGGGACGTAGATAGAGAAAATCGCCAGTACTTGTTGCGATTCTGCGAGTTTTAATGGTATCCTAACAATTCAACTATGACGTGTCATTTTCTAAGAGAAATAATTTCTGGGATATATTATTATTATTCAATTGTAGCGTTGCCAAATAGGTACTTATTTCCACATAGAATTATTACTTTTTTTACAGTCGCTATTGCAAAAGAAGTTGATTTTTAGGAAATATTAAAAAAAACAATGTTGATCAACTGAAGAGTTTGTTCTTCCTCATTTTAGAAAGTAATTATATCTACCGGAGAACGGCTATATTTGATTAAGAGATTGGCATTATATCATATGATGATTTTTATGCAATTTGCCTTGATTCCACTAATGTAATTGCGTTAACCTTGAAAAACATAAATTATAACATCTTAACTTTGTTGTGCACCTATCACATTACTATTTGGAAGCGCGTAAGATTCCATAAAATTAGATGCAAATTATTCAGTAACCGGTTTTCTACTTCAGCGCTGTATATGCTATACGCAGAATTAATGTTATCTCATAAAAGTTTTATGAACTGTAATGTATAATTTATTGTACGAAATTTGTAATGCGGAATATATTATAAAAATACATATAGACGGTGATTATAAACTAGTGCAAGCTGCGAATCGAATTTTTACCTAATTAGCATTTATTTTCGTTTCCTTTTGCAGTGACAAGTTTATCTAGATAGTACGTCACTGTAGTAGACCACAACTGCCAAAGTATAAGTCAGAAGAAAGAAAGAATCGCGGATTATTATCTACCTTTCGAGATTACATAAACCGTCAAATTTCCTTTGATTGCATTCCAACGAAATAAAGCGCCCATTATTTTATAATGACGAAATGACCGAGTTTTATTATCGGCCATTGATTATAGGTTTGGAATATTATTTGTTTCCTCGTATTGCGGATGTCATAAAAATACCTCCCGCGCATTTTTTTTTTAATTCAAATCTCACGATTCGTCAACTTTTTGGCGTACGATAAGGGCTTATCGTCTGTCGTATTTGTCTTAACAAATAACTGCCTGTTGTAAATAATATTTATCTCGTATTTTTCGTGCTGTTGCATATAATTTATTTTTTATTGTAAAGAAATGATGATAAACTTCAATAAAAGAAGAAACACATTACAATGTATTTTGATACTTTAATTTTGACTATTATTCGTCCAATGATGGATTTAAATTTGACGGAATATATTTTCATACTTTTCGAGAAAGTAAAAGTGAATTGAAAGTAATCGGGACTAAATTTGACTTTCACTTTCAATCGTGGCTATGAGGAATGAAAAAAGTAGGTTTGCGCTACTTTTATAGAGAAGAATCCTAATATTAAAATACTGACCTATAAGTCAATTATTCATCCTCAATAATACAATAGGCTCATCATTTGCAAACGCCATAAGTTGAACTATTATAAAAAACCATTTCCGCCGGCTGTCCCACAAACACAATATAAACACCTGTGCCGAGCTACAAACTACCTATAAGAGGAGAAAACGCTGGAGGTGTGTCTACATTGTCATGGATATATATAAGTAAATCATGACGCCGAGAGGTGAATGTGTGCCAGACGGGACGAAAAAGTGACCTGGTTTTGTCGAATCACTTTCATTTCGTTGCGTCATCGCGCCGAAGGAGAGAAAATTACGTCTGCGTGTGCGTATTTTTATTTTCCCTGCACTCGACCTTGAAAAACTGCTGTTGCATTTATATGTATATACATATGCGGGAAAATGTGCGTGGATTAGATAGCGCGAGATTTATCGTCGTTGCGTATCACGCAACGAATGTCAATGATGGGCTTTCGATTTATCGTAAACTTGTGCTAAAACAAAATCGTTTGACGAACGTATTCTCACATTGAAGACACATGATAAGGAAAGTGATGATAGTTTTGCGTACTTTTCGAACTTTAAGTTATGCACGCAAAAAAAATTGTACATAAAAACCATTATTACGCTCTGTCGTTGAATTTTGTGAATATCATTCACGTAATTTTTTTTTCATGAAAGCTGTTTTTCCAAGTATTTGAACAAATTTTTCGTTATATTCAAGGAGATTCAAGTCAATAGAATTAAATTGAATATAAAATATATTTCACAAAGAGCATACGTCAAATGGTCGAGCAAAAATGATTTCGGAGCACGCAAGGCATCTATCTAACAATTATTTTTCTTTTAAAAATAACTTTGCAGTTTAAAACTAAATAAAGACCGGATAGTTATAGTTCGGGAGCTGAGTGGGTTCCCGTGTGCAATATCATGTCCAAGGGAATAAAAGGATTATTCTTGTGTACTTTGAGCTGCTGAATCTAAATATGCATCTCCTTTTTTCGAAAAAAAAAATCGTACATTTAAATCGCAATTGTTTAAGCAAATTGTGAAAAAGTGATTCTTTCGACTGAGATAAAATTTTTCTAGTTAATTAGGCTCATTGTAAGAATAAAAGGTCTCTTGTCATTTTTTTATAAAATGCGAATTTCAAAAGTTATGAATTTTTGAAGGTCTAAAATTTGACGATTTTTACTGATTTTAGATGTTAATAACTTTTTATCTATTGCATTTTTTTTTTTAAATTAAAGAACGTACTTGTTCCTCAAGAATTGCTGTACAAATTGATATGCTTCAAAATTAAGTCTGTGCCCAATAAGTTCGAGCAAAAATACAATGGGCCCAATTAACTAGAAAAAAATTTATCTCGGTCGAAAAAACCATTTTTTCACAATTTGTTTAAACAATTGCGATTTAAACAAAACGTAGCATTTTTTGATAAAAGGACATTCATATCCGGATTCAGCGGCTCAAAATAGATAAAAATCACCGCTTTATTCCTTTGGACATGATATTACACACGGGAACCCACGCAGCTCTCGGATTAAATAATTGATATCAATAAACGGAGCTAATACTAGAATGTTCATGAGGACAAATAAAGTAGACATTATTACTATTTTTTTTACATCTAGATAACTTTTATTAACCAATTTCATCGTTATCGTTACAAATACGCGGATGAGACATTTTTGCGCGTGCCATTTCAAACGGATACAATGAAACGTCGTAACGTCACGTTTTTTTTTTCATGTATTTTTGTTTATTTTTTATTACAGTCAATGAATTGGCGAATGAACGAATCGAGAGTAATGGATAATGCGTTTTTTGGGGGGATGGGATTTGTTCACAATTTTGTTTACTTTTATCTATCATTTCCATTAAATTTTTATACGTACGTTTTACATGCTTAGTTCAAATGTATGATGCGACAAGTGTGTATAGGTGACGATTGTTCCTTTTCTGGGTGTACACTTTTGTTTTTGCTTAAACATGCTTGTTTTCGTTCGTTACTACTCGACTCTTAATGAGATTGATTACTCGACAACACGTACTTGGATTTCATGTTTATTGTTGTTTTTATTTTTCTGTTAAATTCTTAAATTGTTCCTTTACATTAAATGTTCGATTGTGTCACTGTATAAGTCAGTAAAGTGTAAGAGTCACTTGTGCGTGTGTGTACAAACTTGAATAATTATAGTCGAAGACATCAAAAACATTCTACATAATGTTTAAATAACGAGACCGTGGATTTGCCTTCTATAATTATGCTTTGAGTTTTACTTTTTCTTTAAAGTTTCCTCGGCTTTTTTTCTCTGTTTTGTTTTTTTAAATTCACTAGCAAAGTCACAAAATGGTGCGTGGTGCATCATCTAATCTTAATTCATCAAGAAAGTGCATTATTTATCGATCCCTATGACTTCGCCTATAATTAAGGAGCGCTCGATCGAACAACTAAAATCACAATTGTGGCTTCATTTTTTCTTTTATATCCGTATATATCACTCATTGAAATTCGTCCGTTATAATAATCTAAACTATCGATAAAACGTCGTTTAAAAAATAGCTTCTTTTTTTTCACATCATCATTCTTTCATTTTTCATTTTGGCGTAAAAAAATCAATCGACGAAAATTTTCTTTTTGATTTGACGCATTGTCCGTCGTCGAACTTTGAACGCGAAGATTCTCGCGATCCTTTCTCCGTATTCTCGCAAATCCACGGCCTTACAATCGTTTAGGCTTACAGCTACTATTTATTTTTTTTTTTTTTAAGATATCAGTGTACTTATACAAGAACGCTTTAATTTTCAGCTTCGCTTTCCCTCTTTTTTTTATTTCTCTCGTCCCTTCGTTAATACAATCTCATCGTGGTATTTGAATCTCATATCTATCTTTTCGCGCTCGTCAACACTTTCGGAGTACACCGACCTCCCCCCACGAAAAAATGGGGAGAGATGGCGAACAACGTTAAAACCTTTTCAAGCACCGACAACACAGTACAACGTTCAATATCAATTCGCGCTCCTCGATCGCGAGAACTATCGCAAAAGGGGGGCAATTTATCGTTTATCGTTAATGTATATAGACTGGGACCATAATCTCATTCGATCGCTCGGATTTGAAACCGAAGTGTTTTTGTTCTCTCTGTTTCCTATGTGCTTTTTGTTTGTTTGTATGTTTTTTTTTTCAACTTTTTTTTTGGTCCGGTGTGGCAGTGCCTTGTTCAATTTAACGAACAATCGGTATATGATTTGGCGTTTGAATTATCGCTTATTATATTGATTTATCCTGCGTTCAAGTACTTCTTATTTTTCCTCTTTCATTCTCGCTGAAACACTATAACGAAAGAAAGAAATCTTTATATATCAAGCTATGCTTAATTTTTTTTTTCTTATTCATCTTCGCGTATTTATATATATGTAATACAATCTGAACGCTTTTCCGCGACGGGAAAGAAAAATGAAAGATTTGTTCGTTACAATGTATATCTATAATTATATATTAAAATTGCGTGAATACAATGGTGAGAAAACTTAAGTTATACAAACGCCGTATTATAGCGGTTAATGATAATAAAAATAAAAAAAGAAAGAGAACAATGTATATTTGTCATTTTTTTTTTGTTTTCGTATATACGAAGTAAATGCATTAATACACGCAAACATACTCAGTATTTCATCGTACAACTCACTGATATTTACATCGTTATATAACTGCTCACACTCACGCTATCGCCAATCGCTCCACACACATATTTAATAAGTCGATACAATTATGCCTTCCACATAATAATTATAATATATATTTATATTATCTTTGTATATCGTATTCATCTCCCTTTTCTTAATATCGCATTGTCGCTTCGGGTACTTCCTCCTCTTCCTCTTTCACAATAATGTATGTATATGTATAATGTTCGTATAATCATTATTCTGTTTTTATTTCGTCTTTTCATTGAATGTCGTCGTGGTGGTGTTCCTCAAGAATTTTCCCATCCTAATATCGCACGCGATCCCAGCCTTCGATTCTCACATTCAGTTGTTATTTTTTCATCTCGTGTATATCTTCTTCACGACATTGACAATCGATAATATCGCAACATTAGCAATCTCTTGTTCTTACATCTTCATATATGTATAATATAATTATTATTTATAATGTACTTTTTGTTTTTTTTTTTAAATATTAATTCATTTATTCATTGATGAATTACATACTGTGTGTAGCCTATTTCAGAGTCTTCAGCCCATATTTGTCTTTTGCGTTTACGAAGTAAGTACGATAGACACTCGGTATCGTTTACAAGCTATATGATAAAAGATGGAGCGAATGAAGGATGGATGATTTCTTTTATTATCTACGAGAGAGTTGTGTGTATGTGTTCATTTACTTTTTCGTTTGTTCTAATGAAGCATTTACGAGAATCTCGGAAGGAAAAAAATTACTGTTTCGTCCTTTCTCACTAATCACGAGGATAAAGTTTCAAAATGGGCTTCTTAGGGGATATTTACGATTATTATTACACGTTTTTTTTCCTAAAACACCTTTGAAATACATCATCGCATGTGTAAGTGTTTACTCTTATATCACCAGCATATTAGCGACGTTTAATAAATACACAGTTTTTTTTTTAGCTGTTTACTCGTGTTCAATGTTATTTGTTTCTCGAGTATCGACAGAGTTTTCGGCCGAGATTGAAAAAATTGATTATCCCGGCCTTCAGACACTAATCAATAGCGACATTATTAGTTTTTAGTTATATTAATACATCCTGCTTTGAAAGTGAGTATGAGCTTGTGTGTATGGTATTTTTTTTTCTCATCAAAACGAGTTTCGTTTATTTCACTTATTCGCTAAACTCGTGTAAAATGTGGATGAGTCGTCATCTAAAACATCATTTTTTTGTGTTTTTTTTTAATTCCACTACGGCCTCTACGCTTAATTGTTCGTTTACTTGCGTTTTTTGTTTTTTTACTTTTTTTTCTTTTTGCTTTGTTTCGCCACTACTTGACGTTTGGCTCTACGGCATTTTTTTGGATTAATACTTTGGACCTCTTGTGTGCAGGGTCCAATTTACACTCGTATGCGTGTAGTTGTATCTTCCATCATTTTCCATCGAAAAAATTCACCGTCCGTATACTGTCATCATCAGCGCGGACTCGCAATCAGATCAAAAAATTCAGAGAGACTCTAGACGCGATTGAACATCGGACTATTGCATTTTTTTTTAAGATTCGGGGGGTGCGGGTGAACGTGAATTTTGTACTCTCATCTTTGCCGATTAAACCGACACTGAACACATAGATTCGGATGGGTATTGAATGCGATTAAAAATTCAATTATCAACTGAACGATCGAAGTTTGCTTTTTTTTCTTTCTTTTGTAATGTGCGTCTTTTTGAAATCTCAGCTATCTCGACAGCGCCGGCGAAGGTATAAAAGTAGAAAACGCGTCGATAAAGCGTCGAACATACGTTTTTTTGTTGTTTGTCAGCGAAACTCAATACACATTATACATGTCCTCCCCACGCGTGAGAGGAAACAAAAAAAAAAAAAAGAACTCAACGCGAAAGAACTGCGCACAAACTCGTCGGGGTTGTTGGCGTATTTTTGTGATCGCGAAACGCAAAACAAAGAAAAAACCCAAAGACAAACAAATAAAAAAAGAAAGAAACAAAGTGAAAGAAAGAAACCGCAAAGGAATGAGAAATTTACTCGAGACGCGCCTTGTAGCTTGTCTTCCAGATCTCGGCGAGCGTGACAGCACTATGGAACCTGTGGAAGATGCACAGCGGTATGCAGATCCTCTGCAAGAGCGCCCAGGGCAGGTAGCCGTAGAAGTCGATTTGCACGGGGTTCGCGGCGACCTTCTGCGCCTCGAAGGTGTAGATCACCCACATGGCCACGTTGCAGATGAGCAGGAAGGTGACGATCTGACGGCCGGGCTTGCTGCGATCGTGCTCGGGCAAGTGGACTCTTCGTCGCGAGACGTCGGCGATGAACAGCAATTGGAGGACCACTTGGAAGACGGCGAGCAAGCCGGTGACCATGACCAGTAGATTGGGCTCGTGGGTGAAGGCGGCGAGCGAGCCGGAGATGATGCTGAACACCGCGTAGATGAAGAGGCCGAAGGCCGAGATGCGCAGGAGGATGTCGTTGAGGTCGCTCTGCTCTTCGGCCTTGAACTTGAGCTGCTTCACGCGGAAGAAGCCGATAATAATGGCCAGGATCGACAGTGCCATTAGCGCGCAATGCGACACGTCCGCCAGGTAGATCGCGAGCAAGCCGAATTCCGGATGATGGATCAGCACGAAGAACAGGATCAGGCAGATCAGTGCGCCGACGAGCAGCAGCAGACCGAAGAATAATCCTTTGCTCGCTCCCACGCAGTCCACGCGGCCGTGACCTATGTGCGGAGGGAGAAAGAGAAAAAAAGGTGTGTGTTTCAGTTGGGATCTGATTGCTTCTTTGCTTTTTTTTTTCGATTTAGTAGTGAGAACCTAGTGTGGCACTCCACGAGTACTATGGGTTCAATTATTTACAGAACTTGCGAGATGAGCTTTTTACATGAATTATGCAACAATGCAAATATTTTTTAAACTCATCGTAATGAAATTGATTAGCGTTCAATTTGACGAAGGATGACTATTTTTTTTTTTAATTAATGATACATGAACTCTATAAATGTCTTATTTCAGGAAGAAAAATAGTCACGATTTAATATTTTGATAAATATGTGTGCAAGTCGTAAAATGATGCACTTTGTACAAGAAAAAGTCACTATGTAGATGATAAACCATTCAAGATAAGTAATCATTGCTATTTGTGATAATAATCTAATGCATATTTTTACAAAATCATATGTGCAACTGAAATTCTATGGATCAAAGCTATTGTAAAAAAAGCTGATTCAACTGTATATCGTAAACAAACAAAAAAAAATGCTGCGGTGATGCTGTCATACCACATGTAATGCAAACACTCGATATCTGACTTTCTATTCCCGTGGTATAGGCAGCATTATGCAAAGCGGGTATTCACTTTGAAAAAGCGTACTTTTTTTCTCATTCCTGTACAGTTTTACAAAAATTTGCACCAGTGACGGTTCAAAAAAGCTCAACAATATAAACACAACGGAACGTTCGCTTGTAATGGTGGATGACGTTGCAGTGCTACAAAAAAAACCAATTGTCGTCGTCGTCGTTAACTGGAAGTTCTGCAGTGATAAATAGTCTGCGGGGAGTGCCAACCAAATCTCGAGCGTGAGTTTGTCACCAAGCTCGTGAAAATTGGTATTCAGAGAGAATTCATCAAGCTGCTTTGTGTGTGTTAACAACGTGAAAGAAAGAAAGAGAATGAGAGAGACAGAGAGAATGACAGCCGTACCTTTGGCTACTTTTTTACTGGCCTTGGCCTCAACTTTGACCTCTTCCTGCTTATCGACTTTGCCTGACTCGTCATTCGTATCGACAGCCGACTCATCATCTAAAAGCAATGAGTAAGAAAAGGGAAAACAAGGTAAGAGAATGATGAAAGAAGTGTAATTTTTTTTTTAATGGATGATAAATGGCGGCGGTGGTTAATTTTTTTTTCTTTATATATTTTTTTTTTGGTTTAAACTATATTGTGAGAGGCATTAGTGCATAATAATGAGCATGAATTTGGTGTGTGAGTGTGTGAGAGAGAATGTGATATAATAAAATGGAATGGGTGTAATATGCGACCGCCAGCTATTGTTGGTTAGTGAAACTGGCATTGAGCGAGCTTAATAAAATCCCAGAATACCAATTTCCGCTTACACAATGTATTGCACGTAATACATCTCTTACTTCTCTCGAAATTTGTTATTTCATTATTGTTAGTGTGAACTCTCAAACCATTAATTGTTTTTTTATGCTAAGTTTCATCGAATCCAAAGTGTTAAAACTATGCAAATACCAGTTTTTTTTATACCCTCGTAGTGATATTATTATCCATCAATTATTATAGTACCTCGCTGATGAATCGTTGTACTCGAGTTTTCAGTCTTATCGCTAAATTATTCAGACTCGACACATCGACGTCATCAGCCAAGTAAATTACAAAGATACAGAATAAAGAAAAGAAAGAATGAAGAAGCAATGTCCAATCAACAATCACGTACCTGCTTGAGCAAGAGCAACGGCGCGGCGCGATAGCATAGCCTCGAGCCTACGCTCGAGATCAGCTTCTGCTTGATGAGGGCATCTGGGATATCTACCAATGTGCTTCCACATGACGTAGATGACGGCGGCGCCGATCAAGCTGTACTCGATGATGAAGGGGAACAGATAGGGCGCCGAATCCTTGACGATGCTACCCATGATGTTGATGCGTCCACAAGTGTTGTTGTCCATCACCGGCGAGCGCGTGGTCAGAGTCAACGCCTCGGCGTAGGCGTTGAAACTCGGGTTCCACAGTGGCGAGATCATCGAGGCGGCAGCGCCGCTGAAGTTCGTCGCCGTGGAATTGGCCACGTCGAGGAAGCGCGGAATGGTGTTCTTGCTGTCGGACTGCAGATCGAAGTTGCTGAGCAGACCGTCGGCGAGCGTTGCCGCGGCTTCGGTGCTCGCCGGCGAAGTGATCACGTCCTTCCCCGTGGGCAGGAGAGTGGTGAGGAAGGACGACAAGGTCGTCGCTGCCGTCGACGGACTCGTCGTCGCGGCCTCGGTCGACGTCGTTGCCATCGTCGTCGTTGTGGTCGTCGTGGTGGTCGACGATGGATAGGCCGACGACATCGGCCAGTCGGAACTGCTGCTCGACGTGCCGAGAGTGACTGCGCGAGCGACCGGTCTGACGGTGGTGCGCGCCATTCGCGCCAGACTCGATGCGGTCGTTGCCACGGTACGAGCGAATTTGCCGGGGTAAGGGGTCGACATGCGCAAGTTCATCGCTGGATCGCGCGGCACTTCGCCGAGGAAACTGCCGGCGTGGCGGAGCGAGTGGTCCCTTATGCTCGCTGGGATTCAATGAAAAACAGTTCGTCAGCGATTTTTTCTTGGTCAAGAGCGACTTTGTCCCGATCACTTACCCAGGATGCCTTCCTCTCTGCGACCTTGCATGCGATGATACGACGAGATCTCCTTGATGCTCTCGAGTACGAGGGTGCGAATCCAAACGCACACGTTCGTGGCGACCACGTGCATGAGGCCAAATCGAGCGATCACTTTGAATCGATGGATGTTTAGCTGTGGAAGAGAAAGCAAACCAAACGTTGCGTCGCTTTATTTTTTCGAAGATCGAGGCTAAGCCGAAATAAGTGAGGGAGCGAAAGCAAAGTAAAAAAGAAAAAAAAGAAAAAAAAGTGCTTTGAAAGCACTTTGAGGACAAGCATATAGACGAGGGAGGGGAACACTTACCCTAGAATTCATGAAGATAAAGTACATTTGCATGAAAGTAAAGATCATCTGGAGAACGGGGTTAACGCCTTGGAGAATCTGATAGCAAGGTGACGTCGGCGGCACTTCAAAGAACGTGCCGAACTCCAGTCCGTTGTACACCATCGTGCCCAGGCCGAAAGCTTCAATCAAATTCATAGTAGCCAGAGCTATAGCGGCCTTTGTGTGATAGGTATATAGTATGCCTTCGGAGTGATTCGTTTAGGGGCAAAGTGTTAAAAGCTCCGAGAGTCCGTGTAATTCGATTTATCGTCGTCGTCGTCGGCGTTGCGCGCGCGATTCGGTAATTGATTTGAGCGCTGCTATCAAGATATTGGGTTATCGATTTAGCGCTGTGGGGTGTTATGCAGATTTTGCGAATGTTTGCCGTATAGATTAAAAGTGATGGATGATACTAGCGGTGCTAAACTAGACTAATGGATAGTTTTATTTTTGTAGTGAAATATCGATTGCTCAAAGAAATTATTTTATTCGCTTAGATATGTATAATGGATTCGTAAGATCAGTGTGTATTTAACAGTATTTTTTTGAAATAATAATGGCAATTTTATATACTCAATTATTAAAATTAAACGATTTTATTCGGTTATTAATAATTAATTATTTATCTAGTTAATAAACTCATATATTAAAGCAGGATTATTATTTGAATGAATGAGAAACGAACGCCACCTAACGAACCAGTGTAAAAAGATATTCGAAGACATTGTAAATTTTATATAGGTGCAAACATTTCGATCGAATAAAAAAAAAAGCCGAAATGTATTTTTTCTGCCACAACTTCTGACAGTTAAACGCGTCCGAGAGTCAACGCCGTATAACTTTACGAGGTGCGGGTGAGGTGGTGTGAAAGATAAGCATTAACTCACCAATAGCTCCAATCCGTAGGAAGAAGCTGCCATGGCTAGAGTCATTCTGGGTGGTCTTGCGTCTTCTAACAGCGCGCGTAGCGACGCCAGCTTCCACATCCGTGGCGTCCTGAAATAAACGTTCCTGCGTGGGTACGATTAAAGCACCGATCGCATAAAAAAATCTTCAGTGTTTTTTTTTCTTTTATCGATATCAACTGTCGCGCTCGCGGAAGAAGTAGTTCGAGGTCGATCGACATTGACGAAAGAGACGATTTGTGTGCTGCGTTCTCTATTTCGGGACGTTTATAACTTTGTTTCCACCGTGGAATTTCGTGCAGCTCGCTCCCCCATAAAGTCTCGTCGCTGCGTAGTTGCGTCACTTCTTTCTTTATTTACAGTTTGCCTTCTCGCGGATAACTTTCGGGGAAAATGTATAATCCACGAGATTGCATGTACGCTGTGTTGTCCGAAATGGAAATAGAAAATCGCGCGATGGAAAAGTTAGCGAATATAATGTTGCGCTCGATTGAATGAAATACCTGGAACTCTTTCTTGTCTTTCTCCTTGTCCTTCTTATCTTTGTCTTTCTTGTCCTTCTTGTCCTTCTTATCTTTCTTGTCCTTCTTGTCTTTCTTGTCCTTCTTCTCCTTGGGAGGTGGCGGCGGTGTCTCGGCGCGCGTGCAACACGCGCTCTCCTGCAGGAGGAAGCAGAACACGTAGAGCAGGAAGAGGATGCTCACGCCGTAGAGGTAAGTGAAGAAACCCTCGTAGTACCAGAGCGGCAACCTGTGCGTCACCACCTCGCTTATCACGTACGCGATGCATATCACCACCAGCAGCTTCGCGTAGATGAAGCTCATTATTATGAACAGGGACGTTCTGCAAGTACAATTTCATAACACATACATTTAGTTCTTTTTTTTTTACTTTTTGTTTGTTTGTGATTCGAAGCAAATATCGCTGATGATTTGGGGGAGCAAAGATTTTTTATGCTTGTTGACGCAGTTGTTGAAGTTCGGATGTCTGAAGATCAGAGATGGGAAAATAAATAGCCGTATGTTTGTTTAATCATATTGTATATGAATTTGGTTGGTAAAGGCAATGAAAACATACACCCAATTAGAGCACATTATAGAGTTTATTTATCTGACGTTTCGGAACGAGAGTCGTTCCCTCTTCAGGAAGCTATGAAGACAAATTAAATTTGGCTTTATAAGCAAGTACAAAAGTAACGTTCGCAACAATATACATAATTATTCTTACAACTCACCTACGCTAAAAATCTATGCTAATGTACGTAGTGTCACAGATAGTTGTCGCTCTATTTGCAAATTCGTAATTATTTTTCCATTTCACATGAGGAGGAAGTGAGATTTCCATACATACATAAATCGATAGATTAGTGCAATGAAAGTACTGTGATACAATTTAGGCTCATACAGTGCAGTAATTTCTTCTCAATAAATTCTTGAAAATTAACTTATGAACGTAAACAAAACCTCAAAGTTAAGAAGGTTAACAATTGATAAATGATAGTTACCATGGTACATTTGAAAATAGATTTTCAAAAACTTATTTCAAACAAACTTTTACACCAAATGAGCCGAAATTGATTCACAGTACTTTTATCATGCAAACCTACCAATTTATATTATTTTTTTGGCAATATGATTATTATTCGAGGCTAAACTTGGAGCAAATATTACCCCTTGCTGATATATCTATAGACATGTATGGAGGGGCTTTAATTGAATCTGTTGTGAGTCACGTGTACATTTGAAATCTATTTAAAATGAAGGAGTAGTTTTAAGAGCGTACGTAAATTATATCCAGATTTTGTGTTAATTCACTTTCTCACAACACTGACCGTAATAGATTTTTGAAATAAACGTGCAAGCAGAAGAAGCACACCAAAGCGGAACACTGTCTATATTATATGGAAGTAGCGACCTGATCAGTAAGTATATAAAAAAGTGGTTTTAAACCGCACTAACTATTTTATCGCTCTTGATGCGTTTCAATTGACTTTCGATCTGGTCTGACCTATTGCAAGGTCTGACACCGACTGTCTTATCAACTTATCACGAGGCTCAAATCCATGATTGTTTTGTGTAAGTCCGTCCGCGTCGGGAGATTTATCAGTTTTGCATGAATCAGTTTCAGTCGCACACTCAATCGCAATTTTTGGCAAGAAAGACAATTCGAGAATATTCAAGATCGAGCTGTTACTATGTGGGTATTTACAAAAATTGACACGTCCGCTGAGCGCCTTTACAGGTCGCCACGGAACGAGCTCGCGAAGGAGACGTATCAGGAAAATATGAAAGCGCAAGTTTGGTCAACCACACATCAATCAAGCAGAGTTCGATCGACCATACATCAATCAAGCAGAACGCTAATTTATCACGAAAGTGTCGATAAAATTTCAACACTCATATGGTAGCGATGGTATGGTTGTGCCACCTACGAGAATCTGCTGCTTTGCTCGGGTACAGCGTAAATTTTTAGTGTTATTATTGCGTTTTTTTTTAAATGAAAATGTGTGCTGACAGAATCTATAAAGGATTTGAAAGATGATTTTAATTTCGCTGTATCCATAATGTGATTAAAGTTTTTGTTTTTACTATCGTGTATAAAAAACATCTCCGAAAATAAACGTTTATGTTTATTTAGTTCTCCATCCAACATTTTAATGTTATCAAAGTCTGCTTTGTGTTTTCTCCTCATGTGAAATGGAAAAATAATTAAAAATTCGCAAACAGAGCGACAACTATCTTTGACACTGTGTACATTAGCATAGATTTTTAGCTTAGGTGAGTTGTAAGAATAATTATGTATATTGTTGCGAACGTTACTTTTGTACTTGTTTGTAAAGCTAAATTTAATTTGTCTTTATAGCTTCCTGAAGAGGGAACGACTCTCATTCCGAAACGTCGGAGAAATAAACTCTATAATATGCTCTAATTGGGTGTATGGTTTCATTACCTTTACAAACGAAATTCATGATTAATTCTGAAGCAGCTCGAAAGAGCGAAACAAATTATTAATTATATATAGGCACAAGTGTGTATAAGTTTGAGAGTGGGCAGAAATCAGAAAAAGATTTTGTCAAGATTTGTTTGATACCCCAGTGAAATTCAAACGCCGAGATTTGAAAGAGATTTAATGCTCGTGCGTGCTCAACGACGTTTTCTTTTTTCTCCACAAAAGAAATATCAGACACAGTAGAGGCATGCATTACAAGCCTCTTTAATTATCATAATTAAACCCACAGCGGGGAGTTAAGTAATTGTGTCGTACAACTCCCCGGAGAGACGTACGAAAAGAGATAAGACCGTGAGATTTGATCGACTTTCTCTCTCTCTCTCTTTTTCCCGCAAGTGAACCAACCATATATGCATTTGTGTGCGTCTCTCACCGTTTTTTCCTTGCGAGTCTCACTCGACTACTTCGCCGCCTGGACAACGGTGTTGTTGATCTATCCTCGTTCTCCACGAACGGCGCGATTTCCACTTCCGTGTTCGGCATGATTAATTATTCGATTCAATTGATTTCACTGCACTCACAAAGTCTCGACTACAACGCTGACAAGCGTCACCGGCGTTTTCCCCATAACGACTGCCGCTGGCAAAGCAGCGGAGAGGCGTCTCCGAAAAATCTCTCGAGAGGAGTTTAGGCTATTTTCGTGTGCGGGTGCACAGCTTCTCTGTTTGTAAGCGTCTGCGTGTTATTACGCCGGCTGCAACACACGCTGTCTCGAGTCGCTTAACTATAATACCGAGTGGAATTTAGCGGCTGATAAAGGAAGCCTTTTGTCGCGGGTTTATATGGCTGTATGCCACGTCGATTCAATGCCGTGCTTTTGACTCTTGCTTCCGTTTTCTATTTGGGAGAACGAGCTTGGGAATTTTTTTATTTTATTGTTGTTGTTATCGTTATTGGAGAGTGCGCTACCGATGAATTAATTATTTGTTTAATTAATATTAAAAAAGTTGATGGTATTAAGGTCCATAGCTAATTTCGAACCGAGAATGCAAATCTTTTTCGTTATTAATGGACAGTAAATAACAGCAACTATCGGTTGGATTCAATGTTAGTTGATTAATTCAATTCAAATTTCAATGAACAATCAATGAGCTCAATACTATATAGTCTTCTAGTTCAATTTTTAATCCTAATCAATCATCGCCATCTACATAGCATTTTAAGTATTAAAACTCTGTAAAAGTCAACGAATTCAGTGAGCTATCAAAAAAGCCTCCGCTCTACCTTAATATTCTCCACAACCGCTCGAATCAAATTGTCACCCTCTCCAAAGCAAACTAGATATAACCCCACGCGAAATTCACTTCTAAAAAAGCAATAAAAGTCGGTGGTCTCGCGTTTGAATAAGTTTTTTTTTATCTCTCTCGCTCGGAAGAGAGTTTCCGAAATACCAATTTTCGGGTGGATAGTAGACACATTTTGGCGAGCGTCCAATGGCATTTGAAAGGATCAATATACGCGTATTATCACGCGTTGCCAGAAAGTGTTTTACAAGAGTACAGGCGATATAACATGAAATGTTAGCAATAACAAACGATTTCAAAAACGTCGCTTGTCGAAGTCGATAAATCTCCTCCGAAAAAAAATACGACGAGAGAGAGAGAGAGAGAGAGACAAGGAACATATCATCGCGTATATATCTTTCTGTCAGACAGCAAGCAGTGAGGAAAAAAAGAAGCGAATGGTGTAAAAAATTAATAACTCGACGAGTGAAAGAGAGAAAAAGCTCGCGGAAGCTGGGTTGGCTGGGTGCTTGGCGGTAATGACGGTGCGCGCGCCGCTCTCGTGGGTGTGGCGCACGGCTCTCTTGCTCTCTTGCTCTGCCTCGAAAAAAGGGGGGCCGCCGGCGCTCGCTGCATCTTTGTCAACACAGAGGGCTGCCGGCTGCTCCTGCTATATGCAGTTTATTTAATGACTCTCGTTGTGTCAATTTAATATATTCGACTGACATAGACATTGAGATGCGTACGTGTTGTTTTTTTTTTTTTAAATAAAACACCGATCGAGTTTATGGGGGTCAACGCGTCGTCGTCTGAACTTTCACGAGCGCGTCACAGTTTTCTGCTATGTTGCAGACTGCTTGCTGTGCGCTCGATATCTCCAAGTGCCTACTTTCCGTGCGCGCGTACCGAGAGAGCGAACCTGGCTTTCGGAATGGGCTTTTTTTCGTCTCTCTTTCTCGCGGACTTAACGGCCGCAACTCGAGTTTTTTTTTCGGGGTTAAGTAGTTCGAGTCGGGCGCGAGTTATATAGTCAGACGTAGTCTCTCTTTTGAAGCGGACCGAAGCGGCGCTTCTTTTGTTGATTTTTTAATGGATTGTGCATTAGTGTAATGCATTGTTCTCGCGAAATCGAAAAAATATATATTCAAAGTATAACTATTTTCTTTTTCAAAATTAGTCTTTGTTTCTAAATGTTTATGGTTTTACGTAATTGCTAATTATTCTCGCGTAAGTGTTTACGACTGCGTATACTCGCCATAGTCAAGGCTACAGATAAACAACGAAATATAAATCCAACATAGTCTTTAAAATAGTTATTTACATTGCCGACAACGTTGCAGTTGTTCGCGCGCTCCCGATTTCAAGACGTGTATATACAAACGAGAGCGTTAACGCGCGCGCGAGCGTATGATGGTAATTATGCAAATGGTATACATTTCATCAAAGCAAGAGAGAGAGAGAGAGAGAAAGATCCATTACAAACTCGTCGACCTACGCTCTCCTCGCAACGCGTGGACGTGCATTCTTCAACTCGCTCGGCGTAGGGATTTAAATACCTTTAGCGCGCGTGCCAAGCGTCCTTCTCTTAACACCGAGCAATTACAAATCTCCAGTCGTTCTTTCACCACTTGCTTTCCGGTTTTTGCTTTGTTTCGCTTTCGTTAATAACACGTTTTCTCGCTCGTTTACGCATAAAACCAATAGCAGAACGATTTCTCTCGATAATTGCCGGTAAGTTCGACTATCGCGTTTGTTGCACATTTGCATATGGGGAAAAAGTGTTGACAAAGCGAAAAAAGTAAGGGCGAATTTTATACTCTTATCTATTTCGCGAAATTAATTCACGTAGATTATGTCTCTCGTCGAGAGTCAAGTAGAAAGCTAAAGCCAGATCGATCCTTGGATATCAGTTGAGTGCTAGACGCACAGACCGAGTGAGAGAGAGTTAATTTACGATTCGCGTCGAGATTATAGCGACAAGTCCGAGCATTTGATTTTAAACGAGTTTGCGTTTATCTTAGATTCGCGTGCTTTAATAATTTTTATTTTGTTCACTCGAGTCGTTGATTACACATCAAAATTATCGTTCGATTGGAAACTGATTATTTATATACGCAATCGCGTCACATCGCGAACACAGCCACTAAAATCCACTCGAACAAACAAAAAAATACACAATTGCCCCCATTGACAAAAGAGAAAACAAAAATCAATATACGAGCCAAACCATATATCGAACCTATATATACGAGAATCGCACATTCACCGCGTAAACAAAAAAACAGAGTTGCGAGAGAGGTACGCGGAGCGCATGCACCGCTCTGGTGGCGGCAACACGGCGACTGACTGTGCACATATAGCGGGAAAGCGCACGCAGGTGACACTTATACGGCGAGAGAGAGAGAGAAAGAGAGAGAGAGAGCGGATGCTGACTCTGTGCTGCTGCTGCATGGCGATATCGTTGTATATAGGGGGGCTGCCACCGCTGCGAGTTCGTGAACAGCCGTATACGTGCGGCCGATCAATAACCGGCGAGTTGCAGCAGCAGCACCAGCGTCTCTCACTTCGGCTGCTGCGATGCTGCGAATGAATATCTGTGATTTCGCGGTATAATCAGATGTTGCCATTTGTACTTATGGGGGAGATGCGACGTGATTTGATTTTCCTCGGGACGGAAGGGTTGGAGATGTGGGTACGCGGAGGTGCGCTGGTTAAGGATTTACGAGATGAATTTTGGACGAGGGACGATTTCATCGTGGTTTTACGCTGCCATGAATTATTGGCTTTCAGTTTTCGGTGATTATGGATTTGTGGGGATGGTTTGAATTTGCGGTTTTTTTTTTGGTTGGACACTTCATAATGAAAATTTAATTATTGATGACGTATGCAAATTATGAAAATTCTCAATTTCACTTTTGGATTTCGCGTTGAGTAGAAATTCTACGTAAATTCACTTAATTAAGAAGTTTTAAGTAAGCCTTCTGAATATTGATTCAATGATAATCTTAATTAGCTAGCTATCGACGGATTATTGAGCTTACACTGAGCTACAGGGATACTTATAAAATTAGTCATATAGCTTCATCCAATAAAAAGTTATCGAAGTTTCTTTTCAAGCGAATATCGATATTATCAATGGAGCCTCAATGGCACTCGATTGCTCGTTGAGTTTCATATCTTGCTCTATTTGAAAAGAAATCATCTTGTATATCACAACAACGACAACAACGGTAACAACAAATTTTTCATCCCGACGTATAAATCACAAGCCGCGCGCGATTTCCAGTGCGAGTTCCCGACAGAGCGACCTTATTCCACGGCGCGTGCAGCTGCCGACGAGCGACCTTTTTCCTCTGGCAATAGGCGCGTCTCTCTCTCTCTCAATATATATCTATATACATCCACATCGAGCGTGTCCTTTCTCTCGCTCGGTTCGCTCGCTCGCGAGGCATAAAGTCCCGTTCGATTTCAAGTGTACGACGCGCATTCTATTTCCAGGCCGCCCATTGTCTTCCGATTTACCCTCATTTCAGTCTCTCTTATAGGGATGGATGCGTGTCCTTGAGTTGGTTTTGCCAAAGTCATCATTTTTCGTTGTTGCGTAACGAACGAATACGCATCGACAATGGCGTGGCAAACCATTGCTCATTGAATAATTTAATAACCTTGCATGCTCGCGCGCACTGTTGACAATGGTTCGCTTGTCGTTTGTTACAATTTCAAATTACATTCGAGTACATCGCACGCACAGAAAAATAGAAACCTAATTGGTATAAACGCACTCGTAATGTTCGCATAAGTTGAATTCTAAATTGGCTTATTTGAGCGCGCGAGAGTAAATTAGAATTCATTCACGCTGGATTTACTTTTCACCCTTCAACGACGAGGACGACGAGGACGACGACGACGAAAGAGTAAAAGAAGATAGTAAGCCCTTGAACTTCGGACTAATCATTATCCCATCGCTCTCTTTCGTCGCCAAAAACTTCTCCCTCGCCGTCGTTTTGCTTTCAGGTGAGCGAACGAAGTAAGACTCGGCCATGCGTTAAAGTGCACTTGGAGTAAGGTGAACTCGAGTGAGACTTTTTTTTTGAGTGTGTTTGATGGTCCATGGCGGGCCATACCACTGAAACTTGTTCGCCATGTTTCTATGAGTTAAAAAAAATGATTTTCTGTTGTGATACGATGATGATTGCGTGGGGATTGCAAATGTAATTAGTGCCGCGTGACTTATATATCGCGTGTTTGTTCTGTAAGCGAAGTGATATTTATATTTACAATGTGTGTGTACACGAACCGATTGATCGATGTTTATCCGTGGAGTAATTAATCGGAAATCGGATACGCGTATCCCCGCGCAAATAAGCCGGTGCTTGGAAACGAAAGAAAAAGAAGAAGAAAGAAGACTGCCCATGTGAGAGATCTCCCTTACTTTTTAGCAGGAGTGGATCGGACGTTCTTGAGCTCCATCTCCTTGTTGGCGGCGTTGTTCTTCTCGGCGTTATCCTGCGCAGGCTCGCCGCCCTGTGGATTAAGGGGCCGCGTCACGGGCAGAGTGGCCGTGTCTCCGCCGCCGCCATTGTTTGCGCCCGATGCCTCCACCTCCACCGTGGCCACTTTGCAATCACCACCACCCGGAATCTCTTTCTGCTCGTCCTTCTTCTTCTTGCCCATTGTCGACTCGACCACGCACTTAGCGAGTTGTTGTCGTTGACACTTGAATCAGACGGCTGTCGCTGTCGTTAGCGGTTCTCACTCGAATCCGCTCTTCTTTTTGGTTGCTTCAGCTGGAGCTGATGGACTCGGGGAGTCCTCGAGCTTGGGACTGCCGTTCTTTAAGATGGGGTTTCTAGCTGTGAAGTTTTTTTTTCAGAGCTTGAAAATATGTACTTTTTTCTGTAACTTGGACCCTCGAGTAAATGGTTGCAAGAAGGTTCATTGTCAAGTGGAACCTTCATTAGAACCATTTACTGAAATGGACCTTTTGAAAAGTCACCACCAACACCACCACCACTTCCACACATGCACGCTTCCAACAATGCAGCCGAAAAAGCTCACACTCCGAGGACAAAACGAAAAATCCTAGTTTCTAAAAATATGAGATTACGAGCGAAAAACCTCGGCGACTACTTGTCGTCTTTGTTTCGGTACAAAGCGAGGGAGGATAAAAAGAATTGAATGCAGTGCTGCTGGTGCTGCTCTCGTTCCTCATTTAGAAGCGAAGAAGAATAAAGAAAAAAATACACATATAGAGAGAAAGGGGAAGAATCGATCTAAAAAAACATACGTATAGATTAGTAGTGGTCGCGCGCGAGCGGTGCGGCTCCTCCCGAATCCCGATGAGAGAAAGAAGACCAAGAGAGAGAATATTGGGCTAGGCGCCTGCGCCCCAAGGCGGCCATTTTGGTGAACTACTCGTCGATCCTGTTCCATCTTCTCGGCAGGCGGCGGAGAGAATCGGGGTTAGCGAGCTAACTGCTACTGCTTGAATTTTTCACGAGGCTTTGTATGGCTCAACTGGGTCGACTGACTTCCCTCTTCTCCCCCCTTGAGCTCTAAAGACTAATTGCCTGAGATGAGGCTCGAAGCGACAAGATTGAATTGTCTTCCGAGGCAATGCATCAATTGACGTATACAAGCTCGAAAGCTTTAGTTGGATTAGACGAGGTTTGCTAAATGAGAATTAACCATGAGCTAGATTTGAGAACCTATGATCGAAGGACCTGAGAAGGAGCGTAAAGCTCGTAAAAAATGAACAACGATTAATGGATACGATAAAATATTACTCTACTATCGATTCATCGAAAAGATCCAAAAAAAATCACGATCAAACCTAGGATCCCACTTTCCTACAATCACACGGAGCAACGCCCGAAAGAAAAAAGGATCCGGCTCGAAGGACCAATAAAGAGAAGAAGAAGAAGAAGATAGAATTTTGGCACGAGAAGCGCCGGGCGGTTTGGCCTCTAAAATATTCAAACCCAAACAAACCCTCTAAAAATAGGCTCGACCGCTTGAAACCTGTGCATCTCGGACACATATATATACACACACACACACATACACACACACACACACACACACACACACACGTACACGAAGTCTCCGTCAGTTGGTCGCAGGGTAGGGAGGAGCGCGCATCCGAATCGATGAGGCTAGAGCGGGCGTCGGGGGTTGCGCGCTCCTTCTTCTTCTTTCAGCGTCCCTCTCTCGTACACTCCGGGCGTGTGCAACCCATTCCGATGAACAAATCCCAAAAATCACACGCACACTCGACGATGTATGTATATAAAAACGAAATACAACACAATTTTTTTACACACAATTTTGCACTTGAAGCAGTTTGGGTGTGGTGGTGGTGGTAGTGGTGAGAGGGCGCGCCCTTTAGCTTGATACTCGCACGCACACATACACATACACTTACGAGTGATAGAATGAGTGAGCGTGTGTGTGAGAAAGTAAGTGAGAGAGAGAGAGAGAGAGAAAGGAAGGTGGTGGTGCTGTGCTGCTGCCGCCGCTTGGATCAGCGCCGCTGGAACCCGCGCAGCATCCCGATCCCTGACTGACTGAAGCTGCTGCTGGCTGCTGCTGGCTGCTGGGGGAGAGAAAGCCCGGTCTCTCTGCGCTCTTCCCCGGGCAGCTCTCTCTCGCTCTCTCGCTCTCTTGCTCTGCCTCCCGCACAAGCGCACTAGCGGCTCCCACTCTTCTCTTTTCTCGCAGCGAGCCGAGGGATGCTGCGCCGTGCAGACCTGCCTACCCTGCCGCTGCTACTACGTTGTGGAGGGACTGTATGCGTTTTTTTCTTCTTTCGTGCCAGTCTATTGGGGAGTGCATGGCTTTCTTCTCTTCTTCTTCTTTTTTTCTTTGCCAGCAGACGCGGCGACCGATCTAACTTTTGACACCGGTGGTAGCTTCTTTTTTTCTTGTCTTCGAGTGTCCGTACGTTAATGTCACGGTTGAGGTAGCAATATTTTCATTGGATTTTTCGAAGTAGACGAGATACTTGATGAAAATTTCATGATGCTTAGATTGAGGGAGTTTCTTTTTCGCGTATCCAATTTTCTCTCGTTCTCAAAGAAAAAAAAAACGACGCACTCGTGTGCAGTGTACCTTTATCTTGAATTTCAGATTCAATTTTCGTCGAGAGAAATCCTTTTGCGTATACTTCTCTCTTTCTTGAGTCAGATATTTGCTCGAGGATAAGAAGTTTCGATCGTTGACTTTATAGATACCGACGGACTTGAGTGAGCCGTTCTGTACACAATCTCTCTCTCTCGCTCGGAAGGCTAAGAGATTTCTCGACTTAGAGTCCACCGTAAATTAATCATGTTTCGAAGCTCGGTTACTAAATCAAGGGTTTAATTAAACATGCTCAGCGTGAATTAGCAATTAACGCGACAAGTATATACCAAGTATCTCTGTACATTGCGACGGAGGGACAAAACACACTGGCAAGATTTATATATAAAATTGGTTGCCGAGGGGACATAATATTCCGAAAGCCGATAGCAAATGTAATTTTATTCCTCTGATATTTATAAAGTATCGAGCTGCAGCATGCGTCAATAATTGATCATTCGCAGACTAAAAATACTCGTAACACACAAATCACAAATTTATCCCTCTCTCTCTATCTCTCCCAAGGCGATTTTTCATCGTGAGAGACGACACTCGATTTTCACCGAGGCCGTAATTTAATCTCTACGCCACATCCTTTGCGAGAATTTATAGTCTTCGGCAACTAATTAATCCAATATCTTTCGTTAATAAACTCCGGCAAAAAAAAGAGAGCGAGAAGGAGAGAGTCAACGACTTCCGATGTATATAGGTCCTTTGTTCTATAGGCAGGACGCGCGAGAGCGATGGACCATGGACGATGCTTGATTCTTTTTTCACGCGCGACTGCCTTATTGAGTTGGCCTCACTGGGTCGGACATCCCTTTTGCTCTTCTTTTTTTTTTTTTCTCTCTTCCTCTGCCTTTTTTTATTGACTCGGCTCTCAAGCATGCCAATGATGATGGCTTCGATTGAATTTGTTACGAATTTAACGTTGTCTGTTGTTATTGCTGGCTGGGTTTTATGGCACGTACGTTCGGATGAATTGAGTTCTCTTCTTTTTTTCAGTAGTAACAGGTGGATTTGGGCAGCCGGCTGGGGGACTTCAAAGCGTAATGGATTTGCTTGGGTTATTTTTTATGGATCAACGTCTCTGATGACTATTCAATGCTAAGAGACTCTTTCTCTTTTCATTGGATTTTTTATCATTTTAAATTGATTCGTTTATATCACCGTATAAATGTTTTTTAGTAGTGAAAAAAATTTAAGATCTATTTCACTTTGTTTGGAAATTTGACATTCATGTCACCGTATTATTCTTGAATAAAAACTATATTTTTCAAGACGTGCATATTTTAGACTCTTTTCTTTCTCTTGAGGTAACTCCTCCTCTAATAAATTCTTAAAGAACTTGTATACACTATAAAATTTCATACAAGACTAATTCATAATAAGTTTCCGAGAAGATCCTTTTCTCAGTATCATTTCCAATGGTTTTTCCGACTGCTCACTTATACAACCTCAGCGGCAAGCGCTATATATTTATACTGCTTATGCAGCAGCCGCTCGTTATAACCAAAGTTAAAGTCCAACAAAACTTGGGGGTTTGGAGTGGCACAGCAGCAGCTACTCGAGTCTCGTACTGCTTGCTACTACTGCTGCAAGCGAGCTTCGTTAAAGCCACGAATCGGTCTTTTCATTAAATTCTAGAAGCCAAAAAGCTGCCATATAGCTCAGCTAAAATGTCTTTATTTGTTCCTTTTCCTTTTTCGTTCGATCGCGAGCCAATAAATATTGCGTCGGGGCGTGTTTTGTCGCCGTGATAAATTTTGCGTTTGCTCGGGAAAAAAAAACTTTCGGCCACTATGTTTTTATCGCTGATCATTAGAGTCGAGGAGCCGTATATAAATAAGGTACGAAAGGCTACTTTTATTTTTGCTTTTCGTGAGCTTTTAGAGATTCGGTGACCTAAAAATCACGCCGCGCGCCGGCCTATTTCTACGGGCACTACAGCACTTTTAACTGGAAACTCGTGTTTTCCGCTAGCTGCAAAATTTAAGCTTCTACTTATACGTATAAATTTAAAAAAATGAAAAATTACATTTTTCTCTCCTCTTCGACGCAATTTCGCAGCATGGGTTTTACATTACACGGAGAAATGTTTTTCGAAAAATAATAATGCATCGTTTTACAGCCTCCGGCAAAATATTGTTCAAAGGCAACATTGTTTTCGCTGTTGGTATCGCTCAAAATTCCATTTAAACGCAATTTTTTCAATTTTTCTCCGACGCTAGATAAGCCAAAACAATCTGCCTGTGGTTATATCCACTCCCCTCTGACGCAAACAACGAAAAAACAAGCAACCCCCTCATAAATAATAAAAATTCGAAGGTCAAAAAAAAAAGAAGAAGAGGGGGATGAAGAAGGGCTGGCAACCAAATTTCACACAGAAACGCAAAGCTGTCATCCGCGTAAACGACTAGCATAGCTGGGTATAACCTTGCTCCAGATCGACAGACCTATACATCCACGACAAAAGGTGTAGATCTTTAGGCCGAAAGAAGAAACAACAGAAGCAGAAACAGAGTGAGAGAGACAGAGAGAGAGAAGGCAGTCGGTCCATGGTATGAAAAGCTTATATAGCTGTTGAAGGGGGCGGCGTCGCGACCCACTGACCCGCTCGATAACGTTGCGCCGCGCTACCACCCAGGTCACTGAACCCCCCCAGCCAAACGTTATATACCCACGGGGAGAGGGGATGCGCGCGCGCGCCCAGCTTCCGGTATAACGAGAGAGAGACCCGCCCCACCCGACTCCGATTTCGCCGACGTCTGCACTGTGTATGTATATGTGTGTGTATCGGCTATGGGTTTCTTTTTCCAGTTTTTCTTTCTTTTTTTTTCTGGATGTCTGCCTGTACTTCTTTAAAATATCGATTTGATAAAAAGAGATGTGCTGCACTTCTCGTGGTTTAGACAATGCTAATTTTCATTTTTTTTTCTTTCGCGGGGGGAGAAAAGTATGTTTTATAAAATTATCGCTGCTGAATTTATGAATTTTCGATAAACGTTTAGCGTGTGTTGCGGCTCTGCGGAGTTATAAATTCCGAATAATATTTCGGTAATTAGGTTCATAATTCACGAATTCACGAAAAATAAGAGCGTGACGGGCGCAAGCTACTCGAAAGAGTGGAAAAAAGCTGCGGGCGTCAGCTTTCAATCTTGACCCATTAATTAAAAATACCGCGTTCTTCATTTGCATACAAGACTTTTTTTTTATATGAATTTCAAGTCTTCGCGTACATAAAAGATTCACCGGGAGAGAAAAGAAAAAAAGTATATGGTATAAATATTTGAATGTCGGCGTTTTACGTGTTGATTTTGTGTATGTGTGTGTGTATGCGTACGCGCGCGCGGGGGTGTCAAATATTTGGTCTGACTAGGTACGGATGTTACTCTACTGAAACAAGCCGCGCGCGCGCACGCTCGTGTGTACGTTACAGACATTGACCTCCTCGCCGGCCGACGTGCTTGCCTACTACTGCTGCCTCATAAAATGTGATACTTCCTTTGTCGAAGCTTCACGCTAATCAACTCGTAAATCGTCCAGATTAATTGTCGACTAAGTAGGCGGGCCGAGCCAAATCAACAAGTATCCGGGGACTTTATTTTGCGAAAGAGTTAGAGGAAAAAATCTCTTTTATTTCATATTTTACAATTACGTCCGAGTTTATCTAAAGATAACAAAAACATTATTATCTGTGTGAATTGAATTCTAAATTCTTCTATTAACCGAATTCTCTCCTCGAAAAATAAACTCTCATCTCGAAGCAATCCCCAGATGACTAGCACCTTTCATTCAACGGTCGCTTACTCAATTACCCTCCAACAAAGAAACCTATCAACCAAAATTCTCCTCACTCCCTTCCACCTCCTCCTCCTCCTCCTCCTCCTCCTTCAAAAGAAAAAGAAGAGAATCTCATCTCTTGATCTTCTAAGACGATCAGCAGATCGTCTTCCAAGAAATGCCGAAAGCGTCAAAACAAACATGTTAATCCGGCTGCCCTCTCTCTCTATCGCGTTTCGTGGATTACAAAACGCGAACGGCGCACGCACCGCCAAGTATTGATTGCAAGCTCAGTGCTGCCGCCGCCCGACGAGTGCTAGCGTCCCACGAACTAAGCGCTTGCTGGCTGCTGCTGCTGCCTTCTCTCTTCCCCCATTATGCCCTCCAGCGGACCGACCCTCTCCCTCCTCTCTTGAGTTTCGAGTTTTCACGTTGGCGGCTGTTAATTAATTGCTCCTGCTTTTAGGATGCTACCCTGTTCAGATGGTTTTCCGAGTGCTGTTGTTTATGTAAGCTCCAGGTTGCTTTGTTGGTAGACGAAAATTATTTTAAGATACGACTTTTTTTGACTCCGCGACATTTGAATTTTCACAGAGCGCGTTGAATTCATAACGAGGAGTTTTCATGCGCATTGAATGTTGCGAGCTTTTAAAGAAATAAACACGTTATCGGAGAATAAATTCAGCGGAGCCGAATGAATCTTTCAATGCTCTTTTTTTCACGCTCATCATAACATCGATTTATCGCGATGCACATTAATGTCTTTATATCATAGAAGTTTTTTTTTGTCAGTCGTTTATTGTTTACATAACTTTCGCACTGTTCATTATTTTCCGATCCATCTCTTTCGTAATTCGATATCGATTGCCTTTGGGGAGAGAAATGCACGTGTAATCACTTACAACTTCCATTTTCAGCTGTACTGTCGGAAACGAAAAACCTTTTTCAAAACGTCAATCACGTACTTATTACGTATGCGCATTCGAATAATTCACTTCGGTTATCGGTTGTCCCTCGAGATTAGATGAGATTTTCGGATTATTGACGAGTATAGTCTTCGGAGGTCTTAAATTAATCAAAGGATCGTGTGGTTTTTGAGAGCCCTTCGAGTCTCCCTATTGCACTTCCACGGCACATTAACTTGGCTGCGAGAATTGACGTTACTCAAAGTTAATGTACCGTAGTCAAATGCCTTAGGGATCGTCTAAACTCAATACGACGCGATCGAAGCAAAAAAAAAGTCGGTATAAATGCAATTAATGGCCAATCAGTCTGTGGGGAAGGCGGCCAAAACAATGCACTCGACATATCTGTTGAAAAGCTGTATATATAGAGTAAAACAGCTAAGACGCTGCCAACAACTTGCTCAAGACACTTCGAGGGCTTCCAACTCGACACCCACACAGAGAGAAGCTCCGATGGCATGCATGCAAGTTCAGTTCGACGACCTATCAAGTATCGCGTCGTTGTCGACGAAGACGACGACGACGACGACGACGTCGGCGAATCCTCGACGACCAACTGGTGGTGTAATTTGCCGCCGCAGACGTCGTCGTTTATTTCGATACATTGTTCTTTTTCTCTCGCGCCAAAGAGATACTTATACCCCTACCCAACCCACCCGAGTTCGAGAGGGTTCTCGAGGGAGATTTACAATATACATGTATACGTGACGCTTGGGATTGCTGATCTTTCCGTTTGCTCGTTCGAGTTGTTTGTGTATTGACCTTCTTTTTCTTCATACTTTCGGGCTGCTTGGGTGGAGTTTTCATAGATTTATAGAACGTTCAGTTGAAAGCAAATAAAAGGGGATTATTTGCTCGACAAATAAATGATTAATCGAAGCTCGATTATCGCCGATCCACAAGATTGTTGTTGTTGTTGTGACAACGTGTATAATCTTTTGTCGTACGCGAGCTTTTTCGCCGAGTTTTACGAGTTCACTCATTAAAGTTGTATGAATTAAAGGGAATTACACTTTTAAAGCTGTTTGCCCCGAGGATACACTCCAGCCATCCGGGTAAATAATGTGGACCTCGTTTTTGAAAGTTTTCAAAAGTTCGTCGGTACACTCTCCGTCGGATTCGAGTTTTACGTTCTTTATATCTTTTCTTGCTTGTCCTTTGCTTCTTTTTTTTCACATTATTTTGCTCGTCGCAAGTGATTTTATAATGAATTTCTATTTCGCATCAGCGATATTTTGCCTCGATAAAGTTTGATTTTCGACGTCAGGGTTCAAAGTTCATCATGCTAGGCATGCCGTGTATGTAGACGAAGAGTGGCGTGACAACATCACATAACTCGTCGAGAGAGCAACGTCGAATAATGTAAACGTTCGAAAACTTTCAACTTAATAGCTCTAACTTTTAAATTGCTTCTAAACTAGTAGTAAATAATTTTAATTTGGCGCGCTATTAGCTTGGAAAGAAAAATTAATAAGCTCGTTAAAGCGTTTTGCAGTTAATTGCCATTTGAAGCTAGTATTTTTAAATAAAAATTGTCAAAACTAATTATTCGTTCAATTTTTGTAAATATCGAGTAGATAAAGCGAAGATAGATATGCAAACGACATCGACGGCAAATCAATGTCGGCATGAATTTCTCACTGGTACCATCAGTAAAAATATCCGTAAAAATAGTGAGAGCGGGATCAGCGGTCGGTACAGAACGCAGCATCCTTACCCGGGAGAAAAAAAATCGATTTTCACGTCTACGCCACTCTCCGGCTACAGATAAATGACAGAGAAAAGCACAGGATGTACACTTACTTGGCGTTCTTCGGTATGTTGTTGTGATAATACATCGAGTAGCCGGGAGCGAAGCACAAGGGTTGATTATTCGAGTTCTGAGGCACCAACGGCTGTCTCGCATGAGCTGGAGATGTGTGGGATCCGTAACCATCTGAATTCAACTGAAACATAGGAAATGATCGAAAAGTTGATTACTATTTTCTTATGATTTTTTTTAAGTTTTTTTTTCTGTATTGAGAGGATTGGTGTATGTGCTTTTCAATGAAAATTATGAAGAAGAAAAATTTATAAAATGCTTTTTTTACACGTTATCATGATAAAGAAATATTGAAATAGTTTTAGAAGTTATCAACGTAAATTTCTTTTTTTTTATAGAAAATTTTTCCAAGCTTATTGAATTTTATATTTTCTCCATCGGGAGAATAAAATTTGTAGGAACGCATTGAAAATATTTAAACTAATTTAACTTTCCCAACATGTACAGTAGCGATCAAATTTCTTCACAAACTATGAAAAATGCCACTGGGAGCACAAGATGAACATTGACAACAACAGTTACCATCAAGTAACTACCACATAACCAGCCCCTCGTAAAAACGAAATTGAATTTCCCAAAGCGCTCGTATCCACATACATACACCATTCCTTTCTCATGAGATAGCACAACATTGCCAAAACAGACTTAAAAAAAAGCGGAAGATCCCTCGGTTCCGGTTTGGCAGACGCACAATGTCAAAGCCTCCATAACGTCGTCGCTCTTACGCGCGAGTGCATTTGACGATCGGCTTTTAAATGCTAACGCGTTTCTCCTCGTATTTCATCGGGATATTTCGATTTCGCGAAAAGACTTTTCAGCGGATGTATTTTTTACAGCTTCCTCGAAAGTTGTAAAATTCTCGGGACGTCGGAAAGTTAATGACCCGCGATCAAGATGCAAATTAACGCCCACGCGTCGCGCGCAGGTGAAAGTTCAAAATTTTCGATGGACAGCAGGCGCATATAACGCGGCAGAATTAGATTACGTACGAAAGACAGTTCGCGCACCCACGTGAACGTCCGTCATTGCGGAAAGCCGGTCGGCGAGCGTGGCAGTCCCGTTATGGTTTACACGCCGAGTAGTATTAATGAGAGAAATAGAAGTTTTCTCGATCTCGATTTAAATGGTTTGTTTGGCTTGTTGATGGATCGTTTCTGTTGAAGTTTTTGTTTGTATTATTTGTTTATCATGGTCTTTATATCCAAGGCGTACAAAGATGCCCATTAAAAGAATATTGTCCAAAATCAACAAACAATTTTTCGCGTTAACCAAGTCAATACGGATTCTAATATACATTTTCGTGAACTTTCTCTGCAATAGGAACCACGACTCGCGTGGCAGCCTAGTGCATGTTAAGTGAACTATGTAATATCAAGATAAATGCATACTCATTCATAAAAAAAAAACGCAACGATCCATCATCACTATAGCTAAAGCTACATGATCTACATGACATGACGACAAGCAAGTAATATCTAAAATAGCGTGCGAATGTTTTGTAAAAAAAAGTGAAGTGTAATACGAACAAAGCCAAGACTGGTCGGGCGGCGGGGTTTGTCGGATACCTTGACGACGGTGCCGATGAGGGAATCCGGTGGCATCTCCGGCGGATCGGGTATTACCCCGGGATTGCTACTGTTGCTGTGATGATGATGTTGCTGATGATGCTGTTGGTGCTGTTGCTGTTTGTTGGGTGTGTTAGCGGTTGTATTGTTAGCACCGGCGTCGAGGCGCTCCATGTCGAGGCTGTCGGTAGGCGTTGGCTGCGACAGCAGCCTCTCCTTCATCTCGTGCAGGTAAGGGCAGCGCTGCATCTCGTCGGGCTCCCGGAGTGCGCCGGCCGCTGCTGCTTTTCCACGATCTGCAACACAATTACAAGCGACGACAATGCTCAGTGTGCGCTCGTTAATTTTCGTGTGTGGCGCGATCATTTTTTAGTGTTTACTTGGGTGAAAAAGCGGAAAAAGTTATTTGGTTCTTTAACCAAGTAATAAAAAAAACGTCGATCTACCTAAATGACTAAATCGATCAAAATAAAATAAAATTCTGGCACCGAAAACGAAAGTCCATGCATTCAATTCAACTATATCCCGAACAATGACAACTATATACAGCAGCATATATCTTTGGTCTCGTATGCGTCTGCAGACATAAATTTGAAATTCAAATATCAGTCAGTTACGGAAATGGAGCATAAGGAGCCAAGATTAAAATTCGACAAGCAACAGGCGACAGTAAAGACCGGAAAAGAACGAAATTTAATAATTGATCGATTCGCGCGGAGGTGTGGGCGTTGAGCTCTTATAAAACTTTCATACGTGTGTGACGTGCATTTTTTATCCAGTCAACGTGACGATATAAAAGAGCGAAAGTCACACGTGTCGAATACATAATCCTCTGCGGTAGCCACCTTTTTCTTTTTCGTATTGAGTTTCGTTTCGAGATTCGGTTTCAAAGTGAAAATGCGCACTTCAAATCTCATTTTCATAATTGAATTAGACAGATTTACTTCGTCCGCAATCGCGTTATATACCTCGCGAGTTTTGCTATTCTCACCGAGCGAGAGAAGAAAAAAAACAAACTCGTTAGCACGACTCTAATAATAAACTCGCGAATAATCATTCAATATATCACACGCAGCTCTATGCTATGTCATACTGTTGCAAATGGAAATAAACATATTGGCTGCGTTGACCACAGTCCAGTGCGCATCTTCCAGCTAATTAACTTTCAACAGCTGACTCGACGCGATATTCGCCGTGTGACAAAAGAACGACATTAAATCCACAAACGCGAACCGGTTTTCATTATGGCTGACTACTCTCTTTGCGGTTGGATGATTAGGTGATCGAGATCGAGAGAGAGAGAAAAAAAAATCGACTCGTGTTTCCGTTCGCATGTCGCTGCAAAGTGCGATGTCGTCGTTGTGCGACAGCTTCTTTTTATTTTTATTTTTTTTTTTAGTTTTTTTGTACGTGTTATCCTCGTTACGTTGATATATGCGAGTTTTTCCTACCGCGGGGAGATGCATTAATCATAAGGTTTCTATCTGCAGTGCTTTTGAAATATTCTTGGTGCTTCAACGTGATGAGCTCTCGATCTAGAAAATTTCATGGACGACTAATGAAAATTTTTCTTTATGTAAATTTTTTCTAAATGAAAATTATTCACTAATGAAAACTATTTATTTGCATTGATAATTTTTGCAAAAAAATCACGTGTCAATTATTTTTGACAAACGTAGATAATTAACATAACAAGCATAAAAAATCGTGAACAAATTTGGTATGTTTCTATCCTCTCTCAAATACGTTTAACGAAATTCAACTATATTTTTTTCCCGCCACGTGTTCCAATTAACCATTTAAAGAGCTATGATTAAAAACAACTTGCGTGCAGTATCGTTTCGTGGAACTGGATCACGTGAAAATCATCAATAATTAAAGCTATTTCGACATTCGTTTTTTTTTCTTCCACGGCTATTTAAGGGAATCTATAGAAGCGATATCGTAAATTCAAGCAGCAAGTGTCAGAGAGTGCGCCAGCGTACAGAGTGCGAATGGAAAAAAAAATGACAACAAAAAGTAATAAATAAAACGAACTGGTTCGTTTGTTGTCGTTGGATAGCCAGGACCTAAACCACGCCTTCACGCGACTCCTCGACTTGCCGGCCGGCGTCGTCAGCTGCTCCACCTGCACGATATCCCTCATTGTCTTCCTCCCTTACTCCTCTATCTCTGTTTTTTTTTCTCAATCAACCACTTTCGTAACACTTTGCTCCAAACGAATGTCAATGGTATGTAAACATAGCGACGATTATAAAAAAAATATGAATAGAAGCAAGGATTGCGGCGCGCCGCCGCAATGTGCAACGCGAGCGAGCCGACTGAGTTCTACTCCTCTAGGCGCGCGCCGCGGAGAAAGCCAAACACATACACACAGAGAGGAACTACACGCGACACGTCCGCGGTTCGATTGGCTCGCTCGCAGAGCTACTCGCTCAGAGAACTGACTTTTTTTTTCCTTTCTTTCTTTCTTCGTTATTGAGGCACTGATACGTCTTCGTTGCGACAGACACGACTTTGAGATGCGTGGGAGATGTATATGCACGAGGTATGCTTATGAGATGTGGGTTTTGTTATGTGTATAGAATGCGATGCAATGGAGTCCTTGTGGTGTGCTGCTACCGGTCGATATGTACCACGACAGCACGTGTTATGGAGAAATGTAATTGTTTGAAAACTTCAATATATTTTCAAGGGGTTCAAACACATATTTTGTCAGACAAAAACAAAATGCAACTTTTCAAATAAATTAGTTTCCGATACACATCTAATCGGAAGGAATGAAAGAGAAAAAAAAAATTCGACGAAAAAGCTTCCGCACCCTCGCTGCACAAACTTCCATCTTCGCAAAAGGGTCCAGCACCACGCGTGCAATCTCCCAAGCATCCCACATAATATATCTTATCCCGCAGACGTCGCATATAACTCTTTTTCTTTCCCTTTTATTCTTCTCGTGTGTTATGTACCGATGCGCGGGCGTCAAGCCAAAGAAGGCGTTGCTTGGCGCCGCGCTCGCTTGCACTTGTGTGTGCGTGTGTGTGTGTGAGAGCGCGATGCGATGTTTTATACTATAACGCCGCTCACGACATGCAAGCTTGCGAGGGAAAAGTGTAGATGTCGTTGGAGGTAGTGCTTTTTGCGTGCACGGGGGTTGCTGTGTACGGGATATTGGGGGGTGAGACGCGTCGGAGCTTTGTTTGGAGTTTTAGCGGTAAGTTTGGATTTTTTGTCGTTGCTTTTAGTTCATTTGTTTTAGTAGAGGAAAAAATTTACATTTTTTTCAAAAGATTATTATTTAAATGTAAATAAAACTTTGGTTAACTAGATAAACAGACAAACAACTAGTAAAACAAGAACATTCAGCGATAACCTTAATTCCTAGTTACAATTAATTGTTACTTTTATGTACATGAAAGAGCTTCTTTGCAAGACAAATACACAGACAATAACGAAGCACTCGCGGGAAACATTGAAAGGAACAATGATACAATGGGAAATAAAAGCGATTATGTATTACCGTGACGTACAAAACGATAGGAATGCTAATGAAATTCAATATCCAACACGGTAAGTGCATTAAAGAGAAAGAGAGAAACTGATATCGGAAACAATATGTGAATGGAGCGAGCATTGAGCATCCGCTACTGTTGCTGCGGTTGCCAAATCCCCAAACGGCCGAACAGTTCATTGCCCGAAAGCGATGCTATACCGGTGAAAATGACGTCCACTGTTATTTCGATGAAAATTGAGTCATAAAAAAAATAATAAACGAACGTACTCAATCGATTTCCAACGGCGATCGAAGAGCGGGAGAGAATAAATACGACGTGAAGCCCAGTAGCACTTCGCTCACTGACCTATCTCGCGAAACTCGCCGAGAGAAGCCCGAGAGTCTATTAGTCGCCACCTCCGCGCGAGAGTTGTTTTCCTATATTTACATCTAGTCAAAGCTCTCCGAGCTAAAGCGCAGCGAATATATATAGGAATAGGAATACTGTCGAAACGTGACATTTGCGGAATATTATCAATGGAGAGCGAGGACGATTGAATACCGCACGTTTCTGTTCTTAAGTTTCATGAATATTCATCGCTTCTTTCATTATGTACACACAGACGAATCCGCTTGGGAGAAAAAAAAAACAAGCCCGAAAGTATCCTCCATTATGCAAAAAACTATCCGACCACTTTGTCGCGGTATTTTGCACTCGTCGCTCCTGAAAGTGCACGCACGCATGCATCCTATATGTATACATTATACCGTTGCGGGAGCTTTTAGCGTTGCCGCCGCCTTTGTAATATTCTTTGCATGTTATTTTTTATTTTTTTTTCTGCTTCTTGTCAGTCGTTTAGCGAGTTCGCGGTAGGATTTTAATATCTGTTTGCTAAAATTTATTTTCAGCTATACGAGCGAGCGCGTAAGCATACTATTACTGTCGAGTCGTGCGAATAGGGTGATAAATTTTGGTTATATAGAATTTTGGTTGTTTGGAAATGGAAAGCGTGAGGTAAGGTGCTATAAGTAGAAGTAACGCCCGTGTTATTCGCGAAAACTAACAATCCACTGTTTTTGGTTCGAGAGATATATGGATTGGCCAGCTAGTTTACATGACCTACCTAACTTGATTGATTATTCCGCGCGTTAATTATAAATTTGAAAAATGTAACTATTTTTACAAGAAGAAAATTAACTAATTATTTAAAGCTCCGCGCGTTTACAAGGTTGTAATTGATCTTACCGTCGTAATATTTTACCGTGAAAATAATTCAAAAAGCCGTCTCATCTCTCCGGCTGACAACGATCGTCTGTGCGATATGTATATTTTTAGTCTTTACAGCAGCAGCCGCAGCCGCTTTTTAATCACACGCATACCTGCGCTTTTCTTTCTTTCCGCGCATCTCGCTTTTTCACTCTCGCCGTCTGCGCGTCTCTTTATCGTGTTTACACGCGGATTTGCATAGACAGGTGATGCATATCCGCGGGGTTCGTTGACTGCCTTTTTTGCCGGCTTGTTAGAGAAGGTGAATATAGCGTTGCTCGGTTTCATTGAAATTTCGCGGAAATTGATTGCTGAGCTTGCAAGTCGTTATTATATTTTGCATTGTAGAAAATCGTGGAAGTTTGTTCTACTGTTTTTTTTTCCTGCGTGAGCTTTCAGGATTTTTAATTAAAAGAGCCTTATTTGACGCCGTAAAAAAACTTTATACCTCTCCTTGTTATTCGCAACACGGTAACTAACAAAAATATTTGAAAAAAATATAGGTCGAAAGCGTACTTGTATTATAAAAAAAAATTATATTTCTCGTTTCAAAGATATAGGTCACACACATCCACTCGCGCCTGTAAAATGAAACATTCCTCCCCATAAAAATCCCACGACGACTCATCAGAGCAGAATAAACGAAATCGAGCATGCGACGACGACGATGCGCGTTTTTTTTTTTCAATAACCACGAGCGCGCGCACGACACGGAAACGACCTGTTGTTACTGCTGCTGCTGTTGTGCGGGGAGAGGTTATTATTATTATTATTATTATTCTTCCCTGTTTTTTTTCCTCTCTCTTTCTTCTCCCGTTCGCGATCGATTTTTCGCTGTTGCTTCGCGTCAGTCGATTAACACATTTCTTTGCTCTTTTTCAGGGAGGAGCGAGAGAGGGAACATCAAGCTAATTTCCTGTAGCGAGTGATCTACTTCAGAGACTGCCTATTGATCGTGAATCTAGGTCGTTCCCGTCAAGTTTTCCCGATAGAATCTCTATCTCTATCTCGCTATATGCAATAAAACCTGAATTCTCATCGCTCCACAGATCTTCCTCTTCTTCTATTTCTTCTTCAACGGAAGAAAAGTCACTACTAAGGCTGCTGCTGCTGCTGCACTCGACAGTTCGCGTCGCATTCATCGAGCAGCACGAGAAAGAATTGCGTGCAGTTATCACGAATAGCTCATGCACGGGGATTTCGGGCGCAGACTGACAACGGCTTTCGGGATCCATATCGTCTGCTGAAAAAAAAGGGATACAGCGACAAGGAGAGACAGAGAGGAATTAAAAGTGCATAGGATAGAGAGCTTTTGTTTCCATTCTTTTTGCTGTGAGTGGAAAAGCTTTGATGTGGTGAATGTTGCTGACGGAGGAAAGAATAGGACTTTTCAACTACGTGAGGATACACTGAACGTTTAAATGCAGTTTATTTGACTTTTTATTTAGTTTTACTCTTGCAAATATTCAGGTTAACATGAAGGGTACATCGACAAAGGAAAACTTGATTTTTAATACACAATATACAAATATTGTTCGCTTGGATAGACAGGTACGTTAATTTACAAGAGGAAATTCTACAAACAGAGAGAACTACTATTTCAAATACGATCACAATATCAAAGCTTTCGCAACACAAAGAATTGTGTGATTATATTTCTTACTCCAAAAGCAAGCAGCACAAGTAATATTGTTCACTCTGCAGTTAGTTTCAAACACATCGTGTGACACGTACTACATCGTAAAATATTTTTTTCCCGATAAAAGGGCTATGCGAATGCACCGAGAAAGACAGGAGGAGAAGCCAATAATACCTCGGCAGAGCAAGAGTCGCGCACAGGTTGATTGAAAAATCGAATTTCCCTTGTTGCTTTGCTCACGATTCAATAACTGTATTTACAGCGTTGACTTGAGTTGAAAAAAAAATAATCACGTTTTTTTTTCGTCTAAGAAACTTAACTATATAGTTAACCTTTTTTCTTATATCGCAGCGGCAGAGAAAAGCACACACGCGCGCGTGTGCTTTTGCCGAGAGATAGAAACAAACGAGCGAAGCACGCGCCGCGCCGCTGTCGGCGGCACCGTACGGCCACAACCCGAGACTGTGTATGCGATCGTTGCTCGTGCCGGTAAAGGAGGATTCGTTGTTGTTTGTGTGGATATGTAATATCGAGAGAGAGGGGATGTTTCGATGAGAGGGATGATGCAGCTTCTTTTTTTTTGGGACGATTAATTGTTCTGCAAATGATACCAATTAACCTTTTTTTTCGAGTGATTAAATTGGACCGCGAATAATTTTCGTGGCGGTGTTAATTTTCTTGATTGCACAAGCCTTCGTTTAGTCGGAATTATTAGATGCTATTACTTACGCCGCTCGGAATAATTGTACTTCCTTATAGTGTGCGCGTAAATGTGTAGCTTTATGATTTTCCGTGAATGCACACTGTACTGCTTGCTACCTGTCGAATTCGAGAAAAAAATTGCGAATGCTAATTGTACGCGCCGTTTGATTGTTGCTTAAGAAACTGTGCGTTGAAAGCTGATAATTTACGAATTTTTTTTCGGACAGGATGAATTGCCTTAAAGAATTTTAAGAAGAATCATAAATCACACTTTTTCGCACAACAAAAATTTAATTTCCCATTTCTACTCGAAAAAAAAAATCGCGCATCAATCTTTTCTTTTCGCTCAACGCGCAAACAATATCACACCGCAACAGACTGCATACAAACAAACAAAAAAGTACTCAGTTCCCTCCGTCACTTCGCAGCGTGTGCAGCGAGCACACACACCTGCAATCACGAAAACAAAAAAAAATAAAAGGAGGGCGCGAGAGAAAGCTTGAACTCGAGACATGCAACACGTACACCTATCGTGAGAGGATGAATGGCCTGCCTACTAAACACGTAAGGCTTCGTTTATACACGATTTGTCCCTATGTACAGCAAACGCTTATCCAGTCAATTCGGTTTGCGATTGATTTACGCGCCAAGCCTCGTTGGTTGTTTCGGTAATTCGAGGAGTCAACTGGTCGCTCGTGGCTCGCGTTACAATATTGACCTGTCGAGCATTTTGTTTGGGTGGGCTGAGGGTTGCTTGAGGTTGGTTGTTCAACCCTTTAACTTTCACGTATCTCCCCCCTTTTTACTTTTGATTTCTTTTGGATTTCGGTGGATATAAAAATTGGAATGTCGTGAAAAATCGAAATAATTTGATTGTCGACTAAAAGATTACATTGTAAAATGAAAATTTCAAGTAAAAATGCAATGATCATGCAACGAACGTACTTTCTAAATGATAAAGTGGCTTTACGTAACGTGTACATATCATGAAACGCATGTGGACATGGCTAATTTTAAATATGAGATTTAGATACATATTAATTAAGTCTTACTTGTCGAGAGAAATCATACTAATTAATCAATATCAAAATCAGTTGGCTTGCATGCTATTTTTCATACATTAACTTCCGTCTGTCGTTTAATTAAACATATAAATCACATGCAAGACCTAGCGAATATCATACAATAATAAATTACATATCGCACACTCACAAAAGTATTTCAGTACCAAAAGAGAAAGACAACAATCACGATCCGTATTCTATTATTCGCGAGTCAACCTACATATATAGAAAGTAGAAAGGCTTTTTTCCCTCGCGCGTCAAAAAAAAATTACTTTCCCATCAGGAAGTTCAAAGTTTCATAGCAAAAAAGAAAAAAAAAAGTTGTATCGCACATACATTCATAGACGCGATAGGGAAGTTGCGTCTGGCGAAAGCGCGTCTGCGAACTGCTATAGTCATATCCTTCCCTTGCCGATAAGGGTAGTAGTGGCATTGTTTATTCAGTCGAGTTCAGCCTCCCTCGCGACTCGCGCGGAAGAAAGGGAGAGTGATTTGTATCTCTCTCTCTCTCTCTCTCTCTCTCTCTCTCTCTCTCTCGTATATACGATGTCGAGACGGAGTTTTATTGATAATATTCCCGATTACTTCGTTTTTATTAACTCGAGGGCTGTGGCGTTATCGCTCGATTGATTATTACGGCTCTTTATTTTTTTTTCGATGGTGTTAATGGACTTTTCTGTCTGATTTATGGTCGATTGATATTGCGGAAGCTGTTAATGGCGACAATCATTTGGACATTTTCTGCGAGATGTTTTAGTGTTAATTGTATACGCAGTTACCGATAATGAGAATTTAATTGCCTGCAACGATATATCGGAATTTATGTATAATAAATTTCGCGTGGCGCTTCTGTAATAAACCGACAATTTAGAAACTATCGATTTTCTATAAATAACTCGCTGTTCTTGTGCTCGTGTATTATAGGCGAAAAAAGAGCTAATAATAATAAAAAATAGTCGAAGGATTTTCGTTTAACGTTATATTAACGATTTTCTCGGCAGCACAGGCTATATATCCGAAGAGTAAATAGCGGATTTGTCGCGTGATCAGCTTCCGAGGGTTTCCCGCGCACGCGTCGCGTCAATACGGTGATAAATCGAATTTCATATTTCTTTCGCTCTTTTTTATTCTTCTAAATCTACCTATCACAAATACAAAAATAAAACTAAAGCTTACCATCTTATCGTGCAAATCAAATGCCAATGGTGATGAGAAATATTCCTTAACGAACACTCAAAAAAAAAAAAAAGAAAAAAATCGTTCGTCGCACTTTTTTTATTCGTATACTATCAGTACAGCAGAATGAGCGTGGATTATACACTTTCTACTTTTAGTTTATCGCTTATCATAAGGCGCACTTGCATTCGAAGCAAACTCTCTCGCGCGCCTCGCGGCCGTTGCGAACGTTATATGCTTTCACTCTGTTCGGCAGCGAGAGCAACAGTGCAACTCTGGTCGCGCGGCTGTAAAGCGACCCCTGCTGTGAGCGTCGGGACGCCGAACGATACGCGCGGCCCACCCTCTCTTCTCCCATCTCCTTGGCTACCGCGGAACGACTCTCTCTCGCTCACTCCACTTTCTCTCTCTCTCTCGTCTTTTTTTTTGCGAGAGCGCTTTTTGCAATAGGGGGACGCGCACCGATGTATGCAGGTTCAATGCCAAAAGGTTTGATTTACGGAGAGATTTTTTCGGAGCTGTGTTGGACTTTCGGCTTGATGGGATTTGGAGAATTCGATCGGGTTAACGTGATTGTTTCGCGAAATGAAGTTGGAGATTTTTCTATTTGAAGTTTTGAAGTGGAGATGCGTATTTTGATGTTTAATTAAAATTTTATTTAATAAGTTAAAGCTTTATTAAATTTTATTTAATAAGTGGAAGCTTTGTCTAAAAATTTCCTATTTATTTTGAATATTTCAATTCTATTAGTGATATTTTTAAAATAAAACTACATTTAGTTTAATTCTCAATCTTTAGAATCCCATTGAAAATGAAAATTCAATTCAAACTCAATATCTCACTCGAGCATGCCGGAATAAATCTCGCAACAAAGCCGATTGAAATAACAAAATAAAAAGCCTAAATTAACTTGAAAACTTCTCTTCAGAGCTCTCTCCCTTTCTTCTCGTCCCTCGAGCATATCCAACTCGCAGGCAAATAAACATACACACACAAAAGCAAAAAACCTCGGGCATTCAACGAAAATTCAACGCGCACGTAAAGCTGCCGGTGAAAGATAACGCGCAAAGCGGCCCCTCTCGGTAATTAACGTTTTTCGCGAAGATATAGCTTTAGAATTGAAGTTATAAACACTGTAAGCAAGAGAGAGAGAGAGAGAGAGAGAGCGAGAGAGAGAGAGAGAGAGCGAGAGAGAGAGAGAGAGAGAGAGAGAGAGAGAGAGAGAGAGAGAGAGAGAGAGAGAG
>JAWWMK010000020.1:707854-756689 GCA_035047105.1 Galeopsomyia nigrocyanea | reverse complement strand
GAGAGAGAGAGAGAGAGAGCGAGAGAGAGAGAGAGAGAGAGAGAGAGAGAGAGAGAGAGAGAGAGAGAGAGAGAGATAGGGAAGGAGGCCTGTTGCACACTGTATATATACGGTGTCGTTTGTGCGAAGCCGGGTGGGGATCGATAAAGCTCGGAAATTTCATCCCTTTTCTTGCCGCGAGACAGAGAATCTGTCGCCTCCAGTACTCGCTGCTGTCATTTCAACACAAGCGTTTCAAAGTATCGTCTTTCCCTCTCTCGACAGACTTACAGAATCCAAATCGATTGTTTCGCGTCAATCATCGTTTTGCAGCGAGTTATACAACTGAAATTAGAATTAGCGACGGGGAAGCAGAAAAGCTCGAGCTTCTGAATAATAGAACGTCCGTCAATTAGTCAATCAATCAGCTCGCGTACTCTCTCGAGACTAAAGCGTGTATCCAGTTTCAATCACGCTCCTGACATTTTAGGCTAATTAATTGCATAATCAAAATAAAAAAAAACTCTTATCTTCAAGTTACACGCTTACAAGTTTTCTCGATATACAAGTCGCTTACTCTCTCGCTCACTCTTCACTTTCGCTTTTCACTCGCTCGTCGCGCAGCTGAGCGCCTTACAGCAGCAGCTCAGGCGAGTTGTCCAACGTTTTTGCATATCGAGAGGAAGTGGGAAAAATAAATATATATAGGCATAGACAAAAGCTTTCGCTGACGTACCAAGCCAAGTGTCTTATGTAAATTGGACGTCGACGAACCTCCTCTTCTTTTTTCTTCTTTTTTTTGTCGTTTTAGAGTAAGTCGAGCGTTATACTCGTGTCTTTGTCGCGCGGTCAAAGCACCTCTCTTTTTTTCAGTAGTACAAGTCGCGTGTTACGGAAGTGGTTTACTGATTTAGTTTTTCTTCGTTTTCTTTTCTTTTTTTGGTGGGTAAAAGTTCCATATAAACGAGTTCCATTATTACCGAAGCAACTAGCGCGGAAAGTCGAAGTCGAAGCTTGAGAAAAACCGCTGTGCTTATAGGCTGTCCATTGTTCGTATAATACACTACACAGCAGCAGCAGCAGCTGTTACTGGACTAATAAAAAATTGAAAGAGCTGCGCGCCGGTGTATAAGCGAGCGATTGAATTAGCAAGGTTTCATTGTTCTCGCGTGAAAATCGACAGAGCAAATCATCGCGAACAATCGCAAATAAATATTGTGGTGAAAAGGAAGAGAGAAAAAAAATATGAGCTTACCTCTAACTCCCATAACAGCGAGATCCCACAAAAAATCACACGGACACGCAAAGTTGTGTGTTTTTTTGGCTTTGTTTCACGCTCGTTATCACACACAGAAGTTCACGGGCGATTTGGCCGAGGGTTTAAAGGTATACAAGGCAGAGAGAGAGAGAGAAAACTCACCGGTCGCCTCAGACGGCTTGCCGGCAGTAGCGAAGTCGTCGTCCTCGGCTGAAGCATGAGCCGGTCGTCGTCGCCATGGACGCCACCATCCAACCCTCGGTCGCGTTGCCGCTGCTGCTGCTTGCTGCTACTTCCTCCCCTCTATCTCTCTCTCTTCTCTCTTTCTCTCGCGTGAGGGTTTACAAACCCTCTCTCTCTCTCTCTGTGTCTCTCCCTCCGAAAACTCAGCGCACACGCGCACACGGATGGAAAGAGCGAGAGAGAGAAAGAGCAAAAAAAAGAAAACAAGGGAGAGAGAGAGAGACTATGACCGTGGAAGCTCGATGCAAGTACTATATAGATACTGTGCCGGGATGTAAACACACGCGGCGTTGGCGAAATGTTAGGAAAAGCAGACCGGGGGCGCATGCGTCAAGGGGAAATTTTCGCGCGGAAGATGAAAAGCAATAGGCAGACTATATACTCTGCCTCTCTCTCTCTCTCGCTCTCTGGCATGGGGAATGACTATAGCATGGGGGTGGTTGTTGGCTCGCGCGCGCATATACACCACACCATAGCATCCCTTCTCGCGCGCGCGCTTCAACGATCAATACCACCAACTACCACCATCACCGGGGGCTGAAACGCGCGGAGAGAGAGAGATATATATTCTACGAAGAGCCAATGGCGATATACCTATGCGATCTCTTGCGATTGGCGCCCATCAGAGAGGGGGAGATTATTATTATATGCGATTTCATGCTTTCGTTCGTTTTTGTCATTCGGTGATGATGATGCTGCAGACTGTTGGGGATTTGGCTTTGTCTAGGCTTTTTTTTTGGTAAATCATTGAGTTTTTTTTAGAGGATGCTTGTGAAGAATTTTAATTAAACGAGCCCGTTGAAATATTTATACGCTTTGAGGGTAATTTTGACAGTGTGGTGCTGGAAAATTAATTCAAAGTTTGGAACATTCTACATACATTTTCATACGTTTGCATATTTAAATTTTCAATTTGTGCAATTCAAGTTCTGAAAATAGCGAATTTCTCAAAAATTAATTAAAAAGCCACTAAATGCTGGTCCGAAATTAATACACGCATTGTTATTTCATATTCACGTTACCGCAAACATGTTTAATCATGCGATACACTTCAATCGCGTTATAGATTTCGATAATTAATTCAACGCCGCAACGCGAAACAGACAATAATATACGAAATTCGATATACTCCCCAAGCATATTATACAACTCGCAGCGCACTGTGCAAATTTAATTACCGCGATCCTTTCATCTTTCGAACTAGCTTAATTAACTGCCACCAACCTATTAGCCACTTATCACTAATAATCACCGGCAGTGTGTGTAAACACACTTCCGACGACGTGATCAATGACCAAATCGAAAAACAAAGCCCGTGAGAGAGAACGAGGAAAACCATAACAAAAAGAAGAAGCAGAAAAAAAAGAAGAACCCACAGTGCTCACGTACACGCACTTACACGCGAATGTTGGTATATAATGCACGCGCTATAGGCCGGAGAGAGAGAGCGAGACCCCCTTTGTACCAATTTGATCTTTGTCGAGCAACCCTCCCTTTCATGGTAATACTCGACGAGCGCGCATGGGGGAGTGCAAATGCAGTGGGTGCACGACAAAAATATGAAAGGGAGCACGCTTTTTTTCGGAGTCAGTAGAGATGATGCTACTACCTACTGGTAAGAGAGACGAAAAAAAAAGGAGGATAGTGGATTAGTTGCGCGTGTGCAAGAGGTTTTTGAGGTTTTATACTTCGGGGAACTTTAAGGGCGACTGTGGAGAGAAATATGTTGGAATGTGGAAAAAAGACACGTATTAATAGTTTTTTTTTTCATGAAAATGTATTCGTTGGAAACGCTGAAATTCACGTCAAAGCAGATCCGAGACAAAGCGTCCGCACTTAAACGAGCGTCAAAGAGAAAACGCGCCAGGACGGAAAGTAAAAGTGAAATGCAGAAATAAACGGATATACGTTACATCGCTGGCAAAAAGCAAAGGGTGAAAAAAAAGAGAGGGTTTCGCCCCATAATTACCGAAGAAAAACGCGCAGACTTCACGTATGAGATGTACTCCTCTACTCGTTTCTTTTCTCTTTTAACCCTTCGATGAAGGTTAGTGAGGGAGCTGTCGACGACGACGACGACGACTCGTTAAATTAATTTCTTCGCTGTTTTGCACTCGAAGAGAGGGTTGCCAACACACGCGACTCGTGGTTATTAATTACTTGAGAGAACGAGTGAGAGAGAGAGAGAGAGCGAGAGTTTTGCTTGTTTTTGTTATATTGTAACGATGAATTTTTTTTTTCGTACGTGTGTATATGTGGATGTCTGATTGGTTTAATTGCATTTCGCTCGCGGTTATTCAATTTGTACGATTGTATATATTTGTTGCGCAAATTGGGTTTATGAGAAAGGGTTTATTGTCGATTTCACACAATAGAGCGAGAGAGAGGATGATGATTACTTTATATTACGTGTATCGATTTCCGCGAACTAAATAGCTCCATTCGGAATATTTTTAACCGTAATAACTGTTATGAACAAAGTAGAAAGTCACAGTGATAACGAAAAACTCAATGTTTTTCGTGAGCTCTTTATTACGCGATTCCGATCAAGGTGCCGCCGCCGAATGCAAATTGGGAACAGCGGCCCAAGAGAGAATTTTAGCTTGACTTTCACGCTGCGTTATAGGCTCGCTCTCTCGGGCTGGCCCCTTCCGCAATTTTTGCTTATTATTATGATTTATACATGCTGTGCTAAAATACTGTATACCATTCCGCGCGCAACGAGAAGATTTACTTACGTAATTTTGCGCGCGATATCATAAATTACGGCTTCTATAATACCGTTGGTTGTATAGTGCCGCCGCGGCAGAAGAAGGTTTTATATGTTACTCTTTTTACATATAGTCTGCATCGGGTAGTGTACTTAAGATGTCATGTCAATTATCCTGCCGATCAATTAAACTCTTGGCTTACTTCAGATTCCTCTCAGGCTAATTTTTAATTTCTATAAAGAATGATGTGTTGCGAAAGAAATCTTTGTAATAAGAAAATCGTTTCGGAAATTATTATTTTCAAGAAGGTATGCCATGGGGACTAAAACGTATGAAAGTTTTTTTTTTCGGCGTGTTTTACATTCCAACGTTCGTTTCAAAACTTTCGTGTGCTACCATTAACTTTCGGCTTTAAAATCTCGTTACAAATAGCGCGCAAACACTTTGTTATTTCCAAAGAAACCCAACAATTACAATCTTTCTCGGCGGCAGCAGCAGCAGCATCCAATTACAAACACAAAGTTGAGTGCATTTATACGAGCACAAAAAAAAAAAAGAAAGAAAAACACATATGTACAGGTGATTACAATTGGCAACTTGCACATCCAAAAGAGGGTCGTTTCGTTCGCACGCTTATCCAAGGAGGCACGAACATATACATTACGCAACTGTATAAGAGGCTCGGAGGCTGTGCACAGCATTGCACCTGACGCCGTGGCCGCTGCGAGAATATGCCTTTCTTCTCCTCGCAGGCGCCGTTATAGTTTTTAATCGATATGCAAAAGAGAGGCCACTTTCACTTCAGCGATTGTAAGTCATGAGTTTAGTTCTATTCTCTCTCTCTCTCTCTCTAACGTTCACCTCCTCTGCAATTACATTTATATGTGTGTACGACGGATCTCAATTTTCGCGAAGAATAGGCCTCATTTTTATTTCTTCTCGCGTGCCTTTCATGAAAATGTCGACGACGTATGATTGCACGAGAGAAAGTTTTTTCTTTTTTTTTTTACTCTCGGATGTATATTTTTTTTCATTATTGAAAAGCGAAGTAACCCAAATCATGCTACACAGCGGTGTGTGCTCGACATGTGCATTATCCTGGCTGTCGATGCCAGAGAGTGCCTCTTCAAAAGTAGGACACTACTACTTGCAACTCTCTCTCTCTCTCTCTCTCTCTTTCTCTCAACTCTTTCATTCCCGCGGGAAATTTCGTGAAAGTGTACAGATACACACAGACTAGCAAGTGCAACAAATAGTCGTTCGAATCTTCGCGGAACAAAGCGCGCCAAGCAGCGAGAAAACAGGTAGGTATACAATTAAAGGCAAGAATGCTGCACGGCGCAATCGGTTTCCGAGAAGTTTTTAGATGTATACTTACTTATGGGATTGTCGTCCGGTTAATTTAATTGCGTGTCTGATGCCTTCGTCGAAAGGAACGTCGAAGCTCATTTGCGATGATGAGTTATTATCGAGCGAGTGGGTGTTGCGTTATTGAACGTTTTTTTTTCTTGGGATGTGGCTCGCTCACCGAGAATATCGATGAAATGGTAGAGTAGCATTGTTGGTTGAAAACTCGAGACAAATATTTTCCATTTTTTGCTTCAATTGTTTTTTTGTAAAATGGGGTGAATATTTATTGAAGTGTAAAATAGAATTGTCCTATCAATGAAATGAAACAAAAGAAATTTCAAAGTGCTTGTATTTATTTTCTAAAAGAAAATTTCTGGAAAAAAAAATGGAAAGTAGCTGCTAATTTTATCTCGACGTTAATCGATACTGATGTAAAAACAAATCACCCCTCCAGATCGAGAAACAAAGCAATGCTCATTCACTGCACAACCCCTATGTTGCAGCAGAACATTGCCATGAAGTAAACAGTAGCACCTGCAAATCCAACAAGCGTCGACCTTGGAACACAACTGCATGCATATGTATACATATACGTAGGCCAGGGACGCGGTTAGCGTCGTTGCTCAGGTCATTGACACCACCGGCTCGAAGCTTCGATCCGTTCTCTCTGTTGTTGTCTATATATACGTATACAAGGGTGGCTGTATAAAGTTTGCAAAGTGGAGAACTTTGTGGAGAATAAAAACTGTCAACGACTATTATCTTTGTGGATTCTAGGGTTAGAATAAAAGGCTATTATTTAATTTTTGCAACCTTTTTTTTATTTTTTTTTTAATCTCGACGATTATTCCGGACGACTGTGTATTGCGATTCGTAAGGTACAAATAGTATAAAGGGTACAAGAGTATAAACATTGCGTAGGAACTAGATTATGCGGATATAGAAAAATGCGACTTTTTGTGCGCGTTTGTGCTGTGATGCTTGTAGATTTGTTTTTCTTTTCTTCTACTTTGAGCTAAAATTTTGATGGTGCAAACAGGGAAAAATGTTTAATTTTCAAACGTCAACAATTAATCTTTCCAATTATATTTTTAAATTAAGTTGGGTTTGAAGGTTCTTTCATGTATAATACAGAAAATGAATTCTTGTACTTTTCCACTCTTTGCACATTATAATTTGACAGTATTTCATAGGCATACTGTACCGTCTATTTCTAATTAACAAGCCTTATATAACTTGCATCTCAGCATAAACGCGATGAATTTATATGTGTCAATGTAGTTCCTTTCAGTTTACTTTTTGCTGAAGAATTAATTAGCCTCTGTATAAAACATGTCAGCAGACGCGACGTTTACAATAAATATTATGATAGAACAACGCAATAATAAATATATATAGCTTTTATGCATGTGTATACACAATATAATATGTAATATAGGAAGAAACATGTCGACACGACTAGTCTAAAAACACTCAAGAATGTTTCCTCCCTCGCTCCCGCAGCGGCGTATTATTTACAAAGTCGTCGTTTTTAAACTAGTCAACTATTATCTTACAGCTAGGATTGCTCTATCGAGAAACATCTTTTGTTTAGTAGTTAAAATAATCAATCGAATCGAGAAACGATTCAACTTAACGATTTTTTGGTTTTTAGACAGTCAATACATGTTTGTCCCTTTTTTCTTTTGTTTTTAATCATCGGGATATCGATTAATAATAATCAGAATCAGAATATGTTTTTTCACATTATCTCCGCTTGTGTTAATTCCAACTTATTCATTGTTTTTTTTTCATGAGTTACTCTTACGAACGCAATTACAACTTAAACAATTAAAAATATCACATTTTTATTGCTGTACAACTACAAAATTCTATAATTTTCCATTTCAATTCATTTTTTTACATCGAACAATAAACGAAATATCATTAATAGAATTTTCTTGTTTGTTAATACTGAGACTGAAGTTTAAATTTCTTCTAAAATTAACATTACAATCTTTATATCGTTAATATTGAAACTATATAGCGAATACGAGAATGACATTTCTTTTGAGAAATGAGAAAAAATTTATTCTACTCTACGAATACTTACTATTACACTTTCTTTCGTGATTTTATCAAATCTCACATTCTTCATCTCTTTCATTCCATGTAAACGAAAACATTGTTCTATCTCTCCATCATTCATTCACATTGGTTATATCTTAAATGAACAAAATTTGAACACTCGTCGTTTTATCGAGCTTCTGTTTTTTACCGATCGCCAGCGATTTTTTATTTCACTGATATGACTGGCCATTTTATTCACAATTTGAAAGTTTTAGTTGTTTGCATTATAACTTTGAAATTTTAGACAATATACGCACTTTTTTCTTACTTTAAATTCATTGAAAATGGTCCAATAACTAAAGCTATTATGTCACTATTATTTTCATCAAATATGATTTTTCGATAGCAGGTACCTCTTGATATTAGTAAAGAATTGTCCATAAAGATGATTGAAACTTCAACCAATAAATCAATAGTGTATGCGAGAGTGGGTCCATATTATTTTGTACTCTATGGAAGACAAATAGTGGTCAATAGTGTAAAAAGAGAACATATTATCGAATTGTACTTTTCGATGAACTATCTAGCTACTAGATCGATTTTTTTTTTCATCCAAAAACCACAAGAATTCTAATCGTTTATTTAATTCTCTCTACTTTCTCTCTTTTTTTTTAGAAAAGGTTATAGCCAATAAAATCCCATTGGAAAAATATTTTTCAGGTAAAATTTGCCATATAAAAAGGTATAAAAGACTAGCTCGAAGAATTCTATAATATCGAAGTGGTCCTTTTTTCAACTTGTGAATTTTTTTTTACTCTCTAACATTGCGTGCGTCAGGTATAATGTTTTGTTACAAAAACAGTTCAATGCAAAAAAGCGTCCTATAAAATTCTTACAACCTCAATATCGATTATCAACGAGAAAAAAAATATGAATACCTATTACAGCTAAACTATCGTCACTTTTCGTTAAACACTAATGGACAAAAGCTCAAAAGCGAATACTCAAGAGGAAAATTCCTCTGCGGAATTATGTTTTTTGGTTTTTCATCTAAAGCTAACGTCGCACTGTTCTCAAAGAAAGAAAATGTGTGCTTCTTTGGGAAAAGTCGTTGGCAAAGGTTTTTTTTTATGTTTGATCGCAAGTAGGTATAGTGCGCAAGCCTTGTTATTCTTGTTCGGAGTTGTGGAGGATCGGTACAACAAAAACGCTACAACTCGCGCAGTGCGAACTAATCTTCAATGTTTTTTTTTGTTAGACAATCACAGCTGGGATATTATATACTTCGTGCCGATCCTCACGGGATTTTGGTCTTGGTGACAATAATTGTGAGTGGTTTTTTTTATTCATCGAGTATTATCCATCTTTCTGATCGGTTTCTATGAAAAAAAAAAATATATATATGAACTTTACAAAATTATTTCGCAAAAACTTTCTGCCAACAATTCATGACAAACAAAAACTACTACGCTAGTCAGACTAAAAGAATGTATTTTCAAAGCGGATTATACCGATCAGTACGGATGGAAAGCTCTCGACTCGTTGGGAGAGGTCGCGCGGACATATCGCAATCACAGCATACGGTCACATCGATTCTCGCGAATTTCCAGTTGATCGCCCTTCAGTTTTACGCCACTCTGTCGAAACGCGATACCATTGCGATGCTCTTGTATGTTGACATAACACGCTCGTTCAAAACAGCTTTTCAAAAAGGCTGCTGCTATTTTTTTTTTTATTGTTGTTGCTACGATGCTCTTATAAAACAAACATTTCAATTTAATTTTTCAAATATCTCCATATTTTAGCGATGGTCTATCCCAATTTCAATCAATTTCAGTAGCATCCAGTCAACATACAGTCGCGTCGCATCGCGTCAAAATCTCATTACAATTCAGTTCGAATAATGAGTATCGATCGTCTTGGTGGCACGCGTTGAGCGGCGATTTGCTGGAGTTTCGCGAGTGTAAGCGATCAGATGAAGTACGTGGGATCATTCTCGGCGATGTGGTCAAGCTGCGCAGGAAAATTATTCGGTCGCTGATGATCATTGATCACCGTCGCCGCCGCCGTTGACACCGTCGCCGAGTGTCTCCTCTTCGACGGCCCCTTGCGTCATATATAGGTCGGCTTCACTTTGTACGCTTTCTTCCATATCTCACACAGACACACCGTACTGTGAAACCTGCAAATGTAAATTCATTGGAGTTAATTTTTGAAGTAACGAGATGGTTAAAATAATTTAAGAATCGTGTACCTGTAGAAGATGGCTAGAGGCATCGAAACATGCGTGATGATGGTCCACGCCCAAAGTCCGTAAAAGTGCAGCTGCACCGGGTGCGATTCCGCTCTCGACTTTTCGAGCGTATTGATCGCCCACATCGACAGATTCGTCACCAGCAAGAAAGTAACCACCTGTCTGCCGGGTTTGTGCTTCATCTGTTCGGCCGATCCAACAGTTCTCTTCGAAGCGTCGAGTATGAAAATCGTCTGAAAGGTCGTTTGCACCACACTCGCCAATGCAGTTATCAGCACCAGAACTGTATGTTTCTCGAGCGTGAAATGACTGCCGATTATGGTGAAAGTCGAGTAGATGAACATTCCAGTTTGCGCGGCCACCAGCAGGATGTTGTCGAGTTCGAGATTCCGCGTGCCGTCGTAGCGTAATTTGCTCATCTGACACATGCCGATCATCGTCGCCAGAGTTGACATTCCGTAGAGGGTCAATTCGCAGATGTTCACCTCTTGAACGGCCAACGCGACGAGTTCTGGTCTCGAGGCCAGTACGAAGAACAAGATGAGTGAAATGATGGTGAGAACGAGGATGAGGATGCCCAGGAATAGACCTTTGTGCGCTCGTGCACAGTCGACGCTGTAGTGGTGTGGTGACCTCCTGTAAACGATTGTTTCAGCTCTGTTAGGGGAGAAAAAAGTTTGCAACTAGCGCGGGAGTAACTTTGGTTACAGCAGAAGTTTGAGCTAGTTTGCTACAGACAGTTTGCAATCTCATTAGAATGTACACGAAGCGACTGACAGGCAACGCGGTCCAGTTGTAAACTTGGTTAATCGATTCGCTGGAAAACTCGTTAGAGATCCGATTGTGTTGCGCTCGTTTGGCTTGTGTAATTGAAATTTAATCTTGGATGATTGATCCGATAAATTCCAGGAATAATTTAATCAAATCGATGCTGGGACTGCAGTTGCAATCGTGTCAAATATGAATGATAAATATTAATTTCGGAATTGAATTTTAATCTCAGTTAAATTAAAAAAACCAATCTTCACATATAAATATTAATCGCTGTGTAAGCAGACATAGTTTTTTAAACATTCATACCTGTAAACATGAGTATGATGCCGTGCAAGCGGCATCGTCTGCTTACTCGGCCACTTAGAGATGTTCTTCCACATGACGTAAAGTATAGCAGCACAGATGAGACTGTACTCAATAGTGCAAGGGAAGAGGAATGGCGAGGCATCTTGTACAAGCGAACCCATGATATTAGTACGTCGACATTCAAATATATGATGAGGACCTTTCAAGCCACGCGCTATTCTCGCGTGAACTCCGGTGTGTTGATCGTGAGCCACTTGACCGCCGAGGTGTAAGTGGCCGGCTTTCGTGCCTGCGAAACAGGAGAGAGAAAAAAAAAGTTGACGCGTTTTCTTTTTTTTTATCGGATATGCGGTAGGTGTGATAGGGCTAATTTGCTTGGCGCTATCGCCTATCTGCGTAATTGAGCTGTAAATCTTCGGGGTCTTTAGCCCTTCCGTCTTCTTTTTTTTTATCGGGAGATTTATGGGTATCGCGTGTTTTTTTTGAACTTGATAAATTGCAATGGCTTACCCAGTCTGTGTGAAATTCTGAGGGAATTATTTTCCGGATTGTAGAACGTGAGTATTTCGTGTTTCGTTTCTTGGATGAGAACGTTTAGCCAAACAGCGAGATTCGTGCCGATCATGTGCATCAGACCAAAGCGCGCGAGTACGCGGTGATTGTACACTGTCATTTGCTGAAACAGACAATAAATTCAGAGTTAGGAACGCTCGATATAACACACTGCGGATAAAATCTTCCTCGTATCTAATTAAAGCGAATAAAATTCTTTTTCTAAGAAGCCAAACCACTCGTGCGAATCACTTGGCAGGCTACTGACCCTTTCTTTTAAGTTTCTTTCCCCCATCCTATCGGATTATACTTGCACTATCTTCGCTTATATCTCTTATCGTCTCTTCAAACTCAAGTATTATTTCTTCGTAAATAAATAACGAAGCAATTATCGAGAAATTATTGTTTACCAATAGACAGCAACATTCCAAGCGATAAATAATTAACTTTTCTATTTTTCTTGCCCTCGATCGCGCGAAAGAAGGGTGCGTTAACGAGAAAGAGAGAGAAAGAGAGAGAAAAGCGCTACCGTCCGTAAACTCCATTCTCTCCCTCCTTCTGTTTCATTAAACCGTGACGACGACGACGACGATGCTGCAGTACATAGTGTTCGTGCATTTTTTCTCGTTTGCCACCCTTCTTTGAGAAGAGCTTTTCGGCGCGACCTACTCGCTCGTGTGCTTTACGATTATGAGATGCGGTAGACTGAGTTTTGTTCAATGTTCGTTTCTTTTTTTGTCTCTGAGAATTGCTTTGGTTATTCAAATGTAGTTGTGCGTTCAACCTCCGGCGAAATATTAGAAAATTACTGTTGGTAAGTATCGTTATTGTGACATGCTCGTTTTTTTCGTTCGGACAGGTTTAATCAGTCTTTTGTGGTCAATATGTATAGTTGGCCCTGAGGCGTATGTAAACATCGACAAGGTCTTATCATTCAGCGAAGTAGAAGATTATAGTCACGAAAGTTAAGTTCTCATAATTTTTGCCACGCCGTGAGATGACTATTGACTTTCCCGAAAGTAAATTAGAAAATTGGAGTCATCAAATGTATGAGATAGCAACTTGTGATTCATTCAGTCCCACTTTTTATGTTTTAAAGACAGCCGCCCGCGTAGCATACAACTGCCTAAATCTTGTTGTCAACCAGTGGTATGCCACTTCAGTTGGCAGTGTCCCGTCGAAGTGTTCGTATACGAGTGAATAGTGACCAGTTTATTTTCTTAATTTCACATCGAATATGATAAACCTACTCTTTACTTGCACTTTATTCAGCGTGGTTAGCTTGTCAAAGGCAGTTCACCTGAAACAGCCGAACTTAACGAGAAACATCGAAATACGTGAACATCTTTCAGCAACTGTGGGAATCGGGTCGCATTTATACACGATATTTTACAATACAACGCATGTTCGCATCAAATCGACCAACAGAGAATACAAAACCTGTATATTTCTTGCGGACTCTTTCGCAAGACATCAAATCTTCGCGTCGGTACTGGGAAACAAACGTCGAATTGTGGTGTGGAGTATTTTTCGAAGTGAATTTCACAACAAAACCATGGAAGTGCAATCGACGATGTTCCTCATCGATCCATGGCGTTGCAATTACAAACATATACTACTATCGAACGATCATCAACCGCGCTGGTATCAAAGAATAAATTTGGATAAATTTGATTATCCGCATGCACCACAAGTGGTGACTTATACCGACAATTTCGATGTGTTTTTCGCTGGCCCAAACGAATGCTCGCCCTGTCGATTTGATATGGACGGTGAGGAAATTAAGATGCATCATCAGATTGATCCCGATCGTTTTGATGCTATGGGACCATCTTACTTGCAAACTATAGATTTGAAAAATGGCACTCGTGGATATTTTCAAGTCTACCGTTTCACCAATTTCACTGCTGTGATAAAGATTCTCGATAGTAATTTCAAAGTTCTTAATCACATGCACGTCCGTCATATGGTGAATTTGATAGATGTCGATCGGGTGAGTAAAAAAAATTAGTGAGCAGTCGTACACTTCATAGTGACGAGGTAAGAAAAATGTGGTTTGATTTTTTAGGGTGAAGAGCCAACGATTTCCATCTGCTTTTTATCAGGTTATCCGAAAGAACCACACGGTGACTTAAAGTACGTCTACTGTAAAAAATACGATACGGAATTGGATCGTTTATTCTCTGTCCGTTTGCCGATGGCCGTAGAAACCTACCCTGCTGGTTTTTCATTAACTGCGGACTCCATTGGACATACATTTGTCACCTACGAAGCTCCTTATGGAAATACTACGAAACTCGCTGTCTTTCAATACGACGTTGAAGGGAATCTCACTAAATCATTGGATTTCAGCGATTCAAATGGAATGAAAAAAATTGCTCAGGGCTCAGTACTTACGAGCTGGGATTTTTGCTTACTTTCTTGGGTTAAACGGAATGGAAAAGGCAGTTGTAATAAGACTATAGAGTGTATTATCGTGTAAATATTAAAAGACAGATTATAAAAAAAAACTTTTTTACCGTTCGAAATTTCTCTTACATAGTGATGTACATTTTATAGGAAATCGCCAGTTTTTTTATTCGAGTAAATTTAATCATTCTTTTGTATGCGACATAATTGCGACTTTGACTTGAATGCATACAGATATAAAATTATCATTGAGAATAGTAGTACGAGATTATATATTTAAAAAAATTCATATAAATTTTGTCACTGAATGTGATTATTGGCTTTCCCGGAAATAAATGAAAAATTGTAGATATCACAGGCGTGATAGTCTTGTTATTCATACAGTCTCATTATTTATTTTTTAAAGATAGTCATGTGCAGAATAGATAACAGACTAAATCTTGTTATTAACTATTGGTATACTACTTCAGTCGTCAGTGACACGTTGAAGAGTTCATATACAAGTAAAAAATGTAATTAGTTTTTATTGTTTGAACATCAATATATTTTGAAGTATTATTTTACTTATAAAAACGAACTTGTTCTGAGAGCCAAGTGTTTTTGGATTCTACATCGAATATGTTGAACCTGCTTTTCACGTGCATTTTAGTGAGCGTATTTAGCTTATCAAAGGCAATCGATTTGGAAAGACCAAAGTTGACAAGAAATATAAAAGTACGTGAATATCTTGCGGCAAATGTGGCAGTCAAATCAGATCTTTACACGATATATTACAATACATCGCATATCCGCATCAAATCAACCAACAAAGATTATAAATCATGTGTATTTCCTACGGATGCTTTTTCAAACAATCGCCAGATAAACGCAGCTCCCTTGGGGAGCAAACTTAGATTTGTGGTATGGAGTATCTATCGAAGTGAAATTCGTAACAAAACCATTGACGTGCAAACGACGGTGTACCTCATCGATCCATGGCATTGCAAATCCAAAAACATACCTCTTCCGATGGATCATCAACCGCGCTGGTATCAAAGAATCAATTTAGACAAATTTGATTATCCGCATGGACCACAAGTGGTGACATATGGCCACAGTTTCGATGTATTTTTCGGCGGATCAAACATTTGCTCGCCTTGTCGATATGATATGGATGGTGAAGAAATTAAGATGCAATTTCAGGTGGATCCTGATCGTTTTAATGCTATGGAAGCATCTTATGTGCAAGCTATAAAATTGTTTAATGCAACTCGAAAATACTTCCAAGTATATCGATTTTCTAACTTCACTGCCGAGATAAAACTTCTCGATAGTAATTTCATGCTTCTCGACACTGTGGAACTCCGTCATATGGTATCGTTGATAGATGTCGATCGGGATGTCAAATGTGCAGAAGAATGTGAAGTAATATTGTTTTGAAGATGTCTTTTTTTATAATAATGTCATGAATATAATATTTATTTCCTTTTATAGGATCAACCAACGATTGTCATCTGCTATTTATCACGTTATGAGCCACACGAACCAGAAGGTGACTTGAAGTTCATCCACTGTCAGAAATATGATGCCGAATTGGATCGTACATTCTCTATCCGTTTGCCCATGACCGTAGAAGCGTATCCTGCTAGTTTCTCATTAAATGTGGATTCCACTGGACAGACATTTGTCACCTACGATGCTTCTTATGGCAACACTACGAAACTCGTTGTCTTTCAATACGACATTGATGGAAATCTCGTCAAATCATTGGATTTCAGCGATCCAAATAGAATGAAAAAAGTTGTTCAGGGTTTAATATTCATGGACTCGGACTTCTGTTTAGTTTCTTGGGTTAAACGGAATGGGAGAGATAGTTGCAATAAGATCATAGAGTGTACTAGCATGTAAATATTTATAGATTAAAAAAACAACTTTCTCAACAGAATTTTATTTGTATAAAATTAGTTTACTACTCTAATCGTACATTCGTACATTCAATTCAACATGACATCATGACATGTGGTTGTAAATTACAGTTCTCTGATTTATAGATTTACTTACTATAAAATTGTTCACTGTGAAAATTTTGTTGTAAACTTACATCAGATCCAAACAAAACAAACATGTATGCAAAGAGCTTTTGTAAGAGTGAATTAAAAAATTGCAGCCGTCTGTGTGATTGTGATGTGGGAGTTTTATTCAAGGCTAATTTGCCCTTCTTGAAAGATATAATTGAAGGCATTGTAGGCATATCTGAACTGTATACGTCGTATCTTACATAGCAACAGCACAACATCGCAGTCGATGAAGCCCGCTGAAGCGCGAAACAGTCTCGGGAATCAAATTAACTCTTGAATAATAATTATTTTGAATTGTGTATTAAATTGACTTTGATTATTATGCTGAAATCAGTGATTGTATGTCCATTATTGTTCGCCGTTTGTTCATCCGACTTGTTAGATTTGAAAAAACCAACCTGGACTAAGCAAATAGAACTTTTCCAACGCTATTCTGCAAACGTGGCAATAGGATCGTATCTGTTTACAATATCTCATAACACGACTCACATCTATGTCAATTCTACACACAAAAATTACAAAACTTGTATATTCTCCGTGAATTCTTTCATTCAAGAGCGCATAAAAGTAGCTGTCCTTGGCAATGAGCTCAAAATTGTCGTCTGGAGTGTTTTCCAATTAAACTTTCATGCTGAAACTGTGAAAGTATTATCCACGATGCTCCTCGTCGACATATGGAAATGCGATTTTAAGAAAATACCACTTTTGGAAGATCAGCAATCGCGGTACCTTCACAGAATGAATTTTGATTTGACTGGTTGGCAATCTGCGCTACAAGTGGTGACGTATGTGGATACTTTTGACGTCTTTTTTGGTGGAACAGACGTATGCTCGCCTTGTAGGTTTAGCGATGATGGAGAAGAAATTGAACTACATCATCAGATAAAATCTTCTGGTAATAATAATACCTACGGCACTGCTTTTATACAGGCTTTAGATTTGAGTAGCGGATCTCACGGATACTTTCAAGTATATCAATTGTTGAATCACACTGCAACGATTAGATACCTCGATAGCTATTTCAATGTTCGCAAACAAGTTCGCGTCGAACACCACGTTTCTAAGGTTTTTGTCAATCGTGTAAGTATCACTGCTCTATTCTATATTTATATTCTGCGGCAAAAAAAAACTTTTACGTTAGAAGCAAATTTTTTAAATAATCAATAAAAATTCTAGGGTAGAAATCCAACAATTATAATTTGCTACTTAGCGCCTCCTGCAGTACAACCTCGCAGTAAGTTAGGCGACATTTATTGCAGAAAATATGATTCCAAACTAAAACTACAAGCTACGATTGGCATACCCATGACTACAAAATACTATCCCATTGGATTCTCATTAACTTTGGATATGTTCGGAAATATTTTTGTCACGTGTGAATCTTTATATAATAATTCTACAAAACTTGCTCTCTATCACTATACTAAAAATGGTCAACTAGTCGAATCTTTTGATTTGGGACAACCTCATACTGTCGGAAGAGAATTTCTACTTGAGCGCCCTTTATTTGTTAAACGTGAATTCTGCTTTGTTATTTCTAAAAAATTTCACATTAATAGACTTTTAAAATGTGTTATTGTATAGCTTCAACACCAAAATTACTACATGCATGAATTTTTGTACGTTTTATATGTATCTGTATGAATAAATTATATATATTAACCATTAAGAAAATTTATGAAAAGAAATTATTTTTGCATAAACATGTTGAAAATATGTCTTACTTTGAAGTATTAATCATATTAAAAAACTACAGATAAATTATAATGGCATTTTTAATTTAGCCATGACTCATCTTCTGTTTTTGAAGGCACTTATAATTGGTGCTGGCATGAAGCAGTTTTTATTCCAGATCCGAGAATAGTATGTGACTACACGCCACAAAGTCGAAATCGCGAAAATTTCTAACTGTCGAAAAACTGCTAGTAAATCGTTTTAGAAAAATAATATATATCAAACAAAAATTTACATAATATAGAAAGTGTTACAAATACAGTTTTTGAAGAATCATATAATATGTAATACTGACACATTTATTTCGTATTGATTGAATGACACTGCCAAAAAAACTTATGTTAATCAGTTTCTAAATTAATTTCCTGATGTGAAGTGCTACTATTTTGTTTAATCATAAAAAAATGAGTATCATACTCACACTAATAACAACATGTGCGCTTTTCACAACACCCACTTCATCAGAAATAGCAACATCGAAAAAACCAATTTTGACAAGAACAATAAAATTAATAGACCGACACTCGACAACTTTAGCAATAAACTCCCACTTGTTCACGATATCACACAACAAGTCACACGTGTTACTCGAGTCGACAGACATTAATTATGCCTCTTGCGTCTTCGCGGTAAGTGAGCGTCTGACAGACGACCGCATTCGTGCGACGATTCTTGGCAACAAGCAAAAAATCGTCACTTGGACTGTACACTACGAGCACGTGCATAATGAAACAACGTTACACGCATCCACAATGATGCTTCTCGTCGATCCGTGGCACTGCGGTTACAAGAAAATACAACTCCCAAGCGAATATCACCTCAGGTGGCAAATAAAAAATGGTTTGCCGGGTATACAGCAAGAGCCACAGGTGATAACGTACATAGAAACTTTCGACGTGGTTCTCGGGGGATACAACACTTATGGCTGGTGCAGATTCAACGATCAAGGAGCATTGATTCAGAAATTGAATAAATTGACTTTCAGAACTTCCGACTACTTCGATGCAGCTTTCATCCGGCCTGTAAATCATATTGGCGGGACAAGTGGATATTTATATATCTACGAACTCGCGAATTCTACTGCATACATTAAACTTCTCGATAATCATTTTAATGTTCGCAAGAATATACGCATCCAACAATTACTTCTCATATCATTTCATCGCGTAAGTATCATCGTTTGCAGCAAACATTTATACATTACGATATACTCATTAAAAAAGTGATTTTTTACAGAGTAAAATTCCCACATTTGTCATTTGCGAAGTGACTCTCCGTCCATACGGGGCTTATAGGTCATCGTATGTCTATCGATGCAATCGACTCGATTCGCAACTGGAAGCCGTATCGACAGTGTATCTACCGTTGCCCGTGGAAACTGCACTGACTGACGTATCCGTTACACTTGATTCACTTGGCAACATGTTCTTCACTTGTTGCTCCGAGAATTCCACAAAACTGGCTCTGTTTCATTATGACCCAGAAGGTCGACTCGTGCAAACATCAAATTTGGATATTTCGCGTGGTATGCAAACTTTGATTCAGCGTCCTTTACTTTTGGATGGCGAATATTGTTTGGTTGATTTGAAACTTGTGGAAGATGAGAAAACTGAATTTCTCAGAGTTATAAATTGTATAAAAGTGCCGAGAACGCGACTGCAAAAGTCAAAATATATTTGGTAATGAGACTACGACTGTAATCATGTGTATTTGTATAATAAATTTTAAAAAAAGCAAAATTGAAATTTTTTCATGTTTTATGTGAAACTATAGCTGTTTGAGTTATCCCGCAGTAAGACAATAAGTAACGTCATTATACCGTGAGAAAATATTTATATATGTCTGTCATTGAATATAAGGCAAACGCTTTTATGTTTAAAAATTAAGCTCGTGGATGATGAGATGAGATTGCACGGGGTTATACGTCAATTATTTATTTACACCGGAATGGAGCGTGATATTCAGAAGACAATTGAAAAATTACAGTGAGTGTGCTGCGGTGCTTGGGTTTTTTGTTGAGTCAAGCAGTTGGCAGGTTCGTACGTCGACGTACATTGTCGAGAAGAGCAGTCTAACGGCATGAAGGGCAACTCGCGGAGGTATTATAGTATAGTTTGGATTGACAGCGAAAGTTTCGTAAGTACGAATTTGAATGAAAGTAACAATTTTCGTTGAAAGTCAATGCACTGTATTGATTCAAGATATTTTTATGTTTTTAGATCGCTATTAAATTGCACTATGCGGAAGTCACTTTTAACGTTGATAATATTATGTGCTTCAATTTTAACGGAAATCGCAGCAGTAAAAAGACGATCTCTAGCGAAAACGATAGATTTTCACGAGAATCACTACAAAATCGTGGCTATAAACTCGCACTTACTCAAGATATCCTACAACGAGTCACGTCTAACCATCTATCCGATCGACGATATAAAGTATAAGCCTTGCGTCATTTCCGAAGATTCACTGCGTTCGCTGGCGAATAAAGCCATCGAAACGGCAATTCTCGGCAACGAGCGTAAAATTGTGATTTGGGGTGTTCGCCAAGCACGTAACTTTGATGAAATAACGGTGAAAGCACGCTTCACGATGTTTCTCGTCGATCCGTGGCGTTGTACTTACAATAACATAGCATTGCCGAGTGATTATCAACCTAAGAGGTTTTTGAAAATATTCTCGTCTGCGCGCGAACCTCAAGTGATCACCTATGTGGATACCTTCGATGTATTTTTTGCTGGACCGAATGTTTGTTCACCGTGTAGATTTAATGAAAATGGTCAACGGATTGCGATGAATCGGCAACTTGAAAGTGACGGTTGGGATTCAATGGAACCATCTTACATTCAAGCTCTTGATGCTAATAGCGATTCTCGAGGGTTTTTCCAAATTTATCATTTTTTTGGCAACTTTACTGTGGCAATTAAACGTCTCGATAGAGATTTTAAAGTTCTTAAACAGACATACTTAGATCAAATGGTTCCGGTGGTTTCAGTGAAACGCGTGAGTATAATTTAATGATTAAAAAAATTTTAATGAGATTTAACAAATCTCAATCAATATCTGTTTAACTATTTCGCATTTTTACAGGGTGAAGATTCGAGAATCGGATTTTGTTACATGAAGCTCGATATTAAACGAATGTCTTGGCCCATCATCTGTAAGCAGCTCGATTCTGAATTGAAACTTGTATATTCAGTTCATTTACCTATATATTTACGGGAGTTTCCGCCCGAGTTTTCATTAAAGCTCGATTCTTTCGGACGTATGCTTGTTACTTATGACGTTTTGAAAGATAAGTCAAGAATCGAACTCGTTTTGTTCATGTATGACGTGAATGGTCAGCTTATCGAATCGATTAATTTTGGTAAAGCAATGGACGTGGAGAATACTTTATTAACTAGTAAAAAATATTGTTTAGTTGTTGTACGTACTTCATATAAAAGTTTGCAGTGTATAAATATATAGAAATTTTAATTAACGATGTCAGTGTCTATTTATTTTCTATAATTATATGAAATGTGTCCCTTGAAAATTTTAAAAATTAATATTTCCAATAAAACTAAAATTCTTTAAAAAAGCATTCGTCCAATAAAATTCAGTCTATTATATTCTTTTACGATATACTAATTTATCGAGGGTGTAATTTTATCAGCTACTGTGTGCAAAGTTAAATTCAATAATTCCTCATCGAAAAAAATAAAATAAGCATCATATTTTCTCAAAAGAAAAATAAAGTAAAGCTCACCTTATCGTTGAGAAAGATGAAGTACATCTGTATGAAGGTGAAGGCCATGCGCGTGGTAGGTGTGAGCGCGAGCAATATGTTGTGGCACTTGGTGTTCTGCTCGAGCTCGAAATACTGGCCAAACTCGAGGCCCGAGTAAATCATCGAGCCAATTCCAAAGGCAACGGCGCCCATACGCAAGTAGAAGCTGCCGTAGTGTTGAGTCGGCCGATGGAAGCCATGATGCGGATAACGCGGGTCGGGACTATCACTGTCGGCACCACCGCCACTCGAAGATAACGACGAGTCGAGATCGCTCACGTCCTTTGGCTTTTCTGTGGAGGGATGATTACGACGGCTTGAGAAATTACCGGAAAAAGCCTCAGGGTGTCTTGTCGCGATGCAGAGGGAGGCGCTTTTGTGCGACTTTGAGTTTGAAAAAAATGCGATATAATTTTTCAATCGCGTTTGCCGTTTGATGCCATTCAAGGTTTTTGATATTTTTACTCGTTGAACAAAGTTCAGCGTGAATAATAGTTCAATCAATTGGTCATTTGTCATGTTTGCAAAATCAAGGATATTCACTCACTTTGCTTTTGCCTGGAATCGCCGCACATCATCAGATACATGATGAACATAAACAGCATGCTGCCGAAGTAGAGGTAGAGATAGAAACCCTCGTAGAACGACGGTGGTATGTAGGTGGATATGACTTCGGCCATGGGGAAGGCGATACCCATGACGACCAAAAGCTTGCCGTACAAGGCGCTCAACGTTGTAGCGAACGCGTCGCTGTAACACACATTAAATGTTATTTAACAATTCTAAAAATAACTTGTAGCGCGTGTTTTCCGTCATATATCGCCTCGTCGTTCAAATAATAAAAAATCAATTTGTCATATGTGTGTTTTGAAGACATATTATCCACTTGGAATTGATTGCGGTGCATGTAATTCCGTTCTTTCGCGCACTTTTTGTTTCATCAATATCAATGCGAAGACGCGTGGGACCCCCGCATTTCGTAATTTGAATTATGTCACTGGTCAGCGAATGCGAAATAGTTGGACGCTCTGCGGGAGTCTTGCGAAATGCTATTCTAATTATTCGCGAGCTTTCAAAGGATAACGAAGCTTTTCATATGAATTCTATATTTTATTTGTTGGGTTTTGATAATATATTGTACTGTAGGTGTAAAAAAAGTTTTGCTGCCCTCATGTTTTAATCAATATTTTTTCACACCATTACCTAAGCATTTTTTTTTATTTTTAGTAATTTACAATCGATAGTAATATCAACACTTTTATCATATTTAGTGTTGTTTGCGAGCTTTTGGCGAAATTTTCTATTGAAATTCATCTATTTACATTATATTATTACATATTGTGGGCGAGATTTGTTTAATTTTCGAATCCACTATTCAACTACGGTATCTACAAATGCGTGTCCACGTACATTCTATCCCAGGCAGTTTGTATAGACACACGCGAAATTGGCTCAATTGCTTCTAATCGGCCTGTCTACAGCCGATACGCGTTTTATAGCGCTACATACACATACACACTCTCTTTCCCTTTCTTCCTTCCATCCGCTATGATCTAATCTTACGTTATGTCAAGACTTTTATTGCTGGAGGTGTATGGAGCCTTAACGCGCATTTATTACGATAGTAAATTTTGAATAATAGAGCGAAACGTTTTGTTAAATTCGACACTCTTGTTGCCATAAATAATATTATTTTATACGCGCGAGTCGAAGAATTATTTTTATTTTACGCTTATAAATGCTAAAAAATTTACTGTTTTATTATTCAAAGAACTAAAAATTAAGGAAAATATTAGCCGATCGTAGCGAGCTTAAATCGAGAAAATAATTCAAGCGCGTGGCGCGAGCGCGCATAATGGAACTTTCTCAATGATCGCGTATACATAAGTGCTTGCAAGCTCGAGCGCTCAACGCTTGTCTACGAGATAAACTGATTGTAATTGTGATGGACGAGCCGCGGATCACGTGGAAATTTTGTGACGAGCGTTTCCGGATTTTCGCGTTACCTGCAGATTACGAAAAGGGGATAAACGATATCACGCGGGATTTTATTGACGATATATATTGTTGGTTGAATTTTCGCATAATATCTGATATTCTTGCAATTACTAGAATTTTTTTTTCTATTGCAAACTATCGGCAGTTCGATTTCAAAGCTTGTGCTTTGTGCCTTTGATATGAAGAAAAAGTCTGAACGGGAAATAAGGGAGACCGAGAGAATGGAATAGAAAAGCCGATTTCAATAATGGAACGGCCAAAGGCATTATAGTACGCTATTGATGATGTACTTATACTTTCGCAAATACTTTTAGAAGGAAAAAAATTGAGGTCGCAAACGAAGGGGTTTGAATAAAAAAATGAGAGCGACTATTCATTCTAAATCAATAAGAGTTTTTGTAATTTTCCAATCGATAATCGACGTTTCAAAGAGTGCAAAATATTCGACCTAGAGAGCGCATTGCTGCGTGGAATCGCTTGCAAAAATAATCTAAAAAAAGGCTATAATATATTACCACCCTGAGTTCTTGATATTCCTCTCGGCGCCGACATCAAGCTCGAGGTAGTTGGGCGTTGGATAGCATACCGCGGGTATCGGTTGCGCGGAGCAAGGCAACGCCAATACATACTGCGGCTGTCTGGTTGCAACGGCTGCAATGCCGCTGTCCTTGTTGCGAGACGGCGAGCTGCTGCTGTGTCGAGACAACGTCTCCGGCGAGACGATCACCGCCGAAGGCGAGGCAGGCGACGGCAAAGCCGCCGGCAGTCCCGGCCAGCTGCAACACATTTTCAAACGTGCTTTTAGTGCATTTTCGTTAAAAGGGGAACATGCAGTGCCGAGCTACGAAGTTTCGTCGCGAAGTTTGAAGGGTGAATGGAGTTTTGCGCCGGGATCTTATCTGCACGGTAGTAGAGTATTCTGTGATGCAGGAAGTTGGCGTGTTCTATACTCCCTTTTTTTCGTAGCTCGAACTTTCAGATAAGTTTGTTTGGAAGTAGCTTGCAGTTTCGGGTCGAGCTTTCAGAGTATTATTGGAAAACTGATTTTTCCTTATCTTGGATATTTTATAAAGGTGACAGTCATAAATTTTGTGCCAGCGAACTATCCGGTATAAAATGTAACTAAAAGACGACTAGGCAGACGCTCATGAAAGCAAATAAAAAATTACACATCAAACGTTTCCATGGATCTCGTATTTCCGCAACGAACGAACGAAGCGAGAAATAGAGAGATCGAGAAAAAGCTCGTTAAAAAAGGCAATCGCTGACGCGTAAATCGTCGCGTCTATACCATACCACGTCGGGTCAGTTCTGCGATAACGCTGCTCTTCTAATTTAAGGTCAAACGCGACGGGCATTTAATGGGCGCGAGATACGTCACATTGACACTGCCACGCGACAAGATCGCTGATAAATCGACGTAGTAGTCTGACGTATCTTCCGTGTTCTCTTTTCATTTCCTCGATTTTTCGATACTCTAATTTGTTAGCTTTTTTATTTCTGTCTTAGATTATTTCAATCGAGTTTAAATTTTTAATGGAATTCAAAATACAACTTCTGCCATTGTCATAAATCTATTGAAGTGCATTCGCGCGTTAATTGAGATACTCGTGGAAAGAATTAATTTTTACGGGGGAAAGGCACTCTGGAAAAATAATAACCGCACGCACGTACGAAACGAATACGTAATCACAGGCAGCTTGAACCGTAGGGTTCCTATTATCCTCTCAAATCTTTCTCTCTCGTGTATTCTGCTCGCCTAATTCATCTTTCTTCTTTATTTGCATAGCCGACTCCGCGGGGCGTATAATCACGCGGCGTTTCTTTCTTTTTTTTCTCTTTTTTTTTCAAGAAGCGGGCGCGTAAGTGGAAACGAGCAAACTGCCGACGGGGGTGGCAGTACTGTGCGTACACATGGCAATGAAACGCGACATGAGTATGCGCAAAGTAAAAGTGACGGGTAGAGTGACTTTCAGATTTTTTTTTCTTTAAAGCTATCAAGCTGTGGAGCTCGACTCTGACAATTACAGGGAATTAAAGCTAAACCGAGCTTGGGATTTAATCTATCTCTTGAATATTTTGGGAAAATATGACATTCTTCTCAGTTATAACACCAGCTCGGCTTATATTATAGATACTATAAATGTTAAAGATAGATATTAAACAGTAAAAATTGCAATAAAAAATGCAGCATTTAAAAATAAAAAAAAAAAAACGAAAAAATCCTCGATAAAATACAGCTAGATGTACATGAAAGCTTTGGAAGCGCATATCCATCAGCGCAAAAGAAAAAAAGCGAAAGCCGGCAATTCCGAAAAAAGCCGAATAAAAACAAATCGTCGTGAATATCGCGCGCCCCTCACTCTCTCTTTTTCTCTAAAGGATCTTGGCTGCTTGGGTCCCCTTGTAGAAAAGGACTCTATATACTATACAGAGAAAGAGATCGACGAGACAAAGAGCGTGTATACGCTCGAGCGCGGGGGTGCACAGAGTTTGACTCACAGGCTTCGAGTGGCGCGCGCGCATTGTGCCTCGAGAGTCCTGACCCTTCTTCTTCTTTTCTTTCTCTCCTTCTTCTTTTTTTTATATATATCGCGTTGGAGCATCACCGAGGACGACGGCGACGCGTCCTTTCGAATGAGGGTAAGAAGGATGGAGTTGTAGGTGGCGAAGGTAGATTTGAAAGTCAATGTTTCTTCTTTTCTCGTGAGTCGATTTGCTTCGCTTTCGCCAGAAAAAGAAATACATGCGAATTGTTCAGAGAGAATTTCGTAATTTTGAAATTGCAAGTTCGAATTTGAAAGGTAATAATCGATTTTTTTTACATTTTACGTAAAATCGCGTTTCCGAGAGTCTAAATCGTTTACCCCCTCGACGAAAGCACGACAATAACGCAAACTACACGAAACTCAATCAAGCGACTATTATGTAGTTGATATAAGGCAAGACGCAGGGCGGTAGTAGCAGCCAGCAGCAGCAGCAGCGAATACCAAGCAAATGAGAAAGAGCCTCCCTTTCGTCTGGTATATGTATAGTACACACGCCTCGATTATATTACTCTCTGGATGGCGGGTGGCAGCGGCGCGGAGTGGCGCGTTATATAGGTAGGCAAGGAGACGCGCGAGAAAATAGCGGGGGTGTGCGCGCGATTCGAAATTATCGCCGAAGCGTGCTTACTCCCGAAGGGGACGAATACATTTTCTCGCTTGTAATTGATCCGCATTTTTCTTTTTGTTTTGGTCACGTTTTATTTTCCGAGGGAAAATGCCGATTACGTCGTTGGTTGATTTCAAAGATTGTGCACGAAAAACGTGGAGATTTCGATGGTAGCGAGATTTTCATTGGTGGGATGAGGTTTTAATTTCTTTTACGACGTGACTACGAATCTAAATTTTCCGAAATCGCTTTGTGCTTCTGCAGATCGTATGATTTACAAATGAAAAATCTAAGCAGACTTTGATACAAGCCACGCTGCAGATTAGAGATGAACCGGCTTAAAAAATTATTATGAACAGGATGCGGGAGGGAAGCTGAAAAAAAAAGTCTCGCAAATTGAGTCCAGTTTAAGCTGGGTAATGCAGTGTGTGTGTGTGTGTGTGTGTGTGTGTGTGTGTGTGTGTGTGTGCGTCGAGAGCGCGTGCACTCGATTTGCGTATACGCGCGCGAGCGAGCGAGTCGTTTAAATCGATCGTCGCCTAATTTATTAATCAAAAGCCCAATAGAACGTGATGCCGAAGCATTAAGGAAGAAAGTAAAATTAAAAAGTTAGCCGAGATTTTTCGCCTAATTGATTAAGTGGATCTACAGAGAAAAAGAGTACTGGCTGACTTTTATGCGTGGGAATTAGCTTCAAAGGCTATTGAGCGATGGAGGAGTCTACTGAAGAATAATTAGCTGCTATTTGCATTATATTGGCTTCGCTCGGTGAGCCTTGAATAATTTCCTACCGGCGCGACGTGATATGGCAACGCTCGTTTTAGCATATAATTGTTTTATAACGATAACAAAAATTATGAATATTTTTTTTTTAACTTACATTCTTGCACACATTAGTCTGATATATTGCCGTAGTTAAAAATGACAGTGGTGAGGTAGTGATACGAGGGCACTTTAAGGTCAGTGTCAGATGGAGTGTTGCGTGAAAACGTTTTACGTTATTTAGAGAAAGATTAGAAGATACTGGTAAAATACTATCAATTAGGTTTCGGTGCTGCTATGAAACTCAATCGAAAAATTGTGGGTCACGAGTTGTTTGAGGTAATGGAAAACTTTCTGCCATCAAGTTGTTAAAGTTAATGCTCGCGAGTTCATGCGCTTAATAAGTGCAAACTACAACACGAACGAACGTCGACGCGGCGTTTTTTTCTCGACTACGTACCTGCACAAAAATTTAAAAATAATAATGGAAAAACCACTACGATATGATTCATTGAGATTTTGAAGCAGAGTGCATTTACCTCAGCGAAGTCTCCTTGATGAGCATCGCCGGCACTCGATGATGGAGAAAGAAAAAAAAAGAAAAAAAGAGGAAAGAACAGGTCTGTATTTGAGAGAGAAGAGCACTCGGACGTTCTAAATCGGACGGCGGATGGAATCAGACAGCACGACGCCGCGAGTGCGGCCGCGGAGCCAGCGGCCGGAGCACTATGCGAACTGTATTACACCGTTTCCAATGAGCCCCCCTATGTCACGCTATGCGCGCCTCTTAATTCACCGCAGACTAGAGAGATTTAGAGTATCGAGTGTGTAGAGGTGAGAAAGAGTTTTTTGCTGATTCGATGTTTTATTTGATTTTTTTTTCTTAGCAGTCTTTTTTTTTTTCAGCGGTCTTGTCGTATTTTTAGTATCTGCAAAATCAATGGTAATTTTACCACGACAGCTTCTTTCAGCAGCTTTGTCGTATTTTTAGTATTTGTAAAATCAATAGTAATTTTAGCAGCTGTAAAAGTTTTCGAGGAGTCGAAACTGCTCACGTACAAGTTTCTTATTTTTTTCTATTGATTTTATTTGGAAATTGAATTTCTTTTCAAAACTTTTAGCAAAATAAAACTAACGCTTTTGAAGTTATTCAGCGTAATAAAATATCTTCATCATCCGTACCCTTTTTTTATGTGTTTCTTTTTCCACGCCAGAAACCGCATTCAATCACAAACGGTCGGAAACTTTTGACTACAGAACAGTTTAAAGCTCTCTCTCAAAACACTCGTCCATTCTTTTCCTCTTTTTTTCTGCCCGCGAATGTGCAATAACTTTTGATTCACCCTTTCACATATTCACGCATTCATCGTGAGCGGCTCGACTTTTCACCCTCCTCAACAACTCGTACCTCTCGAAAAAAAAAAGAGGGCCGCTAAAACAACGCGACGTAAAAAAAACACATGTGAAAAACTCGGAAAAGAGCGAACCGCAAGTGGCGCCCTTTTTTTTCTCTCGTTCACGCGGCGCACGAAAAAAAAAGAACATCAAAAGCTCGTCGATTCCACATAATGTCAGATCGAATCTGCATGCAAATGTTGCAGAGGGTGCGTGGAAATTTGACTGCGCGCGAGGCATGCAAAATTGTGCGTGAAATTGGGCAGCCGGAAAAAGTCGTGCCCGGGAGAGCTGTTTGACGTGGGCGAGTATATAGCGATGGGGAGTCGGACAGGTAATTCAATTTACGCTAGGATATCTTTGTAATTGGTTTTTATTTCTTGCTGATTGGATGTTATTGTGTTATATCGTTTATACGGATCGCAATATCAAAATTTATAATTGATTTCATTCGATAAAACACGAGTAATTGAAGTTATTCATTCATTTTAATTTCGATCAGAATTATATCTACCCAGATAAATCACCTTTTTCAACCTCACGTAGATAATTTTCTCAGTGTACTTAGAAATACCACAGCTGGGGCAAAATTGCGCTCGATAACTTTCAGTTTATATAGCAAACTGACACTGACGTAGATGAAAAGCCTTGGATTGACAGAAACCGCATCGGGGATGGATGAGTCGGCTTCGACTACCACGAAGGAAGGGAGAGAAAAAAAAGGACGGACCCAATATTAGCACAGGAACTGGCGAATTCGCGTTCGATATCCCGTCTCCGGAAGTAATCGACTTCTTCGGACGTATGCGTGTGTGAGTCTAGCCGTCCTCCTCTCTCGCTTTATACCTTGGATATTGCACGTGTACATCTTTTTTTTTTTGTACGTCGACGTCGACGAAGAAAGTTTCATCGTCATCGTTGCGGGAGGAGGGTTAAATTGAATTTAGCCCTTCGGATATATAATGAATCGCCGTAAAACTTTCCGCTTGAATCACAATTGCCCCGCGCGAAATTAATCGTGAAATGCCTTTGGAAAACTTTTTCTTTGGTGAAGCCTTTTCTTTACCCAGTGGTGTAATCGAGGACTTGTTAATTGCTCGTGGAATATCGCAAATGACTTTGGAAAGGTTTCTGCGTTGTTTTCTCGGGTGAAACTGAATTTTCAAGTTCTTTTGTATCGAGGAGTTTCTGCTGATGCTTTTAGTTGAAACTTTGTTTTGTACAACAAAGCGTTGAATGGTAAAGTTATATGCATTCAGTAATAAGTTTCGAGTAGCGATAAACTTTTTCAGCAATGAAAATAATATCTTTAATTTAGTGCCTTCATTTCTCGCGAAAATTGATGAGCACGTCAATCTAGTCTTCTCTTATTCCATCAATCTCAGGCATCAATCAACGAGAGATCGATTGAAAACTTTTATAAAATAAAGTGAAGCAGAAAAATCGAAGCTATAAGTATACCACGAGAATTCAATCGAACTTCCATTAGAAAATCTCAATGAAAATAAAACTCACTAAGTAGTAATTTTATCCTTTTTCCCAGTCATCTCGGCAGCTCCAGCCAAAGCCGCTTCAAGCGCATCAGCCTCCTCCTCCAGCCTGAGCTCTTCGGATGCCTCCTCGGGTATCGTCGGGATATCCGTTTCATCGGCGAGTGGGAAATCAGCACCGCTATCGTCCAGCAAATCACTAATCAGTCCGTCCAAGTTATCCGATGGCTTGACCACTTCTTCTATGTCCGAGTCTATGCCCTGTGTACATCAATCAGGAACGATGAAAATCTTAAGAGGCCAAGCAGGAAATTGGATAGTTTTCTTGTTGTAGGGGTGCGAGATTATTTTTGTACCCGCGCGCCTGGGGATTATTTTTATCAGAGGGGTGCGAATCGAATTTATTGAAGGTGGCAAGCGTTGAATGTACGATACGATGATACAATGGATCTATGATTCTTCTGATTGGAAACTTTGAGGGTTGATCAATTGCATTGAGTGAACTATGATTTTTAGTCGAAAGGAAATACTTTTTGGTTTTATGGGATCTAAATGTAAAATTACGCTTAATTAAATTATACTACCAAATTAATTTCGTAGTACACGCGCTCGGAATTAGAACTCGAAACTAGAAATGAAAATGTTCACTGGACCAAGTTTCGCCGAGCTGGCGAATGCACGAAGCGAAAAGCACAAAGGCGCAAAGTGACGAGGCTCATATCCGTAATTGAAATTCCAGTAGTATAGCACATGCACAAACTCACCTGAGCAAAGTCCATGTAGAAAGAGTCCCTGGAGTCGGAGCTGCCACGCCGCAGCCTCAGGCTCAAGTCCGGCGAGCTTTCGCCCATTTTTTTTTCGTCTTCTCCTTCGTCTCCTTTTTATTTTGTCGAAGTCTTTTATTCTCTCTCGCTCGCTCTCTGGCTTTCTTCTTCTGACGACGTATGCCGTTTTCTCGAGTGAGGGGTCGCTCTTCAAGAGCCGCGACGCGTTGACAATTTTAAGGATGATCGATCTGCGTTTGGAAAATTCGAGACATTTGATTTTTTTTTAGTTCTGTTGGTGATTGATGTGGTTGCATTTTCTTTTTTTATAAAAATAGTGATTCGAAGAAGCATCTCACATTATTGTAATCATATGACACGATATTGAAGATTAAATTTAATCTCTTACAACTTTCTATATTAAATCCCCATCTTCCAGCACATACAAATCCAACATTTCCTGTAAAATAATTCACCCTACGCATTCCTCGAAAAAAAAGCCATTCAAATCCTCCATCTTCCAGAAAAAAAGCCTATTCTGAAGCTCCTTACTCTTCCTCTATGAAGACTTCATATTTCTCTCCCCGTCGTCATCATCGTCTGCCCCACATCCGCGTACGAGAGGGATGATTCAAAGGATCGCAGCCCCTCGCATAGAACGTCCGCATACACGCACGAGCGACGGAATTTATGTGACGCTCGCTTGCACGACGCACAGATTTATGAGACTTATTTAGTTTTATTAGCCCCGGAGATTTCAGCTTACGATTGCGCGAGACTGTCAGATTCACGTGCGTTTTCGCTTTGCTGCGATGCTGAAATTTTTATATTTGCCGAGCCGCGCTATACGTGTCAGCGCGTTCGTATAGCTTTTGCTCTTTCTATTGCTTTTTCCAAAGTTTTTATATATTCAATTTATTATTTGACGTATGTTTTTCGACAAGTTTATATTTCTACATTTCAATATCTGAAAAATACGACCTCCCACAACAATCGAGTTATAGCCAACCTTTGCAGTCGCAGACTCGTCGCCGGGAGGAAAAAAAATTGAATCAAACGTACGTCGCGCCCGACGAAAAAAGAACTGCAGGAGCAATAATAAAAAAAAAGCGTCCGCCCCAGCAGCGCGACACGTTTTCTCTGACGTTTCGTTTTTCATAACGCTTGCGATTCATTGTTCTATCGTCGGCGGTGCGCAGTAATTACACGTGGTTGCCGCCGACAGACAGCAGCCACGCCGCCCATGAGAAATTCGACGCGAGATGAGAGAGAAAGCGAAAAAAAAAAGATAAATAAAAGGTTGGAGGTGTTGGGAAATGAGTTTGTTTCGCGTTATAGAGAGAGGGTGCAAAAGGTTTTGTTTAATGTTGCAATCAATTCTCACGCACATTGGAAAAGGGGCGGAAAAGGCTAAAATAAATAGTCAATCAGAGAGTGAGGGTGAAAAGGGTGCGCGCGATAGATAACGGCCTCGTCCGGCTGTGAGAGTAATTAGTAGTTCGAGAGAGTTAACAATGAAATTTGCAAGTGCTATAGGTAAACATGTGTCGAAACTCACATTTTTTTTACTTCAACAATGAAAAAAAAACGATGAATTTTTAGCGTTCAAAGATTGTTGAGCTTGATGAACGCAGCGGGATGGCTTGACGGAGAGGGATGAAAGTTTGATAAAGTTTTGTGAAACTGTACTTTGGCTAAGCCGCGACGCGGGGTCACTATAATTCAATATTTCGCGATGAAAAAGTTTTCGGAGCTTTCGTAATACCCTGAAGTGACACGTTGCATTAGGCGAGCTTATGAATTAATTAAATTCCGGCTGACGCGGGATTATAAATTCAACGACTATGATTCAGTGTCCAAACGAATTTCCTCAATTTCGAACTTCCCTGCTAGCGACATTATCGCATATCAGAAAATCAAAATGAAATTCCAAAGCTATCGAATCGATAAAAATCATCCGATAAACGATCAACTCTCCTGTTTAGTAGGATAAAAACAAGTAGGACGAACGGATAATCCAAAGTGCGGCGATTGAAAAAAATCGAAGTGTATATGTGCATCGGATAAATACCTCTCGGGTGCATTGGCTCCTCCCAGCTGGAATAAGCCGTTGACTGCTCGCTACTGCTGCTCGGCATTTTCCTGCCTCGGCATCGTCTTTACGCTGAAAAGATGAAAGAGCTTTTATACGGGAGCACTGTCGAGTGCTGCAGATCATGGATAACGCGAGAGAGAGAGAGAGAGAGAGAGAGAGAGAGAGAGAGAGCGACGCGGCGAAGCTTGCGAGGTTCTTGCGTTCGAGTTTTTGCTATTGTTACGTTTAGCCCGCTTTTCAGGCAAAAGAAAGATTGTTAAAAGTCTTCGCGATCTATTGATTTTTTTTTCGTAAAAGTATAGCAAACGAAGACTAGTTCGCTTGGCAATTTTTCCTCGCAAACGTTCAGTTCTAGTTTGGTGTTGCTTGGGTGAACGCGTTATATTTCGTGTTGTAGATACTTAATTGTGTCTAAATATGTAAAGTTAAATAAAATAATAATTTTTACGTTATAAAATGCAAAAACTAACAGCATTAATATTGATAATCGTTTTTAATAACTTTCGAATATCTACATGCAGTTGGACCTCCATTCTCGCCCAAAAACTTTATCGTGATATTAAGCCGCATACTATGTATTGTCTTATTATGTCACCGTTATTCTATTGAAGAGATAACAAGAATATCCAATTTTGTGGAAAAAGTTGAGGTGGAAATGTAGCGCACAATGTCGACTTGAAGTATTCTAAGAAGGGAGTTGAAAAATGACACGTAATTTAAAAAGCCCCGACGAATATTCAGTTTGACATGGTCCTTGCTGTGAAGTAGTTCTAAAAAGATTTTACAGTATGAAAAATGCGGGGAATATATTTTGCGCTTTCTATCATTTACCTCCTCAAATTCTCAGTATGCACAAGTAGCTGGACCTCTATTCTAATGAAGAAGCTTCATCAAGATGTCAGGTTGAATCAGATTATTATTTTAGGCAGTAATAGACGGATTTCGAATAATTTGTCAATCGCTCTAACGAACGAATTAGCAGTACCGATAACGATAATGATGCTTGATATCGAAAAAATTGATGCTGATAACACTAACAGAATGGACCTGTTAAATCTTACAACGCCAGGTGCCTTCATCATGGTTGAGGATGCTCAAGATAAGTATTTACCATTAAAAATTTATCGAATGATCGCTTGATCGTTCAAATCGGGCCGATAGCGGCTAGGCCAAAATGCCTGTTCATATTGTACAAGGACTACAGAAATTCATTGATCATGGATCTTTTTCAACATGCATGGTCTCTTAAGTTTATCGATTTTTCCATATTGAATATTAATGGCGAATCTTATATCATACAGCATTATAATCCTTTCACCCAACTGATCACGACAGATCGATTCCATGAAACTGCAGATATTTATCCTGATAAGATACAAAACATGCACGAAAGTCCATTCCAAGTACAGCTTCTGACGTGTGTATACGAATATATTGTATGTTAGAATTAGCGTTTTCAATTGTGTTGATCGAAGTACGTATATTAGACATTGTAAAATATGAGTAGTGCATTGTTTCTTGTAATCATATTTAAATTTGTGTATTAGAATGTAATACTTGGATGTTGTAAAACAAATATTTGTTGAAAAGCTTTTCGATCCTTATCTTTTGGTTAGTACTCCATTCCGTGGAATATCTCTCGCTACATTTTCTAATGCTTTAATAAATTTAAAAAAAATTATACAAAAAAAAATTATAAAAATAAAAATGTACTGCATAAAATAGATGTTGGAAATAATAATACTGTGTTAAGGTGCTCTAAATAAAAAAAAACAACAATAAACTAAAAAAATGTAAAAAAAACAAAAATTAAAAAAACAAAAAGAAACTTGCTGTAATGATTGCCATTTTGACAGATTTAGGTGTTTATGAAAACGATTATGGATTTCTGACGTATAAAATACATGTTACTATTAGGAATTAAAATAAATATTTTTTTTATTTTCGTACATGTGAAGAGATAAAATAGTTCTAATGTAAAATTCGAGTAATATAATCTAAACAGCTCCTCATCGATATTTATTCAATAATATATTTAAGAAAATTGGTAGCTACTTTTCTGTAAATTTTCTAGAAAAACATGTTTTGTTGTGTTGTATATTTAAGCGCACCAAATGAATGAAATTTCTCTTGATCTTCATCTAAATGAATAAGTACTGCGTTAATTAAAAAAAACAGAAAGTCAAAAACAAAAATAAAAAGTAAAAACAAAAAAAAATCTGTATGAAATATATTGTTTGTTTTTTGTGAAATAAATGCATTGAAAGAAAGATTCCTTACTTTCATTTATTTATATTTGAATTTACAAACTACCCTGTTATAATAATTATTAGTTTTTTGTGTTACTGAGGATTTATTGAACAAAGTATAGTAAGTATTCATTCCTTTGCAGCAAAACATATTAAATAATCTGGCCATTTAATAGTCACCAAGAAACTCTCCTCATCCCAAGAACAAAAATTCATCTCCCTCGTCTCATAAATTGACTTGGACATGTATACGACGTAGCAGACGAAGGGAATTCAACGTCGGAGTCGAAATGAAGAAAGAACTTGTATTAAACCATGCACGCAGGAAGCGAAAGCTCCCTGGTAATCAGCCCTCGGCTTTACGCTCAGAGTAATGTCTCCCCAGCTGCAGCTTGCAGTTGAGAATCGGGGTTATTGGGGAGAAGCGTATATAGCAGAGACGGGCTTTTCCTTTGTCGAGCGCAGACACACACACGCACATACGCAGAGCCAGTTTGGAAAATGCGGCGTCGCGTCCGGGGGGACGCTGATTTTCATTACGCGCTCGTGGGCTTTTCTTTGTTCACGCGTGGCTGACTTTATTCCTTTCTGATAATTTTTCTCTTTGGTGCATGAGAAACTAATTTCTTTTCTGCGAGCAAACAACCTACGTTTTGCAATTATTCCAATAATTTATGAAAAATTAGTTATTCAAAATAATTTGTGCAAAATGTCGGAGAATTATTTTTAATCGAAGCCTGCAATAAATGAGCCAAAGTGATGAAGTACATCCCGTAATGAGGCGGCAGTTTGCAGACACCTCTAACGAGCTTGGCGCTTCGTCATTTCGCTCTCGTGGTCGTGTACCCGCTATAAATCGAATTATATGTCTCGCTCGCGCGATCCCTCACCCCCTGTTTACTTCGCTGATTTCATCAATTTTTGCCTCACTGTTCTGGACTAACCAACCGCTTATAACTTTGTAGGTTGAGTGCCTGACAAAGATGAAACCACTTTCGACCTGAGCGCGCTCATCGCGCAGCTTTATTGAAGAAAATCTTGACTGATTAGCTCGTTTTTTTCAAGAGGAAGCGATATTAACGATGCCATTTTTTTTTTCAAAGTGGAGTCAAAGTTCTTTTTAAAGATTAGATTTCCATTAGTTGATGATTTGAAGCTAGAATACATGTCTTTTCTTTTCATTAAAATTCGAAGAAAAAATATTCCCGCGTGACGAAATTCACGAAGCTGTTGTTTTCTCGTAAGCCAATCATTAGGTTACACGCCTGTTGAGCAAAGTGCATGCTTTTAGTGCGACGTCGTGTGTGCAGCGTTACTTAATTATCGGATTTCGTTTAGCGGAGTGAATGACACGAAAGCGTCGTGAGTATATTTTCTACGCCAGTACAATTCAATTAGACTATAAAAACGAAGACTCGCTTTTAAATTTAGAAAAACCATCGATCAATATACCTTTTTCTAATTATCCACTCCTATACAAATAGATTATTAAGCAAAAACACAAAACAACTGGAAAGGAGGCTACGAGTACAAACAAAACAAACAAAAAAGCCAATATTTCGAAAAAGAAAGGCAAGCTGCAATGGTGCAGGTGAACTAGGACGGGATTGTGCGAACGAAGGGAGAGAATTTTTCTTTTCAAAAGTAATGCCAATGGCCTCGTCGTAGAGAGCACAAAAACAATGGGAACGAAAATATGGGGCAAGCATATAGCTTTGAATGGACAAAGGATCTTTCTTTTTCAATCATTCAGCTATATACGTATGCACCCGCTTGACTTTACTCAATATACTACATACAAAATGCCGCTTATAGAATATGAAGCACATTGCGCGAAGCCGAGTTGAAATGCCAATCAATGCTATCGTCCTTGCCAATCGGCCGCTCGAGTTATAGTTTAATGAACTTTTATGCATCTGTTGCTAGCTACATATTTGACACTTTATGATATTGGAGAAATTTCACTTTATAAAGTGACTGTTTTTTTTTTAATATCGTTTTTGAACAACTGTTGCTTCAGTTAATTTTGTTTAAAGATGGAAAATCCAATAATTATTTAAATTCAATACATCCGTAAATTCATAGTTTCTGTCATTGCATTTTGATTACCTTTGTAACTATGTTTACAATAACTGACTTTGCAGGCAAAACTTTCACACCGATATACTGTTCGTCTCCCCATCAAAGCAATCGCATGCAAACGCTTTAAAAAATCTCTCTTTAAAAGTACAACTATTTAGAAAAACACAGAAAAGAAAACAATGGAATTTCACATCTGTCAAACCCTCCAAAATCTAACCACTATTTCCAACCTGAACCGCGTACAACTTTCGCGTCGCATCAAAGCGACAGAGACGTGCATTAACCGAGAAAGCAATCAACAAATCAAAATGAAAATAAAAGGTCTAACTATCGATCACTCGAAACCGCGCGCAAAGGAAAAAGCAACCCTCTCTCCACACAGCATCCCGCCCACTATACGTACACAACGCCATGATAGAGTACATACCTCGTGTGTGTGTGTGTGTCACAATCGTAGTAAGCCTTGTTATTCTTCTTGAGAAAAGAAGAAAAAATTGAACACACGAAGAATCCAGGAAAAACAAAAACAAAGCTTGATAACGAGCGAATGGAGTCAAGAAGGAAGACTTGTTGCGGAGCAAAGTGGCAGCGACATGATTACGGTGTCGGCCGGCGAGCGAGCGAGGCCCGAATGTGTCCCGGGCGTCTCGCGCCGGTATTTTCGCATCCCCTCTGCTACGGAAACACACCCCCACGAGCGAGAGAGAGAGTAACGGCCGCCGAGAGATGCTGATGCCGCTGCCACCGCCGTTGCTGCTGCTGCTGCGCGTGTATGGCTTGCACACCCTCAGGGATGTACTTTGCTATGGCGCTTCGACGAAGGGTGAATACTACAGGGGGTGAGGGTTACAGGTGATCCTTGCTAAATTTTTTATTTTTTGAATGCTGGAAAGATTTATCAATTGTAAGAGGATGGTATAATTATTTGTATAGCGTCGATGGGTGGAGTAATAAATTAGAGCGAGCGATAAGGCAAAGTTAATTTCGAGGGTTCATTAAAGGGAGCTTTCTTACTTTAGCATCGACTTTGATGTCTTCTAAGTATAGACTCTTAGATAATGCAGAGGGTTGCGCTTTTACCAGCTTGAGTCTTTTCAGAGAGTAGTTTAAGGTAATAAGGGCTGAAAAGATGATTTGCCTACAAAGACGCATGTATTTTCATAGGTAGAGGCTCGATTAAATGAAGTACTATTTATCCGGCAAATGTGTTTTTGACGGGTCGTAAACTTTCCCGCTTTTACGGTCCTCGGAATTAAATAAAATTAATGGGAAAAACGACTTCTTTATCCATGACGTAAAAAGCTGCCCTTTTCAACCTGCCACTCGTCAACTTATCAGCGACCCTAGAAAACTGTCGCCTTTACATACTAAACAGGACTTTACGCAACAGGGGGTGGTGAAAAAAAAAAATATTCCGCAAAGTTCACGCGGAAAAACTTCGACATTTGCAATTCAAGCCCATAACGCCGGCAGACAGTGCCGCCTCGTCGGCATAAATAACGAAGCGCCGGCGTAGTATACTACGATGCTCGTCTTTTTTTTTCCTTCTTCTTCATCGCGCTTTCTTGCTGTTTCTTTTTTCCAGTCTACGCCGCTGTGCTGTCCAGCTGCGCGCGCGCGCCGAGACGGGGGTGCTGGTGGAGATTCTTTTTTGTTGTTGTTGTCGTCTTTGCCTTTGATTTTGCATGGTAAAGCCGATGAAAATTGATTTTCTTTCGTGAGCTGAAGGGAATATCGGAGGCAAAGGGTGCATGGGAGTATTTTTAATTTTAATTTAAAGAGAATACTTGACGTTGATAGTTTGAAGTACTAATTTCCTTTAATTAGTTGTCCAAAACCAAACAAAATGAATGTCTGACCAAACGCTACGCTTTTACTACTGAAATAATTGCCAAGAATTTGCAAATGTTTTAATTTAAGTTTAAACAGAAAACATTCCTTTGATAGTTTATAGTAGCAATTTTGTGCAATTAATTTTCGAAAAAAATTAATGTCTGACCAAACGCTACGCTTTTACTACTGAAATAATTATCGACAATTTTAACGAATGAAAACGTTTTATTAAATTTCAAATTTTTTTTTTTTTACAGAATTCAGTAAATTAAATGAACGTAATATGTAGGGTTCCGTCAATTCATCGCACGGACCTGAGGGTACAGTCTCAGCCGAAGTAAAGCATCTATAGGCATGCGCCAGTTTGAGAGTCTGTACTCTCTGTGTGTATCGGCTAGGCGGCTAATGGCGTGTAAAGGCGGTCCGATAAATTGGCGGCGATCTCTCTTCGATCGTCGACCCCTTTGTTTTCCTTCTCTTTTATCCATTGCCACAGGTGTACGAGAAAGTTAACTCGATTCAATTGACGGTCTTTTTGTCTTTGATGGTAATAGTGTTGTAGAAAAAAAAATAATCACAAACTTGCAGAAGTATAAATGTGGAGTTTTTTTAAAAAAGTTTATCGAAAAAAGCTTGGATAACTATTCAACAAATTGATTAAATTAGCTTTTAAAATTAGATGTATTCTATATGTAATCAAAAATAATAACAAACTATATGCGCTATATACGGTGTGTTCGGCAGATATTCGCTACACTCGACGATATAGCCAATATCTGCGTTTATCAGCAAAAATTCTTGGCATCTACGGATTTTCTTATACCTACACATAGAATAATAACATATTTACAGATTCTTTCTCCTTGGAATAATAGATTTCCGCGTGGTCTATAAAACTTTATGCGATTAATATATAATAGTTTTTTTTAAGATAGTGAAAAAATCATCGGTTCACGCTGTTAATGATGGTGAACTTGTTCAAGCGATGTGAAGATGTTGATTAGGATCCAAAAATTTAGGAGCTCGAGACGCATTTCGGTAATCCCAATCCACCGCAAGATATTGCCAGAATCACGTAAACGATAAGCTAAAATTATGATTTATTATTATAATTTTGTTTCTAATGAATACAAGACTCGTTTCATATGAATACTCACGATTAGAGCCACACCGATGATAACATACATCTTGACATTTTTCCAGAACAGCAATCGTGCGAGATTACGACTGGATTTTCGGAATGTAACAGACTGGAAAAATTTCAACAAGTTAAAAGCAGTTGGGTAAGTTTTTATCTAGGTGCTTTTATTTAACTTACATTATTGGTCAAGTTTTCCGTTTTATTGACAAGCAGTTCTAAACGTTCTCCTCTCATTGCCAAGTTATCAATGTTTTTTACCATTATGTCTTTGAGTTCATCTAGCTCTCCATGGACTTTTGATATGGTGTCCAAGTCTTTTGACTCACTGTAGTGTTTCTGAAAATATTTCAAATGATTGTTAATTACAAATCGCTAAAGAAAATAATATTTGTATCTCTTTCAATAGGGCAATACATACCATTTCATTAGCAATGATCCTTCCAAATTCAGTATTCATGGAATAAGCCAATGCAGTCTGTGCACCATCCCCATACATTGTACGGAACCTCCTTTTGATTTCATTTAGGTAAAGGAATGCTCTTGATCTTTGGAAGTCCTAAACAAATAGACAAAAAATAGATCAATATTTCAGTTTATAAAATGTTTTAATACTTGAAAGTGATTTCACACAGAGCATTCATCATAAAGCTTGTCAGAAATAAAAAATAAATATAGTTTATCTACCACAAACAGCAATAAGCTTTCATGCGGGTATGTAGTTATTATTTTCATAGACACTGAATTATGTAAGAGAAATGATGCAAAGTTGATAAGCAGAAATGCAAAGAAGTTTAACAGAATGCAAGTAGTATGAAAAATAGTTTGAATATAGCAATTATATAACGAAAATGTACTCATTTCTTAATTACTATGCTTGATGCATTTCATTCATTTTCTCCATAGACATTGAACTTACATCATCAGTTATACACATGTAAACTATCCGCTCATCGCATACATAGTGGAATAAATATGGGCCTTGTGAATATGTCATCTTATCATTCTGAGGTGGTATTTTTGCAAGGATCTGCTCTGTGACTTCTTCAAAGTTTCCAGCACAGGCAGCATGTTTTGCAAGGACCGTTGGCCCTCTTGCAACGACACTGTACAGAATTGGCATTGTTGCAACTGAAAAGCAAAGTTATTTTAGCTTATTCATGATATTTACAGAGTACATATTATCATTTGACAGTTATTTTTAAATAGGTGATAAAATTATTTACAATGAAAGATATAAACTCTGTTATCCGGTGGTCACTGACCAAATATTTTTACTATCAGATGATTTGTTTTATTTTTTTTAGCTAATACTGAAGATTTATTAAACATCGTTAAAAAAATTTTTTTAAATTAAATATATAAAGTCCTTGCTAAAGTTTTTTTCAATTTTAAACTTAATAAAAAAATTATTTCTCATGAGAATAAAAATAAAAGACGAAAAAAGAGACTGAGTATAGAATTGTTATAAAGCAACAATGACTATCCCTGACTAATTTTAACGGAAACTATAAGGAACTCGAGAACAAAAGACTTCTCCAATTCTAAAATGACGTCATTAATTAATAACTTACACGTACAAAAAAAAACATTCTAACCTATCAATTTTCAAGAAAACTGCAAAGACATCATAAAAAAAGTTGCAATTGTATTATTCTCATTGATTGCAACGGATTATATTCGATGCAAAACCACCATACCATCGTTATGAATAAAATATGTGACTCACCTTGAATACTACGACTGATGTTAAGTCACAACAATCGAGTGACAGTGTGATATATTTATCAACTACACGTCAAATCGGGTCAATCTATGCCACCTTAATTTGTAAAATCGCATCGGTAGATGCGTATTGCCGATAATTAATCGATTTCAGTTCGATTGCTGTGGAAAAAGCCCAATTTAAACACCCACTTTTTGTTGTGTTACGACAACAAACTGTTCTGACACTCGACACTCTAGTAGCTGCTCTGCTATTGCTGTGCAGCGTAGAACTGTAAAGTCCCAATATATTCCGAGTGGTAGCGCTAGAATCGAGTGCTCTTATCGCGGGAAATTCAAATTTATGTTGTGAAGATAAACATGTCGAATTTCACGTTATCGGAAATGTAAATTTGCTTTATAAATTATGAATTTATCAATTTATATATTTAAGCAGGTAATACTAGCCCATTCGAACTCTATTTCGCAAAATAAGTCATTACAAAACTACATGAAATCGAGCATACCATGTTTGTTTGCAAATAATATACGATATTTAAAACCAATTTGTTGTTCTAACTTTTAAATACTTAAATTTACATTACATTTATTCTATTTTTAAGTAAGACAAAAAAAAACACGTGAAATCCATCAAAATTCATGAATCCATTCGATTTCACAAGCTCTAGCGGAACGCATTACCTATTCTTTCAAATGCTATATGTATACACAACATCTGGCTGATGTTGGAATCATAAATATTGCTCATTAACCAACTTTATGAATATTTGCGAGGAACTGTATGTTTAGGATGTCCATTACGGAAAATATGTTTGTATTCAAATGATATACTGCGGTTTTTTTTCTTACACTTGCATATTTATGAATGGGCTGGCAAAATCAATGGTACGTTTTTCACTGTTTGGTTTTTAAGCACTTGCATTTTAATATAATGCAGTTGTATGTATACGATTGTGGCGCTCAATGCAAAAATATGGATTCTGGAGATTACTTTTTTTTTCGCTTCTTGAAATAGTGTTCCCCATAATTTTCATCTGTCTTTTTCCAAATGAAAAATATCAACATGATCTCAGTCAGTGTTATAATTATTATGAAGTAAGGAGAATAACTTGTTCATTGTTTACGAAAGATGATTTTTTCATAGTAATTTTTCTATCAAACGACGCGCTGCTCCAAAAAAAAAATCAATGACCCGACGCCTGCGCAACTATAGCTCATCTATATACGCATATATATATATATACGCACAAGTTTCGACGCTCGGGCGGCATCAGTACAGTGTGTATATGTACAGAACGCACGTGCCGCGCAAGTAACGGGTATTTATTTCCTCTCGCCGCAAAGCAAAAAAAAACCAGCTAAACGGGTAGAAAGAAGGAGCCGATGATTAAAAAAGAAGAAGAAGGAGAAATAAAGTTTCATGGAGAAGGAGAATCGAGAGAGAGATAGAACCTGAGCGAGTTTTGTGCTTCTGCCAAGGAAATTTCGCTGCGTCAGTCAGTGTTCCGGCTGCCGGCACTCGAACCACACACACACATACGCATGAGTTGAGCTTGTGATAAGAACATCAGATTTTCGGCTACTATTTCGTCATGGGTGAGAGTTTGTTGACTTGTAAACTTATCTAAAAGTGATGATCTGTGATCGTAGACGCTTAAAATGTCACGTGCTTTTGATTGAGGAAATTCGGATTGAGATATTTTCGGGGTTATCGATGTACTTGTGAAGCATTTTTTTTCAGATTCATAAAATTAAATTTATTTGTTTCGGTTGAGTGCAATTTTATTCGGATGCAGTTTATTTATTTCAAACGTGATTGGTGCAATTTAATGATTATCTTGTGCCAACACTATTATCTGAAAGAAATTTGTTTATTTTTTCAATAAATCAATAATGTCCTTATTATTTTAATGATTCATTTGATCAATTATATTTATAATAAGTCATAAAATCATCCCCATTTAAACTATTTTTAATTTATGTTTTACAACTTGAAATAAAAACAGTTACCCTTTTTAATTTTCAAATTTCGTTTATCGAAAGTAATTGAATTAACAACATGGTTTCTCAAACACACGTACATAGTACTTTCGATAACTCCGTAAAAAAAAGTAAAGATTAGAGTGATGTCGGAGAAAAATGATGGTTTCTTCGACATTCTTCTTCGCTCCGTAAAGCATGAACGACACGACTCTCTATAATTCATACATCTGGCAATCGATCGATTTCACTCCCGGTTGTACATTTTTCATTATGGGTGTCTCGCTTCCTGAGAGGTGCATAATTTTAGCGACTAACCGGCGTGACTTGTTTTTCTATTAAAGGAAAATTTCATTTTGCAAAAAGACGATTTTCGAAAGCTAAGCATTAAAGCTGCAATGAACTCTCTGATTGGAAATTGCGCCAACTTATGAAAATTGAAGGGTTGAGACATGTATTCAATTTTTTTGTAAAACAAGTTACAATAAATGTACGAAAATGTGAATGAATATGATAATTTTCGTTACTAATGAAGTAAGTTATTGCATTTCTCAAAACCAAATATTCGTGTTTCAGGTTATCTATTCTAAAAATAAACTTATCTATCTGAATTTGCATTTACTGATTTACTGATAGCATATAAAAAGTAGATATCACAAAATTACGTTCTAGGAAAATTTTTTTCCATCTATTTTTCCGCCTTATTTATTTCTTTCATTAGCTTGTCTTGTCTATATTTATGTTTTAACACGTCAACGTTGCTTATTAAAGTTTGAAGATATTAGCACTTCGTGTAGACATCTCTTTGAAGCTTAGATTATGTAACAAAGTGCATTGCTCATGAATAGTTTTTTCAACTTGAGCGCTAGGTCAAAAATGATTCAGACGTACTGTCTTTACTATTTTTCAATCTTAAATTAAAAAACCATAGGTTTTATATTACCGATTAAAAAAAATAATTTTTTTAATTAAACTATTGCGAGTCGTAAATTTATCTAACACATGTATTATCCATCGCGCGTGGCTGTAACGCATAACCGTCTTTTATTAAATACGTATAATTATTATGAATAAAATTAATTTTGAAGTTGGTTAATCTTTCTATTGTGAGATGAATTTGAATATTCAAAAACTGTAAAATAAAACAATATTATGAATTAGTTTTTAACTTTACGCTACAACTGGTTCACGAACTCTCTAAATTTTTCTTCGGAGAAAATACTGTCATTCCAGAACCGCACATGAACTTTCTTATTTCAGAGCAAATTCTTTTGCAGCACGAAATATGAGAAACAAGTTAATTGAACAGATACATAAAAAACTTGATCGATGAAAGTAAAAATAATAAGGCACTTTTTTTCACAAAATTACTCTGTTGAGGAATTTCATTACTTAAATAAATTATGAATTATCTACAGATCGAGCAGCGTATGTAAGTGCAATAGTGGTGGGTGCTGGGACAGCAGTTTTTCTTGTATGGTGGTGGTGGTCGAAACGCCAGCGTGAGCGACCACCCTCCAAGTGGCGAAAAGTTGGCGAGCTTAGTGATCTGATATGTTTCCCCGTCAAGTCTCTTGGACCAGTGAGATTAAATGAATTCGAATGTACGCAATTGGGATTGAGGTCCGGGTGGATGAGAGACAGAACGCTTATGGTGATTGACCTTGATGGACAATTTATTACTGGCAGACAATATCCGAGAATGGTTCAGGTGAGCTCTTTTTTTAGTTATTCAAACTTGTCACATTTTTAAGTTAGAATATTCGCGAGTTTGAAATATATGACGACCGAGCCAAAAATTCACCATCAATCGACTGAATTACATTTTCGAAATATGCAAAATAAAACTATTTGTCCGACTGAATACGAGCACTCTGAAGTGTCCAAAGATCTTACCGACAATTAGGTCCTATTAGAATTTCAAACAAACTTGAAAATCAGAGTGTTTCCAGCAGGGCAGATCAGATTGATGTGCATGGTAATCGTAGTCGTCCGGCCATTCTTCTCGCGAAGAACAGGTGCTTTTACGGACTGCTGGCTTTAAGAGCATTCGCGATGCACCGTATAGCGCTGTGACGTAGCGTTTTTTTTTGTGTGTGCAGTGATTCTCTTTTTTCTTTATTCGCCGGTTGACCGACGCAACAGATGGTAAATTTGCTTTTTGAGTTAACGGTTATTTTTTCAAGTTGATTTGCGATGGTACGTTATTATTCAATAAAAATCAATTTTTCAAGCGAATTACGACTCGAAATCAAGTCAAGATTATACACAGTTAGACAAAAATTCTGTAACTGAAATTCTCATTGATTGACCTAAATTTACAGATAATACCAAGCACGGCTGGCTCAGTCTTAACGCTAAAAGCACCTGGAATGATGTCCATATCAGTGGACCTCGCTAGATTGAAGGGTCGTTTTAGAGCAGCAGTTTGGGGACAAGCAGTGCCTGCTTGCGATTGTGGCGAGGAAGTGGCACGTTGGCTCTCGCGTTTTTTAATTCAGGAGGACAGAGGACTGAGACTTGTGTATTATCCTCTGGACAAACCATCGCGAAAAGTGCGTAGCAAGAATGATGAGTTCCCGCTTACTATAAGTGAGGACACCGTAAGTAACAATTAACGACATGCTAAAGTCAGTCACAGCTGAAATGTATAGCATCCGTTATTTAACCCGGATGCAGTACTTTCAAAATACTTTATAAGATGTAATATACGAAGTTTTTTTAATATTTTTTCAAATTTTTTAAAATTTGAAATTTGAAATATTAAATAAGTTTGATTCAGATTACGTGAAAAGAGTAACGCAATAAAATAATTATACTGATTATTGCACCGCGTGAGAATGTGCGTGTAATTACAGACGCGTGAGATGCTCTCAGTGAGATTTTGCTTTTTTTTTCTCACGTACAAGACAGCAAGTTTTAATTTGATTTTCCTTTTCTTCCATGGATTTGTGATTTCAATTGTAAAGTGCAGAAATTCTTAATTGCTCCTTGTAGTTTTGCTGAAGCATACCAATGTTCACCTATTAGTTATGGATGAAAAATAAGTTAGCCGAAAGATCAAAAGAAATTTGATGAGTCATAATATCCTTATATTTACTGATGAAATTTTATTGTGCAGGGTGCCTACCCAGATGCTACAAGTTATTCACTGGAAAATGAGGCCTCAATTGCAGATTTGAACACGAGGATTGAAGAGCCAGTAGTGCCACAAAACTTTCGGTGTAATTTCGTCGTGAAAGGCGCCGAACCATACGAGGAGGACGCGTGGGATTGGGTTAAAATAGGCAACGTGTATTTTCGTAACGTGAAACCGTGCACAAGGTGCATCTTCACAACTGTACATCCCGAGACCGGCCAGAAGCATCCCAAGTTCGAGCCACTCAAGACTATGAGAAAGTGAGTTGCGTGATGTGACTGATTGTTCCTATACATGTCGTATTCCGTGAGATCTGCTGAGATCTCTCTCACTGAGATTTTATTTGGCGGAAACGAGATGTTGGATTTGGAAAGTGTTTATATTCTGTATTTTTTAAAATACTTTTGAGAGAAAATTTAAACAAACAAATTTGAAAATTTTCTAATGGTGAATTAAAATATTGACTTTATTTATAAAATAGCGAATATATTTTAGTAATCAGAAAAATAAATACCAACAAAATAGTATAAAAATAAAAACAATATTATCCTAAAATTATCGTCTTGTTTAAAAAAAATTGACTAATTAAAAAAATCAATTTTCATCAGGTACCGAGCGATCACCGATCCGTTGTACCGAAAATTCGCGACAGACAGTCCAGTAATGGGTATCCATCTCGGCTTACGGGGTCCTAACACAATCGTAAGATTGGGCGACCCTGTCTACGTAAGCGTGCCCGACCAAGAGCATCCTGTTCTCATATCGCCACCATAGCATCATCGCTGGGGCTCCTGTTACGATGAAGATGACCTTTTCATCGAGTAATGGAAGTCGTTAACAGAAGAAAAGTCACAAGTGCACATTAGAAAACAATTGGATTGTTTCGTTTCTTCGAATGAAACGAGGGAAAGTAATTATGGTGTTAATTGAAATTAGAACTGTCAGTGTACTGATGGAATTGTCGAAGATCTTTTTTTCTATAATTAAATACTTCTGTTTCTATGTAAAAGACTGTACGATTGTATGCTTGTTTTGAAAAAGTGAATGCGTTTCGATCGATATCATTTATACGTCAAATGTACAGTGCGAGAACGATGGGCACTAACTTTTTTATTGAGTATTATTTTACAGTGAAGTTTACACTTTTATAGCTTTATCTGAAGCACATGTTATATTTGCAATCCATAAAAATTTCTAACGTAGCATTTTATTACCAAAAATTGAAAGATTCAACCTAGTGCAATTTTGTTTAAACAATGCTTTTTTAATTTTAATCGATGTTTGAAAGATCGTCGTAGTGGATAAATCTTTTTATACATTTTACTTAATGATATTAAAAATGTATGTAAGAATCAAATATTTACAATCAAAATTGTGATATAAATTACGATTGTGATAAACAGGAATTCATTCATTATTCAATGTGTAAGATGCCTTGTATACAGCTATACAAAATATTTGGTTAGTACTCTGCAGAACACCTGTCACACGGCAGTAGCTAATGTTCTATTACACTACAAAAAAAGTTCTTAAATTAAGTAGGTTTGTTCTTAAAATAAGTATGCAGCAATTTTAAGAACTCGCTCG
>JAWWMK010000020.1:634251-707754 GCA_035047105.1 Galeopsomyia nigrocyanea | reverse complement strand
TGAGCCTTATAATTATAATTAAGCAAGATAAAAACAAAAAATAAAAAAGTTCTTAAATTTGCTGCATACTTAAAATAGGAATTTTTTTTGTAGTGTAGGCTCACTGAACTCCAAAGTAGTTTGCCAGTCGTCACGTATAATTTCATTACTCTATCAAGGAAATTACAAAAAATTCAATTGTTTATATTAATTACGATGCATGTGCAGATCGTATGCAGCAAGCTTATGTAAGCGCAATAGTGGTGGGTGCAGGAACGACAGTTTCCATCGATGAATGGTAGTAAACTTATTGAATATCATAATCACGGTGACGGTGGACAAGAGTTTGTTGATCCGAGATTAAATGGTTAATGTGCATCTACATTTTTTCTTCTTATGGTACATAGGAAAAAAAAGGTTTATTTTTTTATTATATTAAAATTTATTTACACTACAAAATAACAAAGTCGATTTACATCAAGTAACATTTCATACAAGATTATCCTTCGATTCTTGGTATCACTCGAAGCGATATCTCTTAAGAAAACCCGTTTTTCATTCCATGATACATAAAAAAAAACACGAAAAAAACAAATACTTATTTTTAGTCACTCACATGCTTTGTTTACAAAAAGCTACGTGAGTGATAATGAGTTTGACATTTCTTTTTCGGGGCAAGTTTTGAGCACAATAATTTGGCGTTTCAATCACTCAATTACAACTCTCATGGCTTTCCGTTTCGTTCGTAAACAGAACATTCGTATTAATTTCGTAAAAAAGAAGAATAGATATGTTTTTTTGACAACTGAATTCGTATGATAGTAAGATGTATTTGATATATTTTGATAGAAAGATGTCAACAGCCTTTTAGGAATGTAAGTAATCAAGAGGTTTTCATTTTCATTCGTTAGAAATCAGACGAAACACAACTGCAATATTTTGCTTAGCTTTGCAGAAAGAAAATCAACACCGTCGCGTAAAAAAAAGCTGATAGTCACTGGTATTAGATTTATAAAATTATGGTGTTTCCTTATCGTAGCTTATCGATCTACCGAACATATCTATCGTCGTTGCGTCTCATCATTATTTGACAATATCAATTAACGCCTGGCACTGTATTTTGCATCCAAAAAACGGGACTATGTACAAGTTTGCACGCGTTTTTCATGTGCAGCACAACGTAGTCGTTTCAAAGAAAAAGATTTATAAAAAAAAAGCAGTGGAATATTTTGTTTTACATGAGTCAAATCGCTCAAAATAACACTGGTAACCGAATAGCTAATAATATGTTTGAAAGCAATAGTAAAGACTTTGAGCGATTTAACTCTGATTTACAACTAAAGAAAAAGTTTGATGGAAATTATTTTATAAAACTTTTGATTAAACGTTTTGATAAAAAAAAGCAGATTATTCCAAAAACATCCACAAAATAATTCCCATGGAAATATAGTAGAGAAGAAAGACAGCGAAGCAGGAAAAAGTAGTGGAAAAATTACAAAAATATATCTCGTACATAATTTAAAAGGGAGAGAAAAGAAAGAAAGAAAGATAAGAATAGAAAATGAAGTAAAAAGGATTACCGAGGATTCAACATCCTCGGTACTCTCACTCTAAAAGAAGAAGAAGAAAAAAAATCGCACTGATATCTCGCACTTGGATCTCGCGGGCACAAGGAGCAACGTTGCGTTTTCTCGCGAGCGCGCACGGAAAAGTCACTATGTCGACTTTCCCTCCCACAGACACGTCGATATATAATACATAATGTCATCGGCAACGTTGCTGTCGTCGTTCCCGTGGTCCACTCTGCGAAGTCGGGAATCCCGTCGCTCCCTTTCTCGCAGCAACACGTTCTACAGGCTAGTTTTATATTTTTGTTGATGTTGTTGAAAAAAATTATTGTTTGGCTCGTCGGTGTCTATCGATCTTCTGGTTCTTCACTGACGAGTGCGATGAATTGACTCGTTAACGGGCTTCGACGTCTTAGATGATTGAGGTGATGAGTCGCGCTTTGAAGTTGACGATACGTTCGCTCGTTGCCGCCAGGCGCTGAAAAATAAATTACTCGTTAACTATGTACTACAATATTATTATTATATATTTTGATATCTTATGTAAAAAACTGTAGAAAGTTCGTTTTTTTGTGCTTTACAGTAAAAGTAGAAATATTTCAATATTCACTAGTAATTTTACGGAGTTTCATGTGTTGGAAAAAGAAATTTGACTGTAAAAACGTGCAAGTTACTTGGTTTCATAAAAAAATTAAGTGGATTATTCAATTTTTATGTACTACGCTTCTGGTCTACGTAAAACTAATTACGTTAGATAAGTGAAATTTCAGTAATTACTTCGCATTTTTGTTGCAAACAAGATTAAAAAATATGATAAAATTAATATTGGGGACCGCGTAAAATAATATATTTGAGTTTTATTTCCTTTATAATTTGATCCCAATGTAACGACTTACATTACTTCTTTTATTTTATGAAGTTTCAAACGAAAACATTGTAATTCAGCAGCAAATTCACCGAAGTAGAAACTTATAGAAGAACACAGTAGGAAGTCATTAGATTTCGACGTGATCATAGCCGGAACAGATTTATCCGCGACAGAATAAAAAAGTATACTATAGAGAAGAAAGGCGTAATTGGAGCAATGTATCTCTAAGAATTCCTTTACGGAGTAATGACCTGGCTGATAGCAGCTAACCCTATCAATTACTTTACTAACATGTTGCAAGCACTCAACAATTTGTTGGAGAATTGAACGTGTCGATATTAAACGTTGCTAAACGTGCGATTTTCTCGAACATGTACACAAACATATACATGTAGACACGCACGCACGTCCGACGCGGAAGAAAGAGTAGTGTGATTTCTCGCTTACCACTGCGGGGAAAAAAATAAAAAGGAAACACGCGTTTGGGGATCTAAAAGAAGAAATTACGAAGTGCGATTATGCATCGTTGCGTTATGCGTGAAAAATTCAAAAGTTGTTTCTCAGAAACTTTCCTCGAAGCGTTGACAACGTTTTTCTTTATTTATATTTACCAGCGCATATCAAGTTGCCGCAGAGTGTTCTAGATATAATTAAGGCAAATATTTACAATGTGCGTTACATAAAGCATAAAAAAGTATTGTGCAAAAAAAAGAAGAAATTTTAAGGTAAAAGCTGCTATAAACCGTGTGTCATGGAAAATTTTCGCATATAATTGTACACGTCGGCGCGTTCACTTGGCAACGTTCGAGCCTTAATTGCTTCGTTTAATGAAGTAAAAAGAAAGAACTTAAATTGTACGAAGTTATCGCTCGCGCAAAAAAAATGAGATTATTAAAATATAAGCTTTTACCAATTGAAAAATAAATATCTATCACAATGGATACATTACCGACCAAACAAAAAATAATAACAGCCTATAATATATAAAGCAGCGCGCTCGTAAAAATTTAGCGAGCAAAACGCATAATCGCGGGGTAACCAATTCATCACCAGTCTAAAACTATAAAAAAAGGGAGAGAGATAAAAAAAAGGAAGGCGAGATATCTGAATTTTCTCTCTCGCTCTCTTGCATAAGCAAAACGGTGCTCGCTGGCCGGTGTGTACTGGCTATTTCATAGAGAAAGTAAGGTATCGCGCTCGCGCGCTCGGATATATATTTTTGCTTTCAAGCGCGCTGTCGGTGCTGCTGCTGGACTTATGCAATTTTTCGGTGCGAGAGAGTGAGTGAGTATGTGCATGTATGTATATCAGTCGAAATCCGGCCTCTCTCGATTATAAAGGCTAGTGCGTGCGCGCAGAAAAGTGAGAGGGAAGGACACAAGCTATCGCGTCTACATACACCAAACGTTTCAACCACGCACGTATACGCGGCCTTCGCTTTTTAGCCCGCGATCTTTTTTTTCGGCGGGTTTCGAATTGCCCTTTTATGACACGCCATTATTAAACAATAACGCGAGTGCGTTGATTGTATATGCTCGATATACACAAGCTGTTTCACTTTCATTTTTGGTCGGTATCGTATACTAGCTGGCAAATACCGCGCGAGTGTCTAAAACGAACATTTACTATCTCAAATTTTCGCAATCTGACCGGGGCATGTAGTTTGCGTGTCGAGGGGCAAAAATTTTTATGCTATTAGACTTTTCGTCAGGATTTTGCGCAACGTTTATGCAATTGGCAAGTGCGAGCGTAAAACGCATCGCTACTTCTAGGATGACTTATTTAGAAAATTTCAATTTCATTCTCAGAATTATTACGCGGATTTTGCTTGAATTACTTAATTTCAGCGCTTATGTAAAATACAAGGTGAATTCATTTAATGCCATCTCGTATTATGATAAAATAGAAAAAAAATTATTTTTGAATAGAATACGTTGTATAAATTCTTTCTTTTAATGCTCAAAAAAAAAATAAAAAAACGAATAAAGTTGTTGACAATTTTGGCAATTCACTTACAAGAATGAGATCCTGAATCAGATTGGAGATGCCCCTGTTTGCAATAACGAACAACCTGGTCACGGGTCCAGGTACCGCTTCTGTTTGGGGTCCGGGTTCTGGAGCACCAGCTGCTGGATCCATACTGCTAGCACTGCTACCGCCGCCAGTCACCAGCTGTATAATCAATAAAATTATTAATTTTTTTGTTGAGTTTAGCACATAAATTTCATTTGACTTCCTGAATTATTGAAATCATTGTATTCTTGAAAATAATATAAGAAACAAATACAATTTTTATAACATGAAATGTCTCTTTCAAAAACTATGAAATTTATATTTTTTACGCAATAAAATTTCTTTAATCATCATGATTTCGGAAATAATTCAAGAATCAAACACGAAAAAAAATATCAAATGTTTCACAAATACATATAATAATAAAAAAAAGCGATGCAGGATCTAATTGCCGTGGTGGGGTAGAGAATAGAGCTTTGCAATGCATAACAACGAGGTGCGCACTCCAAATTAATTAAAAAAAAACAAGTTAGTCCACACTTCACAAAATTTAGAGAAAAAAAGACACGCATGTTAATCACGTATTTGAAAATATGAAAAAACCATGCAATCTTTATCAGAAGTTGTTCATCATTGAACCTTCAAACCTATGGAAAAGGTTATTTTGGAACGCAAGAATTTTAAAACAAGTATAAATTTAACAAATATCAAAAACACATTTGTATGATATTTACATTTTAAAACGTGTTTGATGGATGATGGAATAAAAAAGTTGAAAGATCGTCAAAAAAATTCATTCATTCTTCTGGAAATTCAGTTTTTTTGTATCATCATTTAGAGTGCGCACACTGCATCTCCACGTCCAGCTCCAGCGCTCCCGACACTACTGTGTTCAATAAAGTAATGACTGGAAAAATATAAATTTTGCTACAACTTCTCTACCCCTTTTGCTCACGACCGTCTACAAACGTAAACTTACGTAGAATCCAATTCTACTAATCTTGATGCAAAGTTTTCAATAATTTTGCAGCTACATATCTCCTCTTACAATTACGTGGTAAAATAACAATATTTTCTTATTTATCAAATATCACCGAGTAATTATACGAAAGCCCTTTCAATTCCACAAACATACTGCGTACAAATCCACTTTTATAAACCATTCAACTACAAAATTTTGTCGTTGAAAAATATATAATTTTATTTTTTAATGGTGCATCTGAATTTTCTCGATGACTTCACATACTAAAATATTGTGCGGCGCTTGAATGCAACCAAATAATACAATTGCTGAAAATGTGTTCGATAAAATTGGTAGTCTAAATAAATGAAATAATTCTGGCAGACAAAACAACCGCGATATTAGATTTTCAATAGAAATTTAGAATAAATAAAAGATGTTTACGTTTACAATAATATTTTGAAAAATAATTAAACTGTATATCGCGATGGATTTGCCTACCAGTAAAATCTTTAAATCAATTACACTATTGCTCGTATATTTATCTACTTGTTGTCTACATCAAATTGTATATTTGGTGGAGGTATACGGTGCAACAATAGTTACGGAAATGGAAATATTTGCCAAAATAACAAATTTTAACTAATAAATCTGTTCGACAGTCACAACATCTGAGATCAATATGGGTAAAGTCGTGGCATTTTGTTGAGGCATCATGTATATTCATTGTCAAAGATTTCTGAATAAATTTTTGTAATTAATGTGTCATTATTTTGTCTGCAATGAGTCGGCGTAACGTCGGGACCGTTGGTCGTTGGTTATATATGTGGAAGGAAAACAGAGGATAGTATGTTAGGATGAAAATTTTTCAAGGACCAACTACTTTTCAGGTTTTAGATGTAAAAAAATGAACGAAGGAAAGAAGTTATGAGTAAAAATTACTATATTGTGAATAATAATTTGAATGGTTGTAAAGTGTATGGTTGTCATCTCTACAAAGTTTAGGAAAAATGATATAGATATCACTCTTGCATTATTCTGACTCTTCCATTTGGGCTTTCAAAATCAATGTCATTTCAGCGTTGAAAATTTTAGTAATTTTTACTATAACGTTCATTTCCTTTAACATGAGGAGAACAGGACGAAGAGATGCAGTTAGAAATCAAATGACCCGAAGCAATAGATTATATGTTTTCCTCAAAGTTTTCTTTCCAATGAAAAATGTAATGAAATCAAAGAATGTGATAAGTATTGCTATACATAAATATTAACGTTAACGTAATATTTCAAAAATTCAATATTTGAAGCAAAGAAATGAAAATATTAGACTTGTGAGTTCATGCTGATTAATATTAGAAAAATTGTGATAAAAGACATTTACGGTTTATGATCTTTGGAGTAGTAGATGAGGAAAAGGAGGAAGTTTTTGAGAGATAGTTGTAGAAGAAAATTCAGTTCTTAGTCAACAATTAGAAAGTAAGTATAGAAAATTAAGTTTTATCTAGTATAGGTGTGAAAAGTGATTGAATGCAAGGCTCATATATGTGCATAGACAGGTGAAAGTTTATATTGTTAAGTAGGTGCGTCGAGCAAAGTAAATAACGGCTACGTGCAGTTAAATGTGCGGAAATGGTAAACAAAGGGTGCTTCTACACAAATCAGTCAGTAAAGAATAGAAATAGATAAAAGTGCTTTTCCTTGCGTCTAGATGTCAAATAAATCATAATATATTTCCGTAAAATGAAAGAAAATACAAAATTTTGAGATCAAAAAATTATTTTTTTTTTATTGAGATTAAAAAAAGTTGATTACTGACGAAACGGTATTGTAAGTAAAATAGCTAGTTACTTACTCAATAGACACTATATTCAGCGGCCACTGAAATATGAGAGAGCATAAAAAAACTAAATGATTTTTTATAATTTATAAACCGCAGTTAGCTTTCATTGCCACTAGATGGCGCATTCCCAATTTTCTCATACTCACAATAGAAACGATCGTTCTTTGGAAAAAAAAATCAACAAACAAAATTAGATCTAAAAAGAGACATAGACGCAAGGAATATAACGCATGAGGGTGGCATAGTTAGAATAAAGTCGAGAAAATGATAGAGAAAAAGTCACGAGTGGACAGGGGAGGAGGTAGCCACGGCTCGTCGTACCGCTGGCATCGTGCCGTTGCCCATCATCATTCCTGGGGGCATAGCAGCTCCTGGAGCCATTGGGGCCATAGGAGCCATTGGGGCACTTGGGGCCATCATCGCAGGTGGCATCATGCCACCTGAAGCAGCAGGCATCATAGGGGCTGGGCCAACGTCGCGAGACGCGCTAAGGCCCAGCCCCAGGCTTTGGGTACCGGCCACTACTCGATATACTGTGCCGGCTGCTCGAGCTGCACCGTCAGCTGCTTGCTATGGAGATATACATACGGTTGCTTCACTCTTTGTTCTACGATCTTTCGAAATAGCAGGGGTGAGATATTTCCACAAATTATGCCCACTTCTGCTTTACAATTGGTATTGAAAAAAAAGAAAGAAAAAAACAGTGTAGTTGACGTTTTCGACAAAGTTTGAATTTTCTTCTGGTTACAGTATGCTCTAAGTTAAATTACTTTTTAAAATTGCTACAATTTCTTGTAAATTGCTTATTGTAGTAATTTTTAAATTATTAACGCAATTTTACGCTCGTTTGTTAAATTAGATTTTTTGTCGAAGCACCAGATATGATTCATTCTTATTTTTTTCATTGTTAACATGTATAATGTATGTTTATATAAAATTTCAGTGTTAAGTTTCAGTAAAAAAGTTGACTTTGATTTAAGTTTTTTTAGCTTTCTCTTAAATTGAACTAAGAAAAAAAATCTGTAAAAAGTGAAGTTCTTTTTCTTAAAGCTCCATTTGTTAGTTAATAAACACTGATCTTTTTTTAATCATTATAGAAATGTCAATGAAATCACATTTGAATTCTATCTGCAGTTATCTCGTTTCTAAAATTGAAAATACCTTATTAAAGCCCCAAGCTATTCAGAGAATCAACAAGTCTTGAGTGCTTAACTTTCTCAGACATTGATTATTTTGTATTCTTTGCAAACGATTCTTATCCGTTCCAATTATTACTTTTTAATGGATTATGCAGGTTTTCAAATACGATACAGTGGTATTATCCAGCTGTAAAATTTTTCTGAGGTAAAAGTAAGCCGACTGTGAAGTAACAGAAATTTAACTGTGTCGATTTCTGCAATTTCCACCTGGCGATTTTTTCTTCAAAAGTACATAAAAATAAGAAATAAGTGACAAACTGCCTTACTTTCACGAGGTTCGATTATGTCAAATCGTTCGCCTGGAAGAAAATTATAGTAGCACCCGGCGTACGTAAAACATGAATAGCGACAGTTACCGCGTCTACAAAATTTTTCATTTTCTATCGAATAAAATGAAAATAAATCAACTTTTACTCTGAACGACCAACGGGAAAAAATTGATATAAATTAAATACATGATATTCCAACAAGTATGTTTTGCGTAAATTCGCATGAAAAATTCTTGCCATGAAACCTCGACCGGTCGATCACACTAATAAAATGATGAAAACTAAGGGGGAAAAATACGCGAAGAAGAAGAAAAAAACCGAGGCATCCTTGTCGCGCGAAACCTTGGCTTGCTGCGAACTTTCACCGGCAAGGGCGGCACTTGCACGAGCCATTCATCCGCCTCTAATAGAGGATAATACGCGGAAGCCTCGATTCACATGCGAGCGAGCACGCGATATTGTTTCGCCGCGCCATTGTGCATTGAACGCGGGGTAATGACACTGAAAGCGATTTGTACGACAATTTATTATCCTTCGAGCTGCAAGGATTGTTCTTGATTTCATGTTTTATTAACGAGATTCAATGTTTTCCAAAGTCCGTATAAATTCTTTTTTTTCTTATCGTTCGTGACGCTGCAATGGTCCTTCGTTTTTTGAATTATTTTTTCAGCTTGTAAATGAGCATTTCAAGATTAGCATGAATATGATATAAGCATGTCTGATATCTCGAAACGCGATATGCTAATGAACGTTAAGAGATATCTATTTTTATTTGCAAGTACATGACTTGATCTGCAACTTTTTTTTCTTATGTGATGATTTCGCATGATACTCAATAAACTAACAATGTTTTATAATTCCTATTGAGTCACTTTGAGCAAAAAAATTATTTTTCTGAAAAAGTATTTTCACTCGTTTAAATGACTGTAAGTGCAAACTATGACAAAGTAGTATTAACGTGAGATACTTTATATAGTTTTTAAAATTTAACATCGCTTCATCATTATAAACGCTGAAATAAAGTACATGTCGATTAGCTCATCAACATTCTTCACAGTAAACGCAAAGCGCACAGTCGATACAAAAATCTCATTCATTCTTTAAAAATTTAGTAATAAAATCTACTTCAAAAAAACTTACCCTGATAATATCGAAGAGGAAGTTTCCAGATCCAGCTCCACTGCCGCCGCTGCCACCGTTACCACCAAAGGTGAGGAATCTCTTGTTACGATTCTCATCGTCTGCAGCCTCGACATCATCGAGGGGTGCGAGTTCACCTTCATTGGCTGCTTCGCTTGGCGTTTCGTCCGCAAATTGCACTCTTACTTCGTTATTCTGCGATTCTGCCGTCTGATGTAGCTGCGCACTGTCAGCTTCGTTTACTACTTGATTCGTTTCACTGGCTTCTGGTGCTACATCTTGTGCTACACCCTGTAGAATAATAGTTGCATTAGCTTCTTTATATTTTTAAGTGTTGCTTATGTATGCATGTTTGTGATTGTCGTGAATTGACATGAGTTTTGGGTTCTCAGCAGAACCCTTTCAATTATTGACTTGTTGATATAATATATGCTGTTTTAATAACAATAAGTGTGAGAGTAATCTGGTATTCAGCTTTTTTTACGTGCAATTTGATGTCTGAAATTCTGAGTTGTGTAATCTTGCACAAAGTTTTGTGATGTGAAAATGTAATACATTTTGTTAAAAACAGATGTTCATGTACAATATGTACTGTTATGTCATGTAAATATGAAAACATTATCGCATAGTAAAGATATCATTGAAGAAGTAGCTAAATATGTATTAGCTTAGTAAGTGGTCGTAGATAAAATGTTTGACAAAAAGACGCAGAAAAAAAAAGAGAGGCGTAGAATGCTTCATGATGAATATGAAGTACTGTAATTGTCTCGCACATAGTCATGTAATGAGCGAGCGTAAAGTAGTCGTTAATCACATAAAAGAGTATGCTACACCAACAATCCAGTGATCGAGGCAAGCATACGAACCTTGCAAACAATGATCATTTATTTTTATAAATGGTGAAAGAGAATGCAAGTTCTTTTATTTTGACAGATACAAGGCCAAATGGTTCAATGAGGCCTTTAAAAAATTGTCCTTCCCCAATCCCGAAAGGATGTATCGTGTGTACTGTTTAATACCTTCACGATGATCATACGCTAAATTCATGACGGTAAGCTGATAGATATTGTTCAGTTGTGTCATTTTGCTAGTTTAGGTTTTTCTATTTAAGCATTACTTAGCATGAGCGTAAAAAAAATATTTGAGTGAAATTTCTCAGCTAGATAAAAAACTTGTCGGAGTAAAAAATGATGAATCAGAATATTGGATTTTCCTCTTACCCATCACTTACTCGTGAATATAATCATACAACTTTGTTACGTTTTATTCCTAAACTAGCAAATGTAAACAAGCAGATATGAGCACAAATGGCATAAAAAAAGAATAAAATTATAAAATGCAAAACACCGACAGAACAGCGAAACAGATAGATGTACAAACATAAAGTAGATAATCAGATTCGCATAATTTGTGAGCGAAAGGAACGAAATGAAAGAGCAGATAAGTAATATTATATAATTTCGTATACTTTCAATTTTTGAAAACGTTGTGGGTTTTCCCGATATTCGTCCAAGCTGTCGACGCACCATTAAACATGTCACATCCTTCAAATTACTCATCCTTGTGCTCCTTTTGCTCTGGTAGCTTTGCGGTAATGTATGTAGATGATTTTCATCTTTTTCATTTATTACAGGCTTACCATGCCGTTTAATAGACTCTTTGAAAATTACCATTTGATAGAATTTTTTTAACGAATAAAAAAAAGTTGCTTTTTTATTTTCAATAAAAATTTTATTATAATATTTTATAAATACAAGTACAATGATAATTATAAAAAATGAATTAAAAGAGCGAATGAAATACGTTAAACATAAAATGTACAAATATTAATTTACATTTAGTTATATTTCTTTAATAGAAATAGGAAACATTTTGATTTTAATGTTTGTTTTAGTAAAAAAATTAAACTATCTACATGTTGTACTCTATAAACGCTCTCTATGAAAAAAGTCATGTTTGTGTACTTTGGTTGGTTGATATAATTATGATACAAGAGAGACAAGTGAGAAAGGAAAGTGGAGTACGAAAAAAAAGTAAATGTTTTGAAAATTCTTGCGACATTGTCCTGTAAACGCAAAGATCAAGATTTCAGTGTGCTGGCTGTCAGCGTCGTATAAAAGTATAACAAAAGGAAAGTGAAATCGCTCGACTGAACAATGAAGGAAGTCGCGATAAAAAGAATCAGCCGCAAGTAAAGCGGCATGAAATGAATAGAAATGAAGAAATTGCGGAAACAAACGAATATTGTATATATAGCCATAAAAAAAAATTTTCAAGCAAGGTATATTTGAATGTAATATAAAATCAATAAAGATTAGTAAGAATTTGGCAAAAAGAATAAGATTAAGAGACAGTGAGATCATAGTAGTGCTTGTCACAACTAAATAAACTAGGATGACTGTAGAAAAATAGAAATGCAAAGATTTTTAAACAATATTCAAACAAATGAAAAAAAATTTGAATAATATAAGGAAACACGAAAACTTAATGGAAAAAACAAGAACAGGAGTACACATCACGTAACAGTCCTAAATGCACGGAGTGTAAGACATGATAGTGATATGCATACAAATAATGCTCGATGCTCGACTACTTTTTTGTACTTCAATAAATCATATCTTTCTAAAAAATTAAGGTAAGCTCATCTTGGTAATACTGTTTTAATAGTTATTCTTTGCAGTATTGTGAAGATCATCGAAAATTCATAAAACACAAAAAAGTAGTAAGCATGTTTATCAGAAACTTAACGCTAAAAATATAATTTGATCGTTCAACAGTATTATTTCTTCTCTTGCAACTTTTCATAAAAAAATAAAAGAAATAAATTATTCAAGCTATCTATCAAGTTTTTCATCTGACAAATCTCGCTTGGTTGATGAAAAATTGCATCTCATCGTCAAGCAAAAACCACGCTAGGTGTGACACTCTCGGCGCCAGCTATAGTTGTTTCTTCAAATTGATCCCCGGCCATTGTCGTTATCTTCGCCTCTGCGGTCGTCGTCGTCGTTGTCAAACTGGTCGCTTCGTTTTCGTTTTCGATTTGAGGCAAATCGACGGTAATTCTGGTTGCACTACCATCTTGTCCTTCTTTGGCGGGTGCATTGAAGAAATCATCGTCATTAGTGAAGCTATCGTCATCAAATGGACTGGGAGCCTCGACAGTGGAACCATCGCTTGATTTACTACTACCGCCGTTATTGTTCTTATTCGCTCCACCCAATAGGTTACCAATCACAGCAGGTCCGAAGATCTTGAAGACCTCACCGACGATCATGTTTACTTTATCTTCAATCCTCTATAAAATACACACACAGGCCATAATGGATTTTTGTTGTTGTTTTTGTTCATGGCAGAACTCTTCCGGCACAGTTTCTTTGTTCACAAAGTGTTTTTTTGTGACGGAGAGCACGATGATTGCCGAGAGTGAAATTCGCCAGGTTCTTCGCTGGCTTTTCTTTCATGAGCGATGATTGTGAAGAGAAAATGGAGAATATAGCAGCGTAGATATTTATCGCATGGAAGCACATTTTTCGATTGATTTAGTAGAGTAGAAAATGGAGTGTAAGAAGTTTGAAGAAGCTGAAGAATGTAGCTTAACTCAATTAACTTTTAGAAACTCGGATAGTATTGCTACATAACTGAAGCAACATTTCACCGACAATCATTTACTTATCGTGGTTTAATCAATTGCATACCAAACAAAAAAAAACAGGTGTATTGCCCGATAGGATTGAGCAAAACAATTTTTACTTCTAATTGCAAATTTATTCGACGACTCACGTAAGTTCGCGTTTCTTTTTTTTAAAAAAAAAAAAAAAAAAAAAAAAAAAAAACTGACGGCAAATACAAAAGAAAAGTGGTACCCGTTTTTGTGTTTTTTGCACCCCGAGAGGGTAAAAAAAATATACTTTTCAACCAAAGAAAATGCAGCTGTGAATCTTCATGGCGAAAGAAAACGATGCGTGACCTCGTACCGAAAAACACCTGCCAAGCATCGATGCATTTCGTCATGATTAGCTGCGTATGCGCATGCACTATCAGAACTCCCGGCGGATTTCGTGCTCGCTTTTCTTTTTGAAATCGCTATAACGCATTGGAAAAACGATTGCAAAGCGTTGCTAAAGTTTTGTTTTTTCTTCACACGTCGAAGAAAAAAAGACGAAAAATTAAATTACGCCCGAGTACAGAAACAACGCGACTGGCAGTGAAAAATATTTTCATCCTTGATAAAAAATATTCCGTATATTTCAAAATGTAAATTCGTAGACAAAACGCATTATTATATGGTATTGCGCTAATTAGCCACGGCACAAGGTTTGCGTAAATCAGCGTTGGCATAATAACAGTAGTTGGTGTGCAAAAATAATGGGTTCGATCCGAATCCGATTGATCAATAACGGCGGCCGGCGCGAGGGCGCTCAATCGGAAACTACAAAGTGGAAGGCTTTAATGAGGTCTGTCACGGTTACCAAATTTTTATTAATTCATCGTTTCGCAAGCTGCGAAAACAAAGGGGAAAAAAATTGATTATCTCAGTTGGTTTTTTCTTTCTTCTTAATGAGAAACAATTATGCGATATGAAAATTCGCGCTGATGAATAGCAATAACAATAATCCAACACGAATCCTTGACTCGCAAGCCGCGTTGCAACGCTTTGCCAGGTCGAAACAATGCACCAAAGAGCGAGAGAGATGAATTGCCTTTTCCTTTTTTGTTCCTCGCGAAAGGGAAAAGTGCGAGCGCGCGTAATCCACTTTTTTTGCGCGCGTAGGCTTATCGATCGTAGACACACCGCGTAATGCGCGCTAATTCCTATTGTGTTGGTTTTTAGAGAATGGGAACGTAAAATGTTCGGGTAAAGTGAGTTATAAGTGGGTGTTTACTTCTCGTTATGGATGGTAAGTAGTGAAATTTATCGTGTATATGAACGCGAAGAATGGATGTTTACGTAAATAAAAAAAAAAAATAAAAAAATAAAAAAAAGATAGCCCGCGCCGAGCTTTTCTCTACAGCGATGATCATTGAAAAAAAAACGAACATTTAAAAGCAGTATTTTCAAAGCGATTAACCGGTAACGTCAATCATTATCTCACTAACGACTCTATCCATTAACGTTGATAATACGGTTCAACGCTCAATGGTAACCACCGAATCTTTTACAAATCTCAGTGTATATTATAAGGTCGCGCTCGAAAGCGCATCTATATCCAAAACTTCCGTTCTTCCGCTTTCGCAAGGATGCACACGCGCGTGCACTAAACGTTGAATTACTGCACAGAAAGAGAGACGTGGTAACGAGGCAGCGAAAAGGATATATATAGGTATATGTACACGAAAACGCGTCGCGGCAAAGCGGCTGCTTTCACGCCAGGAATGTTGTCGACTGCAGATTCAACGTTTTTTGCCCCACGATGTCTTATAGACTTTGTATTGCAATCCCTTGATCCGACCATATATCGTTGCTGATTTAATTATTGTTATGACAAATTCTTTTCTTGTAATTTTTTTGTTCGTTGTGGGAGGATCGATGTTTTGATTGTCAAAGAGAATTGACACGATGTGAAATGTGAAACTTGGAAACTTGGTCGAAGCTTATGTTTAGAAGTGATATAAAGTTTTGATATGCGTATGTAATTTTTTTACGATGGTTTCTTTAGAAGTCGAAGGTGGTTTTATAGATAAAACATAAAAAAGTGCATCAAATCTATAAAAAAGTGTATGTTTTGATTCACTTTTTTATGTACTTCAATTATAAATCGTATTGCATAGAGCAAAATGTTCATGCGCACAGATAGAAAGATCGAGGGAGAAAAAAAATATGAGCAAGAGATTGTATAGGTGCGGCGAGAAATAGAAATAGATAAGTGACATAATGGTGCGGTTTTTTTTCAAGTGATTGATGGCGCCGAGCGTATCAATGCGCTCACCTTGGAGATATCAGGGAAGAATTGCCGCAGCAGGCCGATCGTCCTTTTGCTCCTCAGCCCCGAGTCATTATCCGTCTCGGACATCATCAGCCGATCGAGCGCCTGCAAACAATATACTTGTCTGTTGGCCCTCCATTTTTTTTATTCGTAGGTATTTTTGGCCATTTTTCGTGCTTTTGGGTGCAGCAAGTTTACATTACGTGCATCGCAGCAGACAAAGGATAATTTTCAAATTGTGTGTACTTAGTGTGTGTGCTAATTATGCTAATTATGTGTGTTTATTTTGTGACCAAGATTTTCTAAACAATTTTGCGGTGTATTATAAATCTGATCGACACATCATGAATCGATGTAATCGAGTTGATTTTAAATTCCAATCAGGAATGATTGTGCAGCAATTAAGCATTCTCAGCGTACGTTGACTGACGCAAATGCGGTTTTACTGAAAATTCTCGCTAAGAGAAATTCAATTCCCAAGAAAAAAAATAAACAGCCCGTCCCACCTCCCTCTATCTTGCCGAAAAAGTTAATCATGCAAATAATCCGGATTTGCAAGTGAAAAACCTACGTGGCTCTATCATTAATCCATCGTAATACCCCGGGTTTATTATTTCACTTGTGCCTCTATTTTACATGCGCCCATTGTTAGTCAGCCAACAATTTACGTCGGCCGCAAGGCAGGGGAAAAAAACGCACTTTTGTTTGACCAGCCGCGTGTATGAGAATATTGTCGTCGAGACCTTTCACTCGTGTCGACCGGCCGTTTTAGATCAATCATTCGCGTTTATAATTTGGCGCGCGCGCCAGCGTTTATGCGCTACCGTAAGACGCTTTTGTGTTATTATTTCTTGGTACACAGTTGGACCATATACGAAAATACGCGCGGGTGGTGTTACTAAAATTTTTACAACTTGGAAAAAACAATTTTAACGCTCATAATAGAGTGCAAACTGGAACTCACGGAGTTATAAAAAAAAAAAGAACGAACCGAACGCGCTTGTATTTTCGCAAGGTGATCGTATAATATATTATTTATGTCTGCATAAAAAACACACGTTACTGTGGATTATACAATCGTTAGTTTAGCTCGAGTCGACGTTCTCTACACCTCCCTATGAGTGAATAAAAATGGTCGATAAAACTAGCAATCGGAAATCCATCCATCGACGTTTATTATAAATTATATAGAGATGTAATTGTACGAATTATGTAACCGCGAGAATTCGAAGCATTTTACAATCCAGCCGCACTGAAGGAAACAAAAATCTCTCAACCGTGTTCAATTATATCATTGGGCTTTTATATTTTTTATGCATATTCAGTATCATCAAGTTGCGTGAAATAAAAAGAATAAGGTAACAATCTAATCATCATCAATTCTAAATGCCGAAATTTCTCTTGAGGATTTACAGTCTCGAAGAGAAAGAGAGAGGGCGCGGTCGTACCAATAAAATATCGAACGCAGAGTTGCCCAACATTGCTGGCTGGCTGCTGGCTGCTGCTGCAGGTCCACTTTCTCTGCGCCAAGCGTATCGCGATCTCGGCGTCTGGTCGACTGTATCTCAATTTTATACGGCGAGCTTTGCAACGAAATTTTTGCTGTTGTTGTGGGCGCGTGTGGAATGGTAATTTATCGGATATTGATAGTAACCGTGTCTATTGGCACACACACACACACACACACACACACACACACACACACACACACACACACACTCGGGTTTTGTGTTCTTTGTTGCGAGATTAATTTTCCTTTCTTCGCGAAGGGAAATGTTCGATTTGGAAATGAAGTTGGTGTTAAATTAATATACGAGATTTTATCGAATTGATATACCGGATTTTGATTTCCGTCTCTCGCGTTCGTTGCCCAATTAAATATTGCACAACGATTTTTCCCCTTTGTCCGTCGATATTATATTTTTTTTCCAAACTACCTGGCGAAATGACAAATTGGCGCGTTCGGTTATAGAAAGTGGCTGACTCGGATGATTAGCTACGCGATTTTCATTCTCTCCGAGATTGTGAGAGTCTAAACTCTGTTGCTAAGTGCTTTAACTAGTGCTCGATATTTTTACACCGTGGAGGTAAGTGAATGGTAACTGGATCACCTTGTAACAAAATCGAAATTTTGAAGTTCGCATGATTTTGCGCTTTTTTCCTTATAAACTCGAGTGCGTATACTAGTTGATTATACGATTTAACAGCTCATTAACTTTCATGCTTTTAACGCGCCTTTTTTGTTCTTCCTCCAAATCTCATTTCAACAAATCGTTTTAGAATCATCGAAAAACTTTCACAGTTTTATAAAATAAATTCAATCAAGTTGTGATTACACATTTTGGATAATAACAACAAAAGTGTGCACCAAACAAGTTTTCGCGAACGCACGTCGAGCGTCAGTAGTAAGGGTGTCAATGTCATCCGAAGCACGCGCGCGCACGTGGATCGACCTTCTCTTTTCTCTCTCTGCCAACTCGTAAACTCCACACACGTTCAGCTGCGAGCGCGTGAAAATCGCTATACCTCGCACAATAATGCCCATTCGAGAAGAAGAAAAAAAAATCACCTCATCGTAAAAGCTAGACTTTGTAGCCTACAATCTCCGGCCAATTCTCGCGCGCGTAAAAAAAGAAAGAAAAAAAAAGCCCGCGCACGTTCGAAGCTTATCGCCGTAGGAAAATTACTCATATCGACACTTTTGTCGGGTGAAATCGAATCGACGGCTCCTCTCTTGTGGAACGAAAGCTACGTGCGCGCCGCGGCGGTAGATTTTGATTGTGCGAGATCGATTCGATCGAACGGCTGAGCGAAAGCATATAGACGCTATTTCTTTTTCCACGGGTGGAAAAATGAAGGGGGAAAAAAACGAGAACTGTATTGTCAGCCGGACAAAGTGATTGGATTTGGTCGTTCACTTGGATTCGTCATGTTACGTGGCTTTCAATGTTGCGTAAATGTTTTAATGCTGTTTTTTCCATGGCAAGGATTTTTTTTTTTCATGTCTTTTTTCAGATAAATTTTATATACATGCTTTCTAGGCATTTCACTCGCGTATATTTTTTTATTCGCGTGGAATGTCACGTTGCCTGCTTATCGACAGCGTTGCTTATTAGAAAATTATTGAAATTCTTCAATAAAACGTATATCAACTTATAAGGTTCAGTGTGCTGCGAAAATTTTCAGTTTCATCTTCTAACAAGTCCAAAGTAGTGAAATTCATTACGAGCTACAACTACAACTACAAGCAATTCTTTCTCTGACAGAAGCGTCTAATAAGCGGAGATACGACCAATTTACACGAACATAAATCTCGCGTGAAAGTGTTAATTCAATCATTTCAAAGCAGTTGCCATACGTAAACTCTCTGCCTGATCGTTCATTTGTAAATCCTCAATCAAAAATCTTCACACACCGCTCTCACTCTAATGAATCGTTTCGCGCGATAAAAAGTAATCAATATTATTATCCAATGCGGCCCAGCATCCCGATTAATCTTCCGGCGGTAAAAATCTTCTTCGACTGATTATTACGACAGTAGAGCGACGCGGCGGCGGCGGGCATCGCACTTTTGCCTATACTATAGTAGTAGTATAAGATAGGCACTTTCCATGAAGGCGTCTACAGCGGCGGCGTCGGCGATCGAGCGAAGAAAGTGTCCGTGCGTGCCCAGTGAAAGTTTCGCTTCGAATACACACACATGTGTGTGTGTGTGTATCTGCGTCTGTGTATCTGTGCTAGACTCGCGTCGATGTATATATGTATATAAATATATGCACAACGAAGCGCGCGCTCACGTCAAGTTCTTCTTCTTCTTCTTTTTCGTTGAAAAGGACGTAGAACGACGATTATGTCAAGCAAAACCGAAAGTTACACTAATAGATCGTTAAGGTTACGTATAGTATTCTCATCTATTTGGCAACGCGGTTATATTTTGAGAGAGAGAGAGAGAGAGAGAGGAAAGAAAGTTCCGACCCGCGGTGGAATGTGGACGTCGATCTCTTGTGACGTGTAGCCTAGCCAACGTTATTTTCTTATTATGGTTTCGAGGAAAATATAATCGAGAGAGGAGATTATCCGATTTTTTTTTGCCTGGCATACGAAAACTTCAATTGGAATCCAAATGCAAATTAACTTTATGTAATTTTTCAGCGAGTGATTTCTTCATTTCGTGAAACTCGACGTTTTTTTTTTCGTTTTCTTTCCTCTTTCGCGAGCGCGTGCATAGAAAAAGAAGACGCGAAGGAAAGAGAGAGAGAGAGAGAGAGAGAGAAGAGTAAGAAAAAAAAACTATTGTGCAAAGTGTGTGTGTGTACGAGCAAACGAGTTTCGGTCGTACGTGCCGATCATTAGAGAATAAGTTAAGTCGCGCAAGAAAATCCGTACGTTTTACATGATAATTTAGTTGGCGCTCGCGAGTGCGTCTATTGAATTACTAAATCAAACATCTGAATGCATGCATTCATTTCGGTTCTCTAATTGGACATACATGATAAGTCTATTCCAAACGTAGAAACGCAAAGCGGATTGACTGTTCTAAAGCGACCATCGTGAATCTGCGCGAATGAACAACCTTTCACGGTCACACCGGCATTTTCGCGTCAATCGCGGAGAGGAGCTAAGAAAACGATCCGGAAGAAGCACAAAAACGTTTTCTACGTTACGTAAAAGTCTTTACTTACACGATTAATATTCATCGCGGTGTCTCATCATCTTCTTCTGTTTTTTTTTTTGTTTCGGCACGCTTTTACCGTAGCGTTTGACGTGTTTATTATTGCGATCGAAGATACTAAGTGTGTTAATTTGTTTTTTATTGTACTATTGAACAAACTATGTGTTTTGCATAAAGTGATGATACAGCGACCTTGCAAAAGTTTAATCAGCTCGATCGAAGAGTGCATAATCGAAAGTGCCAGTCGATTGCCATTAGCTCTGGCAAACGATAAGATTAATGCAACGAGTGAGGCTGCATGATTTATCAAATCAAGCTATTTTAATTATATTACTATACCAATTCCTTGACACGTCTAGCCATGCGGGTTTATAATTACATAAATATCTAGCAGTTATCATTCATTTACAACTGACCCCAATTCAATACTTCATTGTTTTTTTTGTTTGTTGACAAACTAGTACAAAATATGTATATTTTTTCACTTCAGTGCGAGATCGTTTCGAGAACCGATTTCAACTGACTTTTTCTTCCAAACGAAATATGAAGAATTTTCTTGTTCAGTCGTAATAAAAAAACAGTCTTCTAGTTCTTGTTCTCACAAGATGTTAAATATCCAGAGCAGCACGAAAAAAAAAACTCCGAACGCGGCTTTTCCCCGTTAAAATTGAATCACCGAGACATACTGATTACAACGTTTCGCCGACGTGCTTGTGCAGAGAGCTAAAACCTTAAAAGTGAAAGACTCTCACGCGGGAAAATTGATCAGCTGTACATTACATAAATTACAGACCGCACCAATTTCTCAATTAGCCAAAAAGAGACTTTGGTGGTCTATTGTTTACGAAGCTAGCAATTGCTAAAAATACTCGTGCAAAGCGATCTAGTTTTTTTTTCAAAAACAAAAAAAAAGATAATAGAGAGGTTGAAGCTTACCCTAGACCGGAATTGATCGAGTGGCCAGGCATTGACTATCGTGACGCACAGGCAGACAGCGAATATTACCGTCGTGATCCTCATTTTGACTATGTGTTTTTATGCGAGTAATCCTGTAAGAAAAGAAAAAAAAAAGAAAAATTGAAATTAATATTCGAGAATGTAATTCACGTTAATTCGAGCGTTATATTAACAACGAACTCGACAGTATAGTAGTCAATCGTTTACGAGTCGACATGCACTTCCTCCGTGTAATAACGACGCGCAGCAATGACTAACGTAATTGTTCGCGCAAGCACAAATTAAAACTCCTAGATTCACACTCGACCATCGCATGCACGATAATCGCACAAGTAGAACGAGTAAAATTTAAGTCATCCGAAAAAAACAAAAAAAAAATGCTCGATCGATAAGTGCATTCCACGAGCGAGCGCAATTTCACTGTCTTTCTCTGACGACACTCTCGCTCGCGAGGTACACAAGTGACTCAGCGAAGAGTGCCGTGCAGTGGCAAGGACGGGCTCCGGAAGATAAAAAAGAATATAAGAGAGGGAAGGACGATGCGGTGCCTTTCTCGCGAAACTATCACTTTCGACGGAACGACGCGCAAGCGCTCGCTCTGCCACGCGAAAGTCGCCGACGACTTTACAGCTGCGGGAGCTGAGAGAGGAATGCGCGTGAGAGATTGCTTGATTGATTGTACTGTGTCGCCGATGTACTTTTTTTGATGCGTGTTTGATTAGCCGACTATGATTATGTTAACGCGGAGAAATGGCTCTGGTGCTTTTAGAAAACGTATGATGATTATTGTTTGAGTGCTAGTTGAATAAGATGTGTGTAAGTGTTGTTTGTTTTGATTGATTGTAGAGCATTATGAATGAAAAATCTTGCTAGTTTGCAGAAAGCTGCATTAACAGAGTGAATTTATCAATCTCTCATAAAATAAGGTCCGTTAATAAAGTAATTTGTAAAAAAAAATTGAAAAAAAAATTAACAATCACGTGTCACTTGTAAAGAATTCAATATCAATACGATCTTTGAACCACCCTTTCGGGAAAGAAGTAGGGGAATCCCCCGCGCGCGTCAATCGTCAATCGATCGAGCACACACGCGTAATACATCCGAATGAGTAAAGCGAGCGCGCAAATAAATTCGGGTGCTATTGCTCCAACGAGGACACTTTGCAATTCGGAGGTCGATGGATTTCCAGCTATCATAGTAGACGCGCTGAATAAATCATGATTATCGAGGAGACACACTCTAAAGATCCTTGATTTCTCTGCATTCTTATTCTTTTTCTCCATCCTGCTCTCTATGATTATTATAATTCACGCTTGACTTATAATGAGCTCTCGTTTTTTTATATCATTGCGCAATGTTATTGTACATGGCTTATCCGAGTGTCAGTTTTTGTTTGTTTATTTGTTTTCTCGTCTCAGTTGTATGTTTGCATTATTCATTCATTTCGTAGGATTCACCTGTACGATTGAGCAATAGCGTATTCACATTGTAACGCAGCTATTATCATTGAAATCGTTCAATTCCAAGCGCAATGTGTTAATCCTGCAAATGGTTTTCTACTTTTTTTTTAACGTGTCGTCCTTCATTAATCAAGCGGTGTCGCTGAATATAATCAACGCTGTAGATAATTAACATATCTCGATTGAAGCACTTTAATGAAAAAAAAGTATTGGTTTGGCACGAGATGCATCAAAGTACGTTTACGGTCCCATAAACGTGTATAGCAGTGTCGCCTTGGACGAGAATCAGACGAGGCTTCTCCCTTTCGGTGCTGCGGCGGCGGCCGAGATCAAGTTTCGCGCTCGCGTGGCCTTCGCGAGGCCGCGTGCTGCTGAAATTTTTCGTGCGCCGCGCGCAATGAAAGTTGAATGTATGGGACTTTCTAGCTGTTAGCACGAGTAAATAAATTTGAAAGATCACGAACGCACACCGCGCGCAATTTACAAATAGAAAACCGACGAGCGATTTGCGAAACCGTAAGACTCGTTGTTTTTTTTTCTTTTTTACTTTGTGGTGTATATGACTGTAAAGCTTCGAATTTATAATATACCGAACCTGCCCCGAAAAAAAAAATAAATAAATAAGCAGTTGCGTAATTCCACAAGTTGCTCCAGATCGTTGCTGTACGTACGAGGAAAAAAAAAATTGCCATTGAGTGAAAAGTTGCGTACTTGCGCAAGCTCGCGCTCGGACAGCTACTATCACACTCGAGGCAGTGCACGCGTGTAAACAACAGACCGCTTTACTCTCACTCAAACGTGCGCACGCGTGTATATTTTTCTCTTTCTTTTCGCAATATAGGATTCTAGCGATTTGTCCCTTCAATTTTCGACGTTTTCGTCACCACAAATTGCCGGTTTCACTGTATACATCTGTGTTGTACACGCACGCGACCAAAGCGCACTTTACATTTCGACGTCGTCATTTCACTTTTAGCGATGATTGAACAGCTTAATTCCGGTTCTTTTTTTTTTCATCGCGATACCGTATACTTCTCTACGTTAGCGATATGCACGCCGAATTTCCACATATCCTTGCTTGACAAACGTGCTTTTGGACGTGTTCGCGCTAAAGCTGTTGATCGAACAGTTGCGTATTACGTAATTTTTATGAATTTTTATCCGGTGACAATGAATTTTCCCGGATATTTATTAATTGATTTGACAAAAAATAAATCAACATTGCTCAGACACGTTTTCAGTCACATTGATATCGTTAAACTCCGGTATGTTCACGATTAATACGTGGTCAATCGGCTATCGCGTTACGTAACTAACAAGCCTTTTCAATCGACCTGTCCCCGAAAAAAAACACATAGACAAAAATTTACCATTGCGCAAATGAAATTTTTCGGCGAAAAAAAAGCTGCTCAACAAAAGAAAAAGAAATTCGCTATAAATTTCACATTACACCTCCAGCCAAGTTATACAATCGTAAAACTGATTAACCGCGTTGTGGAGAAAAAAAGGCACTTTCTTTCTCTCGGAGCTCGCGCGCGCTCGCGCCTTCGCTTTCGTTCACTCATACACACAGGAAGTGCAGCCGGAACCACTTGTTTTTAAATAAAATACACACTAGTCGTTCATTCGTTGTTGTCGTACCTCCTTGTGTGGGGATGATGAAACTATTTTAATTTTTTTTTGATTGAGACACACTCGTGATTGTTAAAAAAAAGAACTAAAAGTGAGGTAAAAGAGAGAGACTCGCACACGCGCCGGTTCAGCTCTGCGATCACGCTCCTCGGCTCTCTCTCTGTGACTGTCTGTGTGGCGGCGACTAGTGAGCGGCTTATATCGGCGGGAGGGGCCTCACCACCACGCGATCACCACCACCACTTGTACTCACTACGGAGTCTGGGGGCAAGATATACACGACGATGACCGGTAAAGTTTTAGCCGGTAGCTCGAAATTTTTTTTTCTCTCCTTTTTTTTCGCGCAACTGTTATTGTTGTTTTTAGTCTGTGTTCTCGTTTTACAAGATGCAGTTTCGCGGCTAGCTATTAGACGAAGCAGAACATTTTGCGGCTAATTTTTGCCAGCTCGCGAAAATTACTGCGGTTGTACGGCAAAACGGCTTTTGCCAGAGTTGGAAGGGATGCATATGGCTACTACCTTATCGGCCGAGTTTACGATCTCCTAATTTATTTATAATAATTTATGTGATTATCAATGATTTACAAACACGAAAACTACTAAAAATTATTTTGATAACATAAAATTATTACTAAATGAAAAATTAATGAAATAATATTAAGAATTTAGGCAAAAGAAATGTAAATGCAGTTATAATAAAAAATAGCATGTTGAAGGGCATTTTCATAAAATAATTGTTATATTTCGGATATATTTATTAAAATCTTATAATATAAGGAATTTAATTGATTCTTGGTAAGATTTTAAGAGTCATTCAATTTTAAGATTGATAAAACTAAAATTTTTTCAAAACTGACGATGTATACAACTTGATAAAAAATTTTATGGTTTTATTTGATACTATTTAACATAGTATTTTACGTGGAATAAAAAATACTCACATTATCTTAAATCGTATTAAATTTTGTTGGTAATAAAATTACCAATTTAAATTTCAAAAGCATAAAAAAAAATTTTATGAACATTCAATCACAAATAAATTATCCATAAGAAGAATATAAAGTGCATGCTTCCCATGTAATTCGCAGGGCTGAGGTCAAGTTCTTCGTAATCCAGTTGTAGTACTATTCTATTTTCGCACTATAGAAACAAAAGAAGCGGATTCGACGTGATCACGCTCGGATGCCACGCGGAGATTCGTCAATTATCCTTATGTAAGTTCAACGCGACGCGTAATCATCGCCATTGTTTGTTAATGCTGTGCATGCAGTTGTAAGTGTAATTTTTCAAAATCACAATTGTGATTGTCGTTTGTAGCGATGTCATGCGTGAAAGTGTGCGTGGATGTAAAAAGTCAGTGACCCGCGAGAGCGCTTACATCCAAAATTTGAATTTTGCACGAAATGTCACTTTCACACATTTTTAATTAATTGTCTAGGAAATAGAAAGGTTTCTGCTGGAAGTTGGAAAAAACTACTCTCACTATATATATTTACCCAGGTTATACAAAATTTTTAGGAAACAGTTGTCACATATACATCAACCTAGAGATTGCAACAGATCATTCTTCAGGCTTTCCATTCCGGTTCTAGAGACTTTGATAGCGCGTCTCAAATGAATATTTTCATAGTTATCGAACGAGCTAATGAGCATTCCAACAATCATGAGACTGATATGTTTTTTTTTTATTTCGAAAGTTCTCGTGATTGTAACGTCTCTTGGGCAAAGTGTCGATATTACAGCAACGACCCATCTTTATTCAGCCACGACAAGAAGAGTTCTGAGCCAACCGACGAAAAATTCGCAAGAGGCCCGCGTGAAAATTTGAAAAGCGTGACAGATGAGAAATTTCAGCGAGAATCGAAGGCCATCTGAGCAGTGCGAAAATGTGTCGCTTTGAGTAATGGAGTTAACGTAAGTTTTGCTAACTCGTCGTGGACGTTGATTGTTGAAATCGGTACACCTTAATTGTTCGCGATTTCCATATTGCGCTTGCTCACTGTAATCGACTGCAGTTACCCAGTTGGGCTATTTTTTTTTTCGTCGAGTCTTTCGTTGCAGTTGAAAGTTGTCACCTGCTGAGCATGTGACTGCTATTTAATAAAATTTAAATAAAAAAGTTCTTTTAGTAGAACGCTATATATTATTTTAAATCACTATATAAAATTCACTAATCCATACATAATTCAAAGAAAAAAAAATACAATAAGATAGATCCCAAAGCTTTATCAACCAGCGGATTACGTAAAAATCCAAAAATATATGATTTTACATTTAACATATTCTGTATACATTTAATTCGGCCCATAAATCCTTTCACCGAAAAAGCATTGCGTCCTTCTCACATACACAGTGACAAAAATTCATATCACGGTCGAAGGATAAATCGGAACCTTCCTCCTCGTTAATGAACTTATCCTCGGCGAATCCTGAGACGCGTTCACGCGTCCGCGCGCTTCGTCGAAGGAAGTTGTACCGGTCGCGTGCAAGGTCACACTCGTGTGCTTCATTTTAATAGTATGTGACGAAATCTAGAAAACAATACCTACTATTTTCTGAGGACCAGAATTGAAAAATTTTTTTTCTTCGCTAGGTCTTTCGGACCTGTTTCCTCTTCTTTTTGAAGGTTAGAGAAGTCCGCAGGAATTGGTTTTTCGGCGATTCCCCATGATAATCAAATGGACTTTTTTCACATAATATCTTCAAATACTGATTTCTCGGCTTTCAAGACCGCTAGAAACATTTTTGACCAGTCAAAATTGTAGTAAAAAAGACCTTTCCGTAAAAAAAAGTTTTATTCAAAAAATAATCAGTCGGTAAAAAGTTTTATTAACAAAATTACGAAATAATTAAACGTTTAATTCGTTAATAATATTGGAAAAATCCCAAAAAAAAGTTGTTCCTACGGACTTTTCTAATGTTCCTGAGCATTTTCTGTCACCATATACCTTTGAAAAGAAGAGGAAACAAGTGCGAAAGCCCTGGCGAAGAAAACAAATTTTATCAATTCTGGTCCTCAGAAAATTGGTATTGTTTTCTGGATTTTGTCATATATGTATATGTACGCAAATCAGCCCAGAAGTTACATTATATTTGGTCTGGTGTACGTGCACTTTGATCGAGTGAATGCGGTCAGTTGTTATGATTGAACAGGAAATAAAGGGAATTAACGGCAAGGTGAATGCATATATTGCTGTGACGTGTATTTTGGTTTACAGCGTATCAATGCACGTGCCTGGAAATTTTTTAACAATGAAATCATTTAGTGGAATTCCGTTCAAGAGATTAATAAATATTATTTATTTCATACGAGAAATTTCTTTAAAAATATAATTTAACTTGTCATCAACGGCAAGTAATTAAGACTTCACAGGAAGCTAATAAAAGTATCTATAGGTACTATTAATAAACGGAAACACAGGCATTTTTATTCCGGGTCACGCATCGTAACGAAGACACTTTCGTCCGAGGTAATGTCTAACGAGCCGCGCAGAAAGGAATTCGCGGTAATTTCACTATATGTCTTCTTTCAAAACTAATCGCTCTCATTTACGGATTAAACTTACAATTTTTATCAGAACGTTGGACATGGAACTTTTGAGAATTTTGTTATTTTTTTTTTCCTTCCAGGATGATTCACTTCGATAATTCGATACTCTTCATTTAGCTTTTCGCCTTATGGCAGTTTAATGAACTGATAACTGTCAGCATAAGATTAGATTTCATGAGCTTGATGAAGAGCGAGAGAGAACTCGATAGTTCTTTCAATTGTTAATTATGTGCATATAATTTTAAGCTCCTCGTTATGTAACGTATACAACAATATGAACGGTTAAAAAATAATTATTATAAGGCCCAGACCTACATATACGACGGTTAACAGATTGTTAACCTTAGTTGTACTAAAAACAGGTCTAACGATATTTTGTAACATATTACAAAGCGTTACCTTTGGTTTATGCAAATACGTTGCGTAGTACTATAATACACTACTGCACATGTATCAAAACGACTTAATTATAAGAATAAGAAGCACTGTCATGATGCTTGTTACGTTCTATTACGCGTGTGTATATGCAAATCAACCGTGTGTCGCATCTTCAGTATTTTGATAAGGATCTATCCTTATTTTTATTTCGGAGAACTTCGGAGGTGTTTTCAAAACTCAAACACATAGTCTACTGAATTGCGATTGAAATAATAAAACTCGTCGCCCGTGACACGTGGCAACGATTCTATTACTCGACGTTCGAGAATGAAGTTTATTGTAAAAAAATAAGAATTTAACTTTTAGTGGTTTTTGTATGGAAATAGATAAGCAGGTTATAAAAAGATAGTCGTGACCGAGCAATCGTTCGGTGGTTGTGGCGTAACAATCTCTCGGAACTGTCACTGTCAACGTAATAGTCATCTTCAAAACGAGAAGGCGTCTCCCTTCGTCTTGTTATTCAAGCTTCCGACTGTCCGTCTATTGAACAGCTTCGAGAGCTACTCCACTCTCTATGCCATTCTCATATATATATACGGTTCGGCAAATGTAAGTGACGTGTCGATGAGAAGCTCTTTAAGTGTTTGCTCGGCACATACTGCTTTGTTTTTTTTTCTTCTTGAAAACGATTTTTTTTTCGAGATAGAGAGGCAATAAAAAAAATATGATAGTCCGAGGAGAAAGTTGCTTCTGTTTCAAACTGTTATTTTGGAATGAGATTTTGCGCTGAGTCAGCCTGAATTATTCAGCGTATTCTTTTTTGCAACCTATATATTCACGAGAAAAAAAGCTATTGATTTCTCATTCGATTTTTTTGTTTTGTTTCGAAGATCAAGATATTATGAAACAATAAAACGAGCAAAATTTTCTCTCGCGAACATCCTCACGTATATATAGTCACAGGAAACTCCAGCCGCAGTACAACCTTGGCCTATCCACATACGTGCGCTTGGAATGATAATCGTCGATTCTTAATTTCTTCTTTTTCTTTTATTTTCCTTGTCATCATATGACTGCTTATCAGTATTCTTCGCTCGGAATTATACTCCTCCTTACCTGCACGCCGTACGATATTTGTCGTGGTGAAGTCAGCTAGACTTGCGAAGAATCCTTCTTGTTTCTCTTGTTTTTTCTTCTTCGCTGCCACATGCAAAGTATGAATATTTATTATCGTCGAGTGTATGCAGTTTTTTGCCGATTTAGCCGGCTGACGTTAATTGCAAGACGATCGTTTAGAGGTAGAAGACTCGAAGTATGTTTTAAGTAATACTTCAGTAGTTTATCGTAAATTATAATAACTTAATTCGAGTATAATTGTTTATCTGCAGACGTAGCATTGTGACATCATGTATTTGGAAAAATAAATCATCATAAAATATATGAAGATGCATTGTGCACGAGATACTCTGGAGTTCACGAAAATCATACAAGATAATTATGCGTTTAAAAACATGTCCACATTTTTCGAATCTTGGGTACGTGCATTTTTTTCCATCTGGTTTTACATCACGTATTATCAAAATAAGAGAATGACGTTGGTTGGAAGTTAAACAACAAGATAATGCTGAGACTGTCAATGGAATATTAAAATAAAAAAGATACTAGAATTCTGTCAGTTTTATTTTTTGATAGATACACATTAAGGATATTTTTAGGTGCAATAAGCGACGAGTGATGGCTATCCATGTCAAAAGTAATTAGTAATATATGACCGAGCAACACCTTTTCATTTATATTTTTTGTACTACTGACGGTGTAACTAATTTTTTTTCCTGGCAGTTAAAGCAATCAAGTACTTTTTTTCGATAAGTAATTTATAACACAAGTACATGCAAATTCGGTTCGCCCATAATTCAAAAGACATTTTCTAAACGCAGACATTTACAGATAATAATTCTCAACGATTTCGGAACATTTTTTTTTTTGCGTACAGTCGCAACGAGTGCCATTTTTTCAAAACAACCAGATAACGAGTAGCACGAAAATAATTTCTGGACACGCTCAAAATAGTAAACACCTGTTTATGCGTCACCGGGAATATCCGGATATTAGCGTGCTCTAATGATGGTCTTCAACAAGTCGAGTGTCGAAACAACGCAGCGATTGCGACAACTCGTTGACGGCTCTCTTCTTGATACAGTCAATTAATTGTTCGTACGCCATGGGAACCAAAAATTTCCTTTATTCGGCGCTCGCATAATCAAACATGCTTCAAATTCCCTGTTGTATTGCTACAGTAACTCGATTAATGACATGTACTTACACCTGTATGTGTACCTACTGATTTTTAAAATTTCGAAAATTGCTAAAAATGCGTGGACTGGTTTGACAGGCTTACGTAATCCCTCGATGAATCAGTTCATTTGGCAAACATTAATAAATTTCTAGCTTGTCGGTGCTCATAAATATTTCGCTGTATATTTGATTTTCCTCCTTGATTATTTATAAAAAAAATAATTATTACAAAACTATCACGAAATCCAATGAATTCATCATCGCATCCGTTACAGGCGTAAGATCGGCGATCCTTTGGGAAATCCTGTGGTTTATTGTTACCGGAGAAAGTGCAGGCGCGCGCGCGCGCTCTCGTGTCACGGTCGGCAACTGGTTTTATGTATTTCGATGAGACGAAAAAACGAAAGTGACGGATTACTATTTAATTGTTGGCCATTTCTTCGCGAGGCTCCCCCCCCCCCCCCAAAAAAAAGGAAGTTATACCTTTGTGATGCAACCGATGAAAAAAAAAAAAACAATTCAACGCCTAATGGCTAATTGTGATAACGAATAATTTTGAGGTGAGGAAAGAAAAAAAAAACATATCACCGCAGAGAGTGAGAGTGAGAGTAAATTAAAATAGAATTTCCATTTTTCTTCGCCGCGTGATCATTGCGCATGAAAGTGCCTCGATGAATGTTCGAAGTAGCTTTCATTAGCTAATATCACGTCCGCAATGTAACCGTTACGAGTGACAAATGTATATATATATCTCGGTCCGCGATCTTTATAATAAAAAAAAGAAAGAAATAACTACCGCAGCGGTGCGCTGAATCACTTCGTCAGATTACTTTCGAATTGCCGCTGCCTATGCACTCGAAGGAAAAATCATTTTCGCACCTTTTACCCGCTAGCAGCTAGCAGCGCAATTAATGAAAATTTGAATGACAAAGAGACTTTTGCGGCTAATTATCTTTCGGAAATTGCCGCGGCGCCCCGCAAACAATTACAAAATTTTTTATTATTACTGTTGGGACCTTTCTCAAAAAAAAAAATTTTTTATCTTCCTCGCTGCAGTCGCGTTATACATTTTCGAGCGCGCGCGCTCTCGGCGAAATCCGTGAATGTTGTTAACCTTGCGCACGAACGGCTTTTAATTTGTAGAGCGCAATGACCACCAGTCGAGAAATTGTTGCTGCTTTTTTTACACATGAATAATATGATTTTCGTTGTAAAATTATCACCGTGATAACCGATTCAAATTGGAGATTTTTTTTTTCTTCATCTATCCACACGGTAATTGTGATAAGTTAGAGCTGTCGAGAAATTACGTAAAGAAATCAAACGATACCCATACATTTGAGGAGAAGAAAAAAAAACTCGGTCAACGACTGTCTTCCGTAAGACATTATAAGTGTCCTTATTATGCCTCGCGATCGATCTTACCGACCAGGACACGAGTATGAAGTGAGGCTTGTACACAGGGTGACAGTGTCGCGCAAAATGAATGACGGACTGCGGCCTGCGCTGGTCATTTTGCCGAGTGTTCGCCAGGCGGAGACACTTGCAAGCGCTGCTCGGCGACACGCGACTCACCTGCGGCTAATGACCTCTCCGAGCTGCATATTGATAAAGTAATAATGATTGCGCGTTTATCTCAGGTGCAATGATCTTTTGATGCAGTGATTTCGAATTTTGGATTCTCGAATATTCTTCTTTTATTTCATTTTGCTATTTTAATGCTTTGAATAATTTTTGAAGTGCCTCGACTTCAATTTTCTGATGGTACATAAATTAGAAAACTAAGTTTTTCGAATAAATTTCTTAAATAAATGAACATCCATCCATTTTGATTTTAATGTATGAGGATAAAAAATAAAAATAACTCTGTCACCAATGCAAACGATCCGTAAAAACTATACAAATTTATACTTCATAATATACTTGTGAATAGCATTTAAAGATAAGAATTCGAATCAAGAATGCATTAATTATGCACCATAAAACAACCGAAGCGTTAAGCATCAAACTCGACGCCGGTGGATTTCGTTTTTTTTTTTCTTCATTTCAACGAGATTCCGTGCGTTAATGCAAATGACTATGCAAAACTTTATAAAACCTTAAAAGTTTTGCAATATCCAAGGCGATCATCCTGCCTTTCTCTTTTTTTCCTTTTCTTCGCAAAGTGCACACGCGCACATTAATATGGTGAAATTGGGATCGCTCTACGTCAAACAGGCGAAATCTCTTCGTCATTTTATTTTTCGACTTTGATGATCATTTGAATTATTCAATTTTTATTTTTGCAATTTTTTGAAGTCGTTTAAAATACTTGTATAACTAGAAATGAAATCGAAATGATCGATCAAGTCGGGCAGCATTAAAAAAACAAAAATAGAAACGAAAAAGCACAAGTGTCGATCTTGGCTGCATAAATTATGTCTCGTGCGAGCGCAAACTTATATTTACGCTGGACATATTTCTTATGATGTACAACGCTTCGAGGAAAAAAAAATCATAGAAAAGGACATCCTATGACAGGTTGGCGGTTGCTCAAGCTACTTCATGAAATCTGGGTCAATTTCATTTTTTTTCTTCTCCTATCAATCGAGTTAATGAATATATTACAATGGCGTTTACCAATTCGATCAAAAATGTCTCTTGAAAGATTGTAGTTTTAACCATAAGATGAAATTTAAGGTGAAAAAAAAGTCAAAGGAATATTCCATTACAAAGAAAGTTGCGATTTAAATGGAAATTAATAAATGGTGGTGATTCCTGCAATAGATTTCTCCAAGACCTAAAAATTATCACCATACTCTTAACAACGATCTATCTACCAAGTGCAAGTCCGCAATTTGCATATAACAAGGTAAAAATAGACGAAAAAATAATCGCTATCGAAAGTCCAATCGAATAATGTCATTTTCCAATGGTATCGAAATCGGTCGTTCATCAGAAATGGAAAATAATTTGAGCCAGCGCATAGAGTCGTTTCGTTCAACGACGGCGTAAAAGTGAAACTCGCCGATGCGGCATATATAAACCTGTATAACTGTAATATATCGCGTTGCGTAACGGCGCCTCTCGCGCGCGGAAGAGTGCCGCTTTTGCTTCTTACTGCTGCTGCTGCTCTTTGATGTGGTGTGAAGGAAATAATGTGATGCATGATGCTCAGGAAGTCATCTTCGACTTCGTTATACTCATTGTCAGTTTCTAGATGTCTATATGCTTTATGCTTTTACTTACACACACACACACACACACACACACACACACACACACACACACACACACACACACACACACACACAAATAAATTGTTTTGTGTATTATTTCAGTTGGCTTGAATATCGTGATGATTAATGGTACAGATTTTTTAAAACTCATTTTTCCGTAAAATATCAATCGATTTATCAAATCAAATGACTGTAGAAAGTTTATTTTCTCAACCAAATTTGTGATTTGAAAATAATGATTGAAAAAAAAAGAACTGAGCGATCAAGCAAGAACGATGAAACCAAAGTCAAGATCGCGAAAGTCAGTTCAATCGTGATCTTGGCATTGTCTTGTGCGGCATCTCGTTAGAAAGAATATGCGGAATGTAAATTAATATACACCATGGGAAGGCATTGCCCCACGAGAAAGAGAGCAAACAAGACACAATGCAAGGACGTTCTCAAGCTCGTAAATCCTAACGCAACGAGATTACGTCTTAACCGTGTATACAAGTTTGATGTATATCGCGATAGTCTGAAAAATGTACCGTTTAAAAGAATCCTTTTTGCATGATTTACGTACTTGCTACTGGATGTAACGTTATGTATCTATAGAAAATTCATATTTAACTTTGTTGCTCAACGATGTATTTGATGCGATTATTTTTTAGCGATGCCTATTAATTTGACAGTTCTTACGCTAATCACTGTTATGGCGAATACACTTCAGTTTTTATGAAAAGAAATTTGGCTTATGTAATGGCACTTAATAATGCGGAGAATATCGATCAGCGCTGGTTTCTTTCCGCGAGGTAGTCAATAATGTGATTATTATATGTTATCTAGCTTACATAAATTTCTACGGGATACTAAAATTAGTAAGACCAAAGGTAAGTTCATTAATCACATTTTCATATCCACTTCTGTGCTGTAGTAATTTATTTAAATTTTTTACTTTTCGCGAATATTAACTTCAATATCACGCTGCATGGAGAAAATGAAAAAAAAGCAAAGCTTAATTTTCCAAGAACTCGATTAGACTCTCATCACCCAACGCATACGAGGAAGCCAATAGACGGAAACGAAAGAGACAGTGCTCGCGAGCTCGAGGCGCATCGTCGTGAGTATGTTATGCACCGTCTAATAAGGAAAAGTGTGCGTGAGCTCGATTGAGCGGAAAATATAGGCCTTTTTTCTTACCCGATGCTCCCTAGGATTCCAGCCATTTGAAAAGAGACGGAAAAAATTGCACATTGTTTAGCATGCGTTACGACAACGGGCTTTAGATAGCTTTATAAACACGCGGAATTCCGTGTGGACTTGCTCAGTACTGGAAAAACTGTCATTGCGTGTGTGTGACTACGAGAGAAAACTCCGATTTTTTTCTTTCGACTTGTTTTTTTTTTTTGGCAGTTTAATGACTTATCATGTATCTCAACGGTTGATTTTGTAAGAATCGAAGTTGACGTATGGTGTTTCCGGTGTTATAGCATGGAGTGACTAAAATTATTCGGGTATCCGTGTCGAGTTGCGTGAGATGCTTGTTTGTCAGTATTTTTGCAGTTTTGAAACTTTCCGCGAAGGTGCATATTTTAGTGTTTGCGACTAGTTTGCATTTTTGTGCGACATTTGTGAAGTTCCGAAATAAAAGAAGTCGTTTGATGTCGAGAATGCTGTGTTGAAAGGTAAGGCGATCAGCAGTCTTGAAATATACTCTTCTTAAAAAAAATGAATTTATAGATTTTTCTTAATTTACACATCAATTAGTTGAAAATTAATATATTACACAAATTAATTATAGTTCAGTTAATTTTTTTTCTTATTACACAAGAGCTTGCATCCTATATTTTACCCGATAATGTTACATTAATCTTACTGACAAAATAATGATCAACAGTACTTGGCGAGCAATCGCACTTTGGAATTCATAGAACCTGCAACTACAACGCGCATATATGATGAGAATTTGAAAGCTGTATCAGTTATTGCGAAAGTTTTTGAAGCACATTCTCAAATACAATTTCCAATCCCAATAAGTAATTCATCAAAATTGCACGAAATGTCATTGGCAATATTTTTAGTACGTGCCTGAAAAATTACAAACCATTCGGAGAGAAAAGTGATGAATGACTTTGGTATTGCTTGCAGATCGGATGGTAATTAGTCTTACCAGGTAGGCACGTACTCGTTGCATGTGTCGAAACTTTCAAAGCCTTTTGTTTCTAACTGCTTCTTTTTTTCTTTAAATAAATGCAATCTTTTGCAATCTTATGATTACGACTCATACATATTCGGGCTGTTCATAATGTTTTTATCTACATAGAAAAATTGATTCGCTTTCACTTTTGTGATAATCTCATCGTATAGTATTTAATATTTAGCTAATAAGGCTGCGTAATTTTAATAATTTATAATAAGCGTTAAAAGTCCATTTAATTAAAAATATTTACCTAACGCGCAATTTAGTATAAAAGTAACTCAGGATTTCAACTTCTTTTAAATGATATTTCTATTTAGGTATGCAAAATGGTGAAACATATTTTCATAGTTTTCTTATGCATTGGATATACTGCGTCATTGCCTGCAACAAAATTGGAATTAGTTCCCGAAAAAGTAGTTCACAATGACACAACAAAGGTGGAGGTTGGGGCAACCCACACGGGCAAAGTCGAGGTGACATTACCCTACAAAATTATGTCTAAGGAAGAACTAATTACATGGGTTACTTACGCTATGAGATTGATGGCTTCGAAAATTAACATAACTTTGGCCGACGCAGACCCGGTGCAAACTCCACCAGAAAAAATTGAAAAATTGCGGAACTCTTCCGAAGCAATTAATCATTTGTTAGAAAAGATGAATAATGGAGAAAAGAAAGTTGTGGAAAAAGGAAAAATGAAAACCGTAGCCATGAGTTCCAAGGTAATTTAACGTTAGACGATTTTCTTAAATGTTTCACTTTGATTATGTAAGTTGATAAGTTTGCATTGTAGCACGGCCCCATGTGCAAGCATTTGGAAAAACAGTTAGAGAAGCTAACAACATCTACAACTGAAAAGCCTGTCGACAATAGCGCTAATCTTCAAAATCAGAAATATGATTTTCTGACACCACCTCCAATCTCGCCAAACAACGTTGAAAATTTATACTCCAAATTAATATCAGATGCTCAAAAATCATTTAATCCTTTATCAAAATTTATTCAAGAATTGGCCTTAACTAATCCATATGATCATCCGGACAATAAGATTTTTCGAGATCCCAATATATTTCCACCTTTCAATGTTCATCAAAATGCTTACTTACCCCTGCCAGTTACACCTAGCTATAATGAAGATAGACTAAAAGAATTTTACGCGATGGCTAACATAAGGAATCATAGTAATCCATTTGCGGGTAAAAATCTAAAAAATGTGAACATAAAAAAATATATGTAAATTTTAAAACTTATCGAAAATCTATTTTAATTAAGGAGTGATGGATCCATTAGGTGCAGTACAGTTAGTACCAATGAGGACGAACTTCCAACATATGCCTCCTGTACATATACCTCAAACAACTAGAACAGAAATTGACGATTTAAACTCCGGTAGTATGGCTTACAAACAGCAAATGAACAACATCCCTCACTCGCCTCACAGACCAGTCATAAGCGTCCCCTTCGAAGCTTACATTACAATAACGCGAGAGACTTCAACGCCTGGGCCACTATCTACTTCAGTACCAATGTCGATGCCGCCACAGAAATTGACCTCTGCTAGATATTCTCAGAAAAATAAAAACAAGGATCGCGATAGTCGTCATGAAGCATCTACTAGTGATGTACCAGATACACTACTACCGAATAATCGTAATAAAGCTTCAAAAAATGGAAAAAATACGAGTAAGCATAAACTTCTATTTCAAAAGATTGTTATTTGTATTGGCTAATTTTTTTATTATAGGTAAGACGACTATTGAATTTGAAGATGAAGTTGTCACTTCGAAGACTGCGATTGAAAAGAAAAAGAAAAAAAGTAAAAAGCCATCGAATGGTAAAAAGCAACCAACAATTTTTCAATCTCTGTTGCGAATGTTCACGTTTACAAATAGAAACAGCTCGGCAACAAATGTTGCTAATGTTTTCGGAAAAATAAGTAAGAGGCTGCCAAATACAAAAGTTGCCAAGGTATCTATATTAAATATTTTTGCCCGTGGAAAATTATTTCCTTACATAAATATAGTAAATTAGTATAAATATAAATTTATACTTTAAAAATTAATTTCTTTGAATTTTTATTTTATGCTGATTTAATTAATTATAGGTATAAGATTGTAGAAATCTGAAAAAATTTCTAAGAAACGTAATTTTTTATATGCGTGAGATCATGCCAGGAAATGAGACGACGATAATAAATCAGAAGTATTTACGTGAATCTATTTGAATACTTCGCAATTAAATGAGTTTGCATTTTAAAACTAGTAAAAAATTATGCAAACATAGCTTAACGCAACGTCAAAAGTAAAAAGTCTATCCACGAAATTTCAGTTGTCAGTTTTCCCTTTTTTGCCACTGGACCGTAAATTCTCATTATAGAATCTCGTTAGCCTCTTTCTGCGATGACCCGTGGTGTCATTCAATTCGCAATTGCAGTGACCGATAATGAAAGCGAGCGTGTGCTTTTTCGTATTCATTAATAATGCATGGCATCTTGGTGGCACACACGAGTGAGGCTGATGATCTCTTACTCAAGCGATATATCTCACCTAGAAAGTTCATTATGAGTGATTACGCAACGTCGCCAAGGTGTAACGAGATGCTGTGTCGATTAGAGATTTTGACGCGCACACGCGCCTGCTGTTATTTTTTTTTTCACCTGCTACGTGTTTTTGCGCCCGAGTCTCGCGCGAGCTTTACGGCGTTTGTACACATAGAGAGACACTTATCGTAGTTTTTACTACCTCGTAAGCGATAGTCGGGCTGCTGTTTAAATGCTTATCTAAGTTATGCGGACTACCTATGAACAAATTGCGACATAGCGTCTTGCCACATGTTCATGATTTTCAAAAATTTAGGGCACTTTACGGGGCAAAAGGAATGAAACATCTCAAAGACAAATTGACGATGACGATGATGATTTCAATGGCGGAAATCGTAATGACGACGACGATGGCAATGGTGATAATGACGATAATGGTAACGGAGGAGGTGAACGTGATATATTCGATGACGATGATGATAATGGTAATGGTTTCAATGACGATTATGATTATGTGAGTAAAATTAATATTCAAAATTTATACATTTGAATAAATCAGTTGTTGTTACTTCTTCATCAACGAATGTTGATGAGTTTATATGAATAAAAATTGTAATTTCAAAAGTCTGAGATGTTAAAAAAATATTTTGCAAACTGAAAGAAAAGCTCATACTCTATTCTCACTTGAATTACAGGACGGCGGTGGCGGATCCTTAGGTTCTTTGGAAGATTTAATTCCTCTAATCATCCCGATTCTCGAAGATATTAGTGACGTAAGTGTCATCTCAATCACTTTCTCCGCTCAAAAAAATTTCGTTCCGTATTATTCAGCTATTGCGTTCGAATCTTTCTTTTTTTTTCTCAACGCATCTTAACTACGCCTTTCTCCCATTTGCTACATAACACAGTGTTCCGCATCAAAATACTTTTCCCCTCAACAGTATACAATGGGCTATGGGTTTTTTTTATTAACTTTTTTTAGCCGGAATCTGAAACCGATTTGGTGGAGTTTCTGCAAGCTGCTGTCCCTTTACTTCAAGGACTTTCTGAGGTAAGCCACACGTGCATAAGACTGCATACAGTTGAGCAACTTAATATTTTTCAAAGCTGAATAATGATTCACCGGGGAATTTTCGTATTATGTAGCCAGATCCTGAAACGGGCGAGGGAATCGACATTGTTGGCGTCCTCTTACCAATTCTGCAAAACTTGTCTGAGGTAACCTGATGTATATGTTAAATTTGTCTGATTCATTCGATCACAATTATTCAAAGAGCGACTTGATTATCAATCAAATAAATATGAATGAATTTTGTAGGGCAAGGACGGTATGGGTAGCGACAGCGGTGCTATTTTAGGTCCTCTAATTCAACTCATAGGACCGTTCATTGGACCACTCTCGGGGCCACTGAGTGGACCACTTTCTTCGTCGAGTAGTGGTGTACGTAATATAAATTAGTTAGAAAAATCAGTGTATAATAATTTGAATGTCTCAATTTTTATTGCAGGGTGGTGGAAAAGGTTCGAACTTGGGTTCTCTACTGTCTGCTGTGCTTGGGCCACTGAGTACGGTAAGCAACAGCGACTTATAATTTTTTTTTAGATATTTCTTGGAGATAAATATCATATATTTTCATAGCCGACAGAGCCGGGCGGTCAATCGCCTATTGCAATTCTAACCGCTAATATTGTCTCTATACTTAGTAAGGTACGTGTAAATTCACAAAAAATTCAAATAAAAAAAAATGCACTTTTCAATTTAAATATATATCCATAATTATGCATGAAATGCTGTCAATCACTTCAATTTCTTTTTGCAATTAGCACATTTTTAAGGCTTGCGAAAATTTCGAATGTTGAAATAAAAATTTCTTGTTAAAAATCCAACGTAAAGGAATTAAGTGCGCCTAATTCAGGCGTCGACATCGGTGCCTTAGTCGGCCAACTAGTAACGGGTGTCCTATCGGGCACAAGCGGTGGCTTGAGCGGAGGTTCCAGTAAAACATCCAGTGACAGCAAAAGTCAAGACGGGGGATACGGCGAAGGACCTCCAACAGCTTACGGACCGCCAGCGGCTCAACAGGTGGAAATATTCGAACCACCAACGCAACAATTCCTACGACCTCCAAGAGTAAGGCAACCAAGCAGGTCGACAAGTCGACCATCAACTCATAAGAAGAAGACGTCCTCATCGTCGACGGTTAATACTCGTTACCGACCGGAACACACGCAGTTCCGACCACAAGCTACCCACGTCGAATTAGTGGAAATCCCTCAACTCCCGCCCGAGCAGCTTCCGATTATTCCACCAGCGATAATACATAAGGAACAGATCGCTGAGCCGGCGCATTATGGATATGGTTACGGGGTATATTTTATTTCGATTATTTTTCAGCAGGTACAGCCCAGGTTAATTCAATTATATGGTTTTATCATTAGGTTCAAGCAGCCAAAGTGAATCCTTTCGAATTGCTTGGAAAAGCACTGAAAGATATATTGGCGAGTGGAGTGAATTTATTTACCGCAGTGTTAGGTGCCTCGACTGCTTCTTCAGGTGCATCCTCGGAGCAATCTTCAGGAGGATCATCGTCACACGAACCTGGTTACGGATACGGTCCACCACCGCCCAAATATGGACCACCACCACCGTCCAAATACGGCCCACCTAAGCCATACAAACAAGATTCTTATCAGAATATTCGTGTCAAATAGATGCAATGTTTTCGTTTTCGAGAGTGACATGAAAAATAATTTTTTTTCCTTCAAGGCTGAAAGTGAACTTTATCTCACGCTTTTTTTGATATAGTCAGCACTATGAATGTATGGTAAGGAATGTATAAAATGCAAACTCATAGTTTTTATAAGCAATATAATTATCTATCAAATAATTGTGTATAGTCGTTAGATTATATTAAGAGTGAGTTTAGAATAAATATCAAGTAGGTTCACTTTTTTTCTAAATGCATTTGTCTATCAATTTTTTCGGTTGAGCGATATTGAAGTATAGAAATAAAGTACGAATAAATTATTTTTACATTAACGATGGTAATGTGGAAAACTCCGTGATCCAGTATTTCAGCAGAAAATTAAGTGAGTGCGTAAAAATTGTCTAAAATAACCAGATACGGAAACCGGCTACTGGTATACACATAAAATACTTTTTTTTTCGCCAACTCTCTAAAATATAAAAATCTTGCGCAAGAAACACATGCACAAAACAGTTATTTACGTCATTTTTTTGAAAAATAAGAATAAAATTATAATATACGTATGCGAGATTAACTTTGTACTTACATAATGAAACGACATATTTCGTTCTAGAAACCGCGAAAGCAATGATTCGCGAAAACACGGGGTTAGAGCAATATACGCGTAATGTCAAGCGGAAAGGACGGCTTCCTTGACTTTCGTGTGTGCACTCTACAATACGGAAGCTATTCTGTAACAAACGAAAGAAAAAAGAATGAAGGCTGGTGTAGTCGACTTGATTGACATTGAGCGTAATCGATCGACGACCTACAATTATAATCGATACAGAAAATTTCCCATCTAACTTTCTCGTGTGCAGTCATTTCATTATTTTGCTTCATTGCTACGAGAGTTTGCGAACTAAAAGTACAGCTGCTATAGTGCCAATTGCAAAATTTCATTCTGCAGAAATACTTCCAATTTCACTATACGCTCTCATTCTTCCGAAAAAAAAAGTAAGCGTAAGCGAAAAAGATACGAATCTCAGTCGCTGTCTCGCATAGTCAACATTAAGATAAATCTTGCGCATGTGCTGTATACAATTTCATAATGTCTCCACCTCAACGTTGCTATTCGATTCACATTGAAAACTTTCCGTTGTATACTGTTTTAAAGTAGCTAACCGCAAGATAAAAATCGATAATGCGATTAAGCATTTTCCTCCTCGACGTTTTCGTTGGTATTTGTCCGGATATTTCAATATTACATTAGAGCTTTGAGCAATTAGTGTCGTACAATAGTTTATGTGTTTTCATTATTCAAATCCGATTAAATGCTTCTGAGAAAATGTGAGAAACTTAATTTGTTAACTCTAGCAGTGGAGTAGGTAACGAAGTCGACGAATTAAAAAATTATGTAATATTTTTTCACATTAATTAGCTTTAACAATCGCAAAAAAAAATCTTCATGTGCATTAATTTTAAAATAAAAACATCGAGGTTTTAATTCTTAAGCAATATAGCAAAAAATTTCTACGGTGCACTTTATATTAGAGCTACATAAAAACAAATCTCTCCGAAAGCTTTCACTAGAGAAACAGACTTTAAACTGAACATTCGAATGCTGACTTCGGATCTGGAGATTACGTAGAGAGACAACGAGGAGATCCTCGGAACTACGTGAGCCCGGCGCACCGGTGAAAATTGTAGTGATGTCGAGCAGAGCAAAAGCGTTGTCACTTTCGCTTGGGCTCGAGCGCGAATATAATTAACGTCGTGCGCCTCGTAAACTAGAGACGCCTCTATACTCGAAGCGAAGAATACCCTTTGGGTTAGATTACGATGCCAGATTTTACCACTGGAGATTTAATTATTTTGACATCAAGTTTTCCTTATTCAAAGGCGTCTCATTTATTATTTCAGATTTGCATTTTCTTTTTCGATAAAATGACATAAAGTAATTAAAATGTTTCGTACAGCTACGACAAGTTTGTTCGTCTATATGCATTAATTATTGTGAAACTTTATTGATTGTCATAAGTGCAATGGAAAATTAATATCTGATGTAACGCATACACACGAGAGCACACGCGAAATCTTTTCACTTTTTCAAGCTATCATTCATCATTAGAACTTTGTAATGATCGAGAGTTATTGCATGTGAAATTATTCCTTCCAAGGGTTACTTGTTAGCAAGTCATACCTCGTCATAATTTTACGTATGCTCTATACGACAGCGCCGATTTCGTAATAACTTTGCATTTTTTCTAATGATTCGAATGAAAATCGATTATGTAAACCATACCATCGTTTACTTTTCAACTGTCAATCAAATCCAAAAGAAAAGAATGTTTAAATTTTTATCCGAGTAGAGAAAAAAATTAGTTATCTATCGAGTTTGATTTTTTCGATCGATAGCATAGATATAGAATCCAATCACCGAGAAAGCACTGAACCACGTCCTAATAAATATTTCATCTAAAACAAGTCAAGCAAAACCGTTGACGTATAAACAAGACGACGGCTAGTAAAAGCGTTACCGTATAGAGCCGTTTACTTTGCTCAAATATTGACCCAACGAGCGTACAATGCTGCGCGTAAAGTGCATGTAGCCGTTTGGTAACACTCATCGCGTCGGCAAAAGTGGCACTTTGGATTCATCATCCGAATGAAATTGGAATATAATAGTGTCGTCGATCGCGAAATCGGTTGCGTGTTAAGAACTTATATTATGAAAGTTCGCGCACTTGGATAATACGGGAAAACCGTAATATTGGTTTGGTCCAATATTTTTTTTTGTTTTCGTGCAAGAATCCGGTTCTATTTTTGAGAATTTTAAGTTTTCTTGGAATGGTCATGTTGCTCTTGCTGGATTTTATGTAAAATTACACTACGACAACTTATGCTAGATAACTGTTGCTAAATTCTGAACTGGATAAAAAATTGCCAACTTGAAAATTGGCAGATTTATGGATTTTAATTAGTTCGGACTCCAAGGTTACAATATTTTATTTTAGCAATTTGCATTTCCTGAAAATATCTTGCTATGTCCATATAGATCTATTCAAGGATTTTAATTTTTTTGTTAATGAATCAAACGTGAAATATGATCTCAAAAATTAAAAACATAATTTATATGATTACGAACTCGATCGATGCAGGAAACTATGTACTGTATTTATTAATGTTTTTTATAGAGAAATTTATTCAGATAATAAATCGTTATTATAATGTTCAATATAGTTGTTCTCAATAATATATATAATTTACCGTACATAAATAAATGTCAATTTTAATGTTACTGGATGCATATATTATTTTAATGTATTATTTGCACAGTTTTTTATTCATTCAAATTACTGCATGTAAAAAGATCTTTCATAAGTTTTTACGACTTGTTGCAGAAATCATTTCCTTGGTGATCAGATAAACTACTAGTGATTAATCGTAAAATTTTTGTTTACTTTCATAAACCTTCTCATCAGACGTCTTGTAACTTCTTCACTGATTTTCGAAGAGATTTGCCTCTTGGGCTGAATACGCTAATGAACTTTCTTCCTTGCGTAATAAGTGCCGTTTTAGTTGTCTCGATATATTTAGATGAGTTTATAGCAGTGTACATAAATTTTGAGCAAAACTTTTACCGGTAACATAGCTGGAGTTTTTTTTTAATCGTGTGTTGCTATATTATTCGACGAGTTTCAAAAGCATCGTGGAGCAATTTGTTAACGAGCTACCGAAGTTTCTTTACGCGTTCTTCGACGAGGAAAATATTCATGTTGCAAATTGAGTGCGTGCTGATTATGACACGAGGCAGCGTCACGAAGATGGCGGCGATACACATTTGTTCTAATGTAACTGCGAAAAAAACTTCTGCTCCGTGCAAAAGCTGTGCAAGGTATGTCATTAAAGATTGACAAGTAAAAACGCTGCACAGCATAGTTTGTAGTGAAATAGTTTTCGAGGCACGTGCGGTATTAGTCGCCTTTATATTACGTCGTCAAAGTCGATTTTATTTTGATCGGGTGTTTGAAATTTATAGTCAATTATCGATGTAATCACAGGAAATCCAAGGAGAGGCTACATTTTTGTCTCAGAATTTTTTTTGCCATCAATCGGCGTACAAGATGATAATTAGACTTTTAATTGAAATGAAAAATGTGGACGTAAGGTACGCTGACTTTCTTTTTGCCATACGCTGACGTTTTTTTTGTAAAAGACTCTATCTGTACAACGTTTATTGATCTTGCAAAGAAACCCACGTTTATCTTTTTTTTGTACCATCAAATTGATTGATTTATCAAGTTCATTCCTCGCACTTTTTTTTCATGAAAAGTGAACGTTCGCAATTATATGTTCAGATAATTTTTACACCTCATTCGTATTCAACGACCAGTTCGTTAAGTCTTCGATAGAAACCTACGACAAACTCCTTTTAAATCGAGCTATGCGAAAAAAAAGATATTTCGTAAATTCAATCTGTAACGTAGACTCCAAGCCCTTCCGAGTTGATAGCCATGTGCCAGAATGTCAAGCGCGCATCGTTTCCAAAGTGTCTATGTCGATTATGCTAATATTGCGTTGCCTACCCCAGGATCAACAAAAGTTACAGCCTATGATCGAGCGACTTGAGCAATGACATTCTGGATGAGGTCGATTACTCTGTTTTTTTTAAAGCGACTACGATAATGTTTATCGAAACTCGAGGTTTGATTTATCGTCTTATTTTTGCGATGATGCAAAATATTGTCACAATCTTGCGACCACCTCCAGCATTACGAAATTTGCTATGCAACTTTGAGAATAAAATGAATATAATTGTAAAGAAATTAAAATTTTAATATCTAAGCTTAGCGGAATACGCTCAATCGTAAATTTAAAATAGTTTTATTGTCACCTACCGCAACGTACGGATTTAAGTAGTAAAGTCAAGATATAGCGAGACACGGAGATAAATATCTAAGCGTCCTTCAATCAATCTAATAGTAAGCAAACACAATGACACTTTACAAATTCATTTCTACGTAGTCATCGAAAAAATCAAATTAATTCCAACCCCGACAAAATACAAAGATACAGTACTTGATGTCTCTCAGCAAACAAAAGATCAAACAATAAAGCACTGTCGCGAAATAAGCATGTTACAAAAGCGATCCATCATTGTCTGCCAAGTAAAAACATTTGGCGATGACCAACACAGATACTCCTTGGCGTAGGCTAAACGTACTGTCCAGGCGCGTGGCAGGCGTTCACGTAGAGCCGGTTGCGCAAACCGCAGGCGCTTATACACATCTCACACAGCACAAATCTCAAACAAAAATCTGTGCTAATTTTCTTTTCTTTTTTTTTAGGTAATCGCCAGTGTAGATCGTGTCAGGTTAATGGATGATTACGAGTGTTTGTTATAACTGGCTACTTTGTGATGAAATGTTATGATGTGTGACAAATGGGCTTATATTCTTTTATGGCTGCTCTTTATGTCTTCCTTCTTTCACTGAATACTATTCTCGGTTAGAAAGTTACGTATGTATGTATATGTATGGTAATGAGTAGTCTCGATCGTATTTTATAAAAATAAGCGTAGAAACCGTTTCAAAACTGATAATAATATTTTTAATTATTACACTTGATAAAAAAAAATTGTGTATTAAAAAAATTGTAGACATCTGAGAAAAATCGCACAATCGATATATAACTGTGGAAGAAAGCATCGCGCGCGAGAGAGTATCCTTGGCAGAGAACTCACCCAAATGAAATTTCGTCGCGCGCGCGATAGGAGAAAGTATTAAGGCTCTTTCCTACTCCCACAAGCAGCAGCAGCAGCGAAGATCGAAGGCTATGTGTGTGCATCGGCCTTACGTAAAAAACTTTTATAAGCTAGTGACAATTTAGACACAGCCAGAAGACACAATAAATTTCGTGTCGAGAGTGCTTTTTCGGAACTATGATGTTAATCAGTGAAACATTGATCGATCGTTCGCTCACTCCATAAATCTTCCGAAAACTTTTTTTTCATTTAGAGAATATTTAATTATACACTCGTGATATAATGGAATGAAGATTCGCTTGGAAGTGAGATGCTTTCACCCAAATGGCTTGTAATCTTCATCACGTTTTTTTATCTTCAAATTGCGCACTTAGTTCTGTCAATTTCATTATGAACGAATGACGAGCGTTTAACGCCTCTCTATATATATACAGTACACAATGGTGTAGACAATTTCCCCGGCCGGAACACTTTCTTCTTCGTTCGCGCCTCGCGCGCGGATATACCGAACGTTCTTCTTGCGGTAGTACAGCAAGCGCCGCCGAGGCCAGTTACTTCTCGGCCAGTTGAACATCGACGAGCGTTAGAAAAAGGAGCCGAGTCAGATTTTTCGTGTTTTTTCCTTGCGCGAGCGCACGTTGATAAACTTTTTCCGGGCTTTTGTTGTTCGTTTTTAATAATGGTGCTCGCGAGTGCATTCGTGCTGACTGTTCTCATTGGCTGCTAGACGAGAACGACTTTGTGTCGTTGGTTAACATTGCAAATAATCATTTTGTAAGTATGAAAAATAAAAACATTACAGAACATATAATTTTGTGTCAATATTTGAGTCATTGTGCGATTGAAAACTCTAAATTGCTGAATATTATCATACTTTCAAAAATTCTCTGTTAACCAACAATCAATGAAAAAAAAAGCGTCAGCTGGGGAAAGCAGTCACGATTTCCTCCGTGACCGAAAGAGATCGGACATGGCGATACGTAAAAGAGCTACTCTTTTTCATTTCTTTCTTTCTTTTTTTTTATCTCGCATACCGTCGTGCGTCGAAAGGTCGAGAAACCGGTGGCATACTCGAACGAAAATCGACGCTGCAAGTCGGAGAAGGGCGAGTTTGCGTGAATCGAGTCCAAGGGGAATATAAGGTGGAACATATAAGTTGCCAAAAAATTTCGTGAAGGGAACGAGGAAAATTTTTCCGGTGCGTCCGGCTTCAAGACTAGACCTTGACATTTTTAACGGTCTTTTTTCGCAATCGTAAGCCGTACGATTGATTTTGTTTTGTTCGCGAGAATTATTACACTTAATTTATTCTGCAGTGTTTCTTTTATTAAAGGCGAGTATCGCAATAATTAATCCGTCGGTCGTATTAATACAACACGGAGAAATTTATTCAAAATACGATGACTTGACACTATTTATAAGACAAGTACTTTCACGAAAATTATTATGTACAAACCAGTCGGAGTGAAAATGGCAATTTACAACTTTGAAGCAATGTCAATATCAAGTATAAAGTTTCGTTAAAAGATCTTTGTCAATGAAATATACGTTGTTTATGCAAAGTTTATCGAGGAGAACCAAAATATACATTGTAACCCACATCATTACAATTTTAACTTTCAATGTCAATGAAATTTGATTTCAACTCTCCATTTGCAAAGAGTCAATTGCGTTTGGAAGAGAAAAAAAATACTAAAACGTGCCTAAGTCAACTTGAAAAACGCATCTCTATCTATAAATAAAGTGGTTTATGCGTTTGCGGGAAGTCCCGCGCGCGCAGCTTTCACAACCGCATAAGGACGTGCAGCGAATTTCCATCGGCGAGAGAGAGGCCAATAACACAAATCTACCGGCTCGCTCGTATTGTTTCCCCCAATGACAAACTTCTAAATCTCCACTGCCATTGAAATTTATCGCTGCGTGGAAATGGCAATTGCGCGGTGTAATGAAAAGTCGAGAAAAATTGATGATTTCTATTTGATGTAAGATAAAGATCTACTTTTATCTACAGGTGCATTTTATGGTACAAACAGTATATAATTGATTTCAGATCGATTACTAATGTATAAAAACTTTTAACGCATTTGAATGAATTGAATTTGATTAAATTATTTTAAAGTAACTTAATATTCATTAATACAATTTTACTTCGAAAATGTTTACGCAATTTACAATGTGTGATCAAGTCGAGAGCGATGCGACAGTGACCACCCAGTTGCGTAATCCCCTACCCGGTCCTCATCGCCTTCCTTTTCCTCTTTCACTTCTTACCTGTCGTTGTCGCTTGTTCCAACTGAGCCGTTGATGAAGCACAGATTTGACATAATCACGAGGGTCGATTTAATGGTTTTCAATGTCTAGTTTTTGTAGACCATGCCATTCAGGTGGATTATTGTTATTATTTTTGACAAATTAATAGTATTTGTCATTTATTTTATATTGAACTTACAGGAATAATATGAAATAAATATTTTTATATACGAGGAGTCAATTGATAATTATTTCAATAAATATATTTCAAAATCAAAGTAACGGCAGCCGATAAAAAAATTCGAATTTCAACACTGTTATATGCAAATAAAAAAGTGACATTTATGTTTAAAACACTAGCGTAATCCCACTGATTGGCAAGTAATAAATTGTAATGATAGAAATAATGAAACCCCATACAAAAAAGATCCATGCAAAATATTGGCTAAGCATATGTATCTGTCACTTATAGCAAACCGTAAAAATCTAAAACTCTAAACTAGAAAAAAACAACAAGTCTTCGCAGCCATTTCACAATATACCAAGTTGACATAATCGTTCCCTCGTAAATTCAAATTCAAGAGATGGATACAAGAAAAAAAGATGTCACGGCACTGTGTCCCAGAATTACGCATACATCACACATGTACTTTCGACAGGTCAATCTCTAACATATATCTGGAAGAATGAGTCGCAACGATTATCCTGTTTTGAAAACGATTCCGACTGGTTTTTGTCCGACCGCACGTGTGGCATAATAATTTTTGGCTCATCTGAATTCGCATCGGTCCGTTAGCTTGCGCAAACTCTCACATGCGTGTAAAGCAAACGAGACATGATCGACAAAGGAAAAGTGAAAACTGGTGTGCTTATGATTTATTTATGCATCAAAAATAATCTATAAAATAGTACAACATTGACTCGATGGTCTGTCAAGTTCAGGTCCGACGATAGCTCTAATCCAATGAATAAATTTGCGAACATCAATGAATAATCCTGGATATTGATCCTTACCCTGACTGCCAGTGCTTATAATACCAATTATTTTTGAATCAAGTACTGCCGGGCCACCGGAATCACCCTTGGCTACCTCGTGTTTTCTTGAAGTTGCACAAAAATGATGATCAGTTTTATTAATAAACCAAGCTTTGTATATTCTTTCACATTCTTCTTTCTTCATGACCTTGACTTTACCACGTAACATTTTTATCGGAAGCGCCGAATCTGCTTTTACGTTGTCATTCTGTAAATTAAAATTGTTTAATGATTAACTTTTTACAAAAATTGATAATCTTAGTAGTGCAATAAGTTATATACTTTGCATTTTATAATCGAAATTCAACGAAAATTTGTTTACTAACCGTGTTCATACCAAATCCAACTACAGTTAATTTTGATCCAGGTTTTAAATAAAAACTGCTATTTGCGAGATTTATCGGTGTCTGAAATTTGGGAATGTATTTTATTGGCTTTTTTAGCTGAAATAAATTAAAAAACATAGATATAATATTAAGCTAAAAATATTAAAGTAAATGTAAAATATTTTCTCGCAGACTTTTATCAGGCCAATATCGAACAAATTCACGTGACCCATGTACTTGTAATTAGGGTGGGATTTAACAACGTCTATTTCATGTAAATGTATATCATCTTCTTTATTGTTTGGTAAAAAATATTTGTCAAAGCCAGTACGAACTTTCAAGTTAATTATTGGAGGTCTGGAAAATAAAAATTATTTTTGACAAAATATAGTAATGAAATTAGTTTCAATTATTGAAGATGTAAAAACCTACTGTATGCAATGTGCAGCTGTAAGCAGCCACATATTTGTTATGATAGCTGCTCCGCAAATGGGACCAAACTTTAGGGAATCTTTATTCTTTTTAACAATACTTGCCTAAAAATTCAATCTTTATAGCCAAATATTTAAAAAAAATTCTTTTGATAAAAGTTTATTACGAAATAAGGAGCTTGCGAAATTTTGATAGTTGATCCATTGATTATGAGTGTTCGCTTGACTCTGAAAGTTACTAGATAAAACAATTTTCAAAATACATTATTATCTTTCAGTGATTCAAAAGATTCTTACCTTTTTCTGACCACACTATTGTGATAAATGTTAAAAAAACGATGACAGTTTTCCACATTTTTCGATCCAAGAATAGTATTAACAATGACAAAATTTTAATATTCAAAGAGTAGTACTTTGTACATGCAGTTCTAGAAAATACTAGTCACGTAAAAAATTATTTCAAACATATTTTTTCCAGCGAAATCGTGAAACTATAAAATTGAATTGTCTTATTTTAGATTTTTTATATTTCTAAAATCACGAATGATAGCATTATAACTTTCCAAGAATAGTATTAACAATTTCAACGTTTTAAATATTTAAGGCGTAGTACTTTGTATATGCAGTTCTAGAAAATACTTGTCATGGAAAAAATTATTTCAAACATATTTTTTCAGATTTTTTAAATTCCTAAAGTCGCGAATGATAACACTATAACTAAACATTACTGTATTATTATCATGTCAGCTACCTTAAATTATGTCAATTAAAGATTCTCAAAAAATATTTAGGCGTTGATGCAATTGATAGTTTGAAAAAGTGTTGAAATGTTGAGTTTCGATTTAGAACAGAAAACTGGAAAATTCGAGCGAGTATTCAGAGTTATGAAACCTTGTGTACTGCAAGTTGAGTAATATTTCAAGAGTAATAAAATTGAAGGAGAAATGCATGAAAAACTTTTAAAATCACGACAGCACAATGTCAAGTTTGTGAAAGAATTAATACGACAATAAAATGCAAGCCCTGATTCTCTTTCATGTAAATTACGAATTGTGCCAAGACCGTTATAGATTTTTGGCATTGAATACCAATAGTTTGCAAAGCATTGCAGCCAGAGTATTTTTTTGATCGTTAATTTCGAGCATAATTTTTTCGATCGTACAATGCGCACTTATTCAAATTGATTTTATCAATAAAATAATAAAGGCTAATTTTCATACTTCTAAGTCATCCTCACTTATTTTTATGATTTATTATGTCATAAGATTGGTAAAACAACTAACTGCATTATAACGTAAGCTTGTTAACACCATAAAAGTTCGTGATCCTTTTTATTTGCTAATTCACGATCTGAATATACAACTGCAAATTAAAATAGGCAGTGCTCGTATAATACACGGCCACTGATTGTCTCTTTTTTGGATTTATGTAACTTCAAGTCTTTACTGGGTTGTGGTCGTCCAGTTCTTTTTCTCATGGGTCAATTTTTTCCTTTTCGTAGCACGATTGCAACACTTAGCATTTCATTTTCTCACAGTTTCTTGAAACAATATAACTCAAATTGTACGAAGAGTTTAGTACCCTTTAATTACAGCGTATTAAAAGTGTTATTAGCTTTCAATAAATCAAGTTCATTATCACATGCACATACAATTACGTTGTTCAATTTATGGAAATGCTTAATTATCGAGACAAGAAAGCATTTCCTTTCACCTTGGCCATAAGTCTTGAAAACTAAAATGGTCGAGAACGCAGTGGTTGACTAGCCAATAGTAACATTTCGTGATCCGTGCAATATAAGATGCATCCGTTTCTCTCGCTTGCTTCTCTAGCCATAAAAGTCACGCGCTAATAGCTCTATTCGAAGCGATCGCGTGTAGCAGCTTTTAACTTAGCAATCGTTGCATTTCTGCATAACTGAATGTTTGATTGATCATACAACTTTCCAATTCGTTGATTCAGCTGATTAAGTATTATTTAGCAAACATTACTTAATCAATCGTATTTTCCCACTCGGCAATAAAAATGCTTTTTGCCTGATAATTTTATTGTTAAAAGAAAAATTGTTCGAAAGCAGTTAGAGCAGCTTAGACCCAAGATATTACAAGAACCAAAAAAAAAAAAGAACAATACATAAATTTTCCGAATTACCACCCCGTAACTGCAAAGACAAAGATTACGGTGACTGTCGAAATAAATTTTTAAAAAAGTATTGTCCTGTGAAAATTGAAATTCACTCTTCCGCTGCACAATGTGAATTTTCCAAGAGCCACGTAATTGCTGTAAATAATAAACTGAGAAAAAGTAAATATGAATAAAAATAGCATGATGAGAGAAATTTTTTTATCGCTTTATCGTTACGTTGCAATGAAGAAACAAAGAACAATCATTGATAAAAAAAAAGCATTCACAATCGAGTCACAGTGAGCTTTTAAAAAGACACATCAGCTGATGAATGATATCTCGCAATTATCCACATTCTCTTCGGATAACTGTCGTCCCTATAAATCCAAGTTTACGATGCTCCTCCCACCAACTTATCAATAGAACCCACACCAAGAACCGTAAGGTGACAAAACGTTGTGAGTCGCGCGAAAATGACATAACGTCGATGTGTGTGCGCGTACATACGTACGCATGCAGGTGAAAGAGGTGGCGAGGACACGCGCTCGCGTGCGAGTCCGAGAGAGGGGCTTCGATTCTCGAATCTCTCTCTCTCTCTCTCTCTCTCTCTCTCGCTCACTGACGCGGGGCGCTCCGCGAGCAAGACTTCGGCACCTCCTTCACCGTCGCAACTCAAACGAGCCTCGCACTCCGTGAGGTACACATCTCAGCCTCTTTTCTGTCTTTCTCTCTTCGTCTATCTCTGTCTCTCGTTCTCGCGCATTCACGCACGTAAGTGTTTCTTTTCAAATTTTTTTAAATCTAGTTTGCGCGGTTTTAGCACATTTTTTGTCATTTCAATTTTAAAATACGATATTTCTATACCGGGGTTTAGAGCGGTTTCTGATTCCACGTGTGGAACAAGTTTGAAGATTATATAATTTTATTTGATGTCGAGTTTCTTCAATTAGCCTAAGGTGCTGTTTGCTTTCTATTAATGTACTTCATGTTGATCACCAAGTCTCGCAGCCTTATAATTCATAAATAGCTTTAAAATTAAAAAGTGGATGTAGTCCCGTTGGATTGATTTCCCTTTAGATTATCATTCAAAACAAAGGTATAGCCGGTACTTATTTGATCCTCCAGTCAATTTCATCAATTCAACAACTGTTACTTATAATTCCACAAGGAACATAAGTCCCAATGATGAATAACAAATGAAGCGAAAGAGAAAGTGTCGCCGAAAAATCCGAACGAATTTTAAACGAGCTTGACACACACATACATACACTACGTCTCGACTTTTTTTTCTTTCTTTCTCATTGCAGGAGTAGCAGCCGCTTTTTCAAGTCTACCTAGAACGCCCCGTATTTGGAGAACTACCAACATGAAGCTGTCACTGATAGCGTGTGCACTACTACTTGCCGTCGTAGCCATTGAATGCAGTCCAGTGTCGAGGAAAGATATCGACGATTTGAGCCCTCTCAACGAAGTGAGTTTTTTAAATTAATCTTTATAACGGAGAAAGAGAATTATCTTTCGTAAAAGACAAAAATAAATATAGTTACGCTTTTCAAAAAGTTTCGATTTCCGAGACACTGAAAGAAGGAGAGAGAGAGAGAGATGAAAGTTTCGAAGGTTACGGGTGCTACTGCATAACGCCGGCTGCTGCTGAGACGATTATTTTATAAAGTGAAAATACATACACTCACACACGCGCGTACGCGCCAGTCAGTGTTGCGATTTACGTAATTTTACATTTACAATTATGGTTATGCATTTCGATATGATTTCTTCTTTCGAGTATCGCTGCCTGTATAAAAATTTGCTCGTACATAGCGGAAAGATTTTTTCGTTCATCATACGCAAGCCTTTCATCTTATCAGCATCGAGAAAGATAGATTCGAAAATCAAAATACACAGAGTCAGAGAGAGAAAACGGAAAAAGCGATAAGCCGCTTGACGGTGAAAGTGGCCACCGGCTCTCTCGAGCTCGAGCGCGCGCGCGAACGCTTGAAATTTCCGAGACCTGCGAGCCGCACTTACGCACACATCGGCGAACCACGTGCTCTGGAATTCGCGTTTCCTTCCCGATCTCCGTACCAATGTATGAGTGTGTGATTAATTATGATTGTGTGCTTGCTCGATTCGCGAATCAATTGCCAAGACATTCGATTGCCAATAATAATTTTCTTAGTGGTTTGTCGGTAAACTGGTTTTTTTTTCACCTTCTAAATAAACACCGATTAGATTTGTTTTCGGAATACAAAGAGTTCTCGTTTTATACGCGTCACGTCGATGACCATTAGCTAAGGATCGTTTTGAGTTTCACAAGTTACCTTTGAATTAACTAGATAGTCGTTTATATTCGATTGGAGAATCTAAAACATCAATTTTGTTCGAATGAATCAACGTACAACACTGTACTCGACTCAGAGAAATCTTTCGAAAGAATCCGATACAAAGCGAAAATAATCCCAACGATTTCAAGGACAGACCTGTGCTGTCTGAATCTTTCGTTTTTTTTTCGCCGTGAGGCTTATTTTTAATTAGTCGCCTCGTTTAGCTGTCGCAACGAAACACATATATGCGATCTTTCGCAATGTCGTGCGTATGTGTGTGTGTGTGTGTGTGTGTGTGTATACGCGCCCGCGAGCTATCGAATTTGCACAGAAGAAAAAAGAATCGATGATTTTTCACGTGATTATTTTTTTTTGGGAAGTGAGAAAATGGTTTTCAAAACCGGTATAATTACAACTGTTTTTTTCAAATTGTCCTTTGTTGATATTAATAAGTGATGAAAGGATTACGTGTTTGACTAGGTGATATTTAAGTTTAATTTGGCTTCGAAATTGGGTCAGTAATGAGAACTTAATTGTAGTTAGTGCGCCGTTTCATCATTATTGGCTGATTTTTTAAAATATGTTTAGTAACTGAAGGTCGCGCAGAAGCGTATGATTATTTGTAATGCGTGACAACCCCAAACATTCTTACAAAACTGGGGTAACGTTTTTTTTACTGATTACACCTGCGTTACAGCTTGACTCATTAAAATTGTACTTGAATGGCCGTACGAGTATGTCAGTTGTAGGAATGGATTGTGTCATCTGTCATTTTATTCGTTTGATGATTGCACTTTCAATTTCAAAACGACATGTTTATAAATAATCGCAATTTCCATGGAAAACTGTTGTTGAATTGTCAGTTTGATTTTCTCGAAAATGTTTGTTTCGAAAAACTGTGTAAAATAACATTCGATATTCTACGCTCAATTACCTAATATCAATGTCGAAAAATTATCAAACACCTCATATAGTTCTCACGATTGCACTATCCTCTTGAAATAGTTTTTTACGTTGCGTATCATTCGCTAGGAAGCGCCATGCCCATGTTATGAAATAATAAGAAAGCATGTACGCTTGAAATCATCATTTCCATTCTAGTCAAGAAATTTGGTAAGGTTAAAATCGCCTTGAAAAAGCTACGCGTAAAATCCGCAATCGTTTTCGAAAGTGATCTTCACCGAGAAAAGAAATGTAACTAAACTCCGAAGAAAACGACATGGAAAATATAATATGGTTACGACTGCGCAAAAATTAGCATGTATACCTTCGAGTTTCACCTTCTTGTAATTGAGTGCGATGATGCGAAGTGAAAGATGCACTAATTATCTTAGCGCTTCCTTAGAGTCGCATAATCATTTGTAATTGACGTGTTATAGGCATGTAAGTGAGCGACGACTTCTCATTTATTCTTTTTTTTTCTCTGTAATTGCGCGTGTGAAGCACTAATTGGTGTAATACGAGCAGGGACAGAGACAGATAAATTTGCTTATTTAGGAAGTATGTTGGTTTTAACGCTTAATTATGATTATTACTGCGTGGCTGAGAGCAGCGCTGAAGCGTCACTAATCTCTCGTCAGGTTTATATATTTCAGAATGAGGACGACGATAGGACTGACAGAGACAAGAGGAAGATTGGCGTTGTGAAGCTTGGCATTTCCAATGGCATTATCAACTTTATTTTCGGGGTAATTATTATTCTACCTCACTGCTTTTATTATTTGATAAAGTGCATGACTCATACACTTCATGCGAATGAGAAAAAAACTTCCATTAACGGATTTAGAAAAAAAAGAAGTATTACATTTTCATATGTTTTAAGGATTGCCGCAATCCTCGCATAATATATCACGATGAAAGCTATATAGCCGGCGATGTTTAATGCTCCATGTAACGGAAAAAATGTCCAAGGTTTAGCCGGCTTTCTACCGGCATCTATGTTACGAATATTACGATATTCCTAGTCCACTCGTAGACAATTGCACAATGTGTCACAGTTTTCCTCGTGTATTTTTTTTTTTGCTTCTCTCTGGACAAATCAAGATACATATTTATTAATTCTGCGAAATCATGATATTTACAGCGAGCAAGGTTGCTAATTAAGACTTGTGAAAAAAAATTATCCAAAGGGTTTTTCATGACCTAGAATGACTTGCAAGATTGTGCAATTGTCAACGCACATACGTATGATAATGTGGACAATTCTGTTCGACACGAAATAGATGCAAAAACAGGTTATTACTAAAACCTATTATTGCACAATTACTTTACGTGTAATAGCTAGGAAAAAAAAATTTGTGAATATTTATCCGTTGCACAATAGCGCATAGTCAAAGGAAAACCAAATTATGCTTGCACCTTATTCTATAAGAAATTCAACGAAGATAAACTATTTAGAAACACAAAAATTCTCAGAAACTCGATGGCTTCTTGGACGCCAAGACGAAAGCACTGACAGTGTTGGACGAAGGCAACAAGGTTAAGAATGCTGCATTCGAAATCGACAACACCAAGTCGGCCACCAGCGAATTCATCGCCAAATTCATTCAACAAAAGATCAAGGCGACAACCGGTAGCATTGGCCCAGCACTCAACGCTGGTACAACTTTCTTGTCGAGTGCTGCGCAGGGTGTTGCTGGTGCCTTCGCCTCCAAATTCGCCCCACTCAGCTCTCTGTCTGGTGGTCTTTCTGCTGGTTCAGGTAAATTTATTCAACTTATTTTAGACAATTTTTTCTTCGATTAATTTAATATTTGAAAAATGTCTGACAGTAATTGATTTTTACTACTTAAAGGTGTTCTAATGAAGCTAATGTTGCAATATTACAACAATAATAATAATTCCAACAATAAGAATTACTTTTGATATTAAAACTTGTTTGAGCTCATGTGCAATAAATCTACGTCTGACTATTTTTGCCTTTTACTACTTGTACTCGAAGTGATCGGCTGTTATTATTCTAATATCAGAAGAATACCAAACATATTTTCCAAAAACAAACAAAATACTAATCACATGAATTTTTCAGGTGGTCAAGGCGGTGGCGCAGCCGGCGGAGGCAGTGACAGCGGAAGTTTCCTCACCGGTATCCTCGGCAGCCTCAGCGGTAGCAGCAGCGGTGGCGGCAACGGCGGTGGCGGCGGCGGTCTCGGCGGTCTCGGCGGTTTGAGCTCTCTCAGTGGTGGACTTAGCGGCGGTGGAAATGGCGTTGAGGAACCCGGTGCTGATTATCCAAGCGCGTTTGCCGACGCTAACGCCAACGCTGGCTTCGCTAATCTTAACGGAGGGGTAAAAAAATCTGATGATGAAGCGAAAGATAAGAAAGACCAGTGAAATTAGCGCTTGAATTAGTTACTCGGTTGAAGCAATTATTGATGTTTGTTGTCCGCTTGTTCTTTTTGAATTTTTAGAGTAAAGCTTCCGTCTGTTTTCGCCGGTGTAGCTGTTACTTGTCGAAAATTTGATAGAGCGACCAGGACTGTTTCAATGAGATACGTGGTAAAGTACGTTGCGATGTAAGTGAAATAGTTTTATTTTTGTATTTTAGTGATGGCAACGAGATACTTTACTGTTCTCGACACAACTAGCATTTATGTTTTTAGAACATCTTTTAAATTCTTAGCTCTCTACAAAATTACATAAATTTAACAATCATTGCTTCAACGGAGTATAAATAAAGTGCCATTTCACTGTCAGTAAACGAGCCAACAAATCAAAAACAACTGCACATTAAACGACGTATATACCCGCACGATGAATGGATAACTCAGGGCGTACAATAATACCGCCGTCAAAGCACCAAGTTCCAACGCCTTTGTTTAACAAAAAGACAAGTAGTTGTCCTATCCTTCTACACATCCTCTAATAAAAATTGTACCGTTTACACTGATTTGTATAACTGTAGAACATCCACACTCCTGATATACGTATTGTTTGTCCGTCATCGTTGTTTTGTGTATCGATGTTCCTTAGTGTAGAATACTACAATTAATGTTGCATGGAATATTTGGTACTGCCGAGCAGTTTTTTTTGTTAACTTCCGTCAAATAACTGAAGATAAGTCGATGAAATAACTCGTGATTTGAACGAAGAATTCCGATACTGACGTTAACTCACTTATCCGCATAGCTTAACTCAAAAGTAATTGTTTTGTCTCTAACATTGTATCGCCTCGCGCGTAAATGAGCGTTGCAAACCTTGGCGAATTTGACTTTCATCCGATCGTTTCCAAAAGAAAATATTTTATTAAGACCTAAATTGAACAAGGTCATCAGTGATTGGCCAAGGTGAAATTGTCACATTCAAATTTCATAATTGCGATCAAAGTTAAATTCGTCAATCCAACTGTTGAAGAAAAAGAACCAAATAGTTAAATCTCTGCATGTATCGGACGCACATAAACACATACACACATATACACGAATAATGTCCCCTCCCAATTACTAAAAAATAACACCGAACAAGTCTGAAAGTCGACTCTGTGTTATATATCCCAAAATTAGTATGAATACACGTCACCGGCGCCTCAGACATACATACCGTCTACTCAACAATACTACGCCTACGGCCGATGAGGATGAGGAGGATTTTGTCGTGAGGAGTAGCTGCTATCGCCTCGAACGACCTTGAAGGACAGGAGAATGAGGGGGAAAAATTGCAGCTGTTTTCGACGAAGATTGCGGAACGAAAAAGCGGATAATCAAAATAATTGTATCTCTCTAACTTTTTTCTTGCGTTTCTGTGGCCATATTGTTCAAGGACATGCATACACCTACTTTTACCGCTACTTTTTTTATTAATTATTTTCTTGTTTCTACTTGAGCATATGATCAAAGTCGTTTTCCTTTTTTTTCTTTAAGTTTCACTCTGTATCTGTAAACTATCGATTGCAATAACTTTTGTCTGTTGAAGCGATTGTTCGATGCGAGCGTTGCACGTTCGTTGAGGAAGAAACTTTTTTGAGTCATTTTGCGATGAGACGTTGGTATATGAGACATATGTATATGAATGTGAATACCTTTTTGTTTGGGGGCATATTTATACTGACTATGCAAAGAAGATTCACGTCTGGAATGTAAATGGAGGTGTAAGATTGACAAGTCTTTATTCTTTCTATAAATTTTTTACCGAGAAAAATTGTAGATACTGAAAAGAAAAGTTTAATAATGATTTATCAAAATTATATATTTGAATCGTTATGGAACAACCGTTAGAACTTTATATGACTTGTCAGCCTTGAGTTTCGATGAAAAATTGAAATAATTAGATAATTATATCATTTCATAATTGTATATAATGCAGTTCTGCTGGTTACCGAAGCATGCGTGTTGTTATTGTAAAACAACTATTTCTTAAGACCATCAATATTATGCTATGTTTTACACTCGAATCGAAATCACGATGCAGCGCACTTTTAGACGTTTTGTAAAAATCTTTACTCTTTATATTAGAAAAAGCAAATTTGTGTCTGACCGGAGCGGGTATTTTTCTACTTGGACTAGGTTTATTGCAGTATCGGTGTTTTTTTTGTTCGCGAGGCGCTAGAGTTACCAGAGTGAAGATTCTTGCCATTCTTGCATTTAATTTTAGACTATTTTTATATTTGTATATGAGTTTAAGTATATATATTTACTTTTTTATGTGTTGTTGCATTAAAGACATGATCGTGATATGTTGAAATGTTTGGCATTTTTTATTTTTTTTTCCACCTTGATATATCTTTATATCTTACCTTCAACCTGATCATTATGCCCATGTGTGTCGTGTACTTGTGAATACTTTATTCAATCTAATGCAAAATTATTTTGAAATAATTGTTGCGAAATGATGGAAACGAAACTTTTTGAAAAGCGTCTACACTCAGCAATAACTGTTCTCTACTCTACTTTATATTTACGATAGACTATTCGATTTTATGTTTTCTTTATGAAATTTACCACTTGTGCTTAACATCAAAATGCATGTTTTTATTTTCACAAATCTATAGATAGACCATTTCAAACACTGGATTACATTCAATTCAATTTTTTTTTCTTGCATACGCAAATAATAACGATAGAGTTCAGTTGTTCATAATTCTCTATTGGAAAATTTGTGCTTGATACAATTTTTGTTCAAAGATTCATCCTCGAGTTCAAAGAACGACGAAGAAACCTCGAACAACCACAGAAGACATTCCTGAATTTGACAGAACGAAAGTGTCTTTGGACGTTCCACCGCAACTGATCGGTGGTGGCTTCGACATTATTACGGCAATTACCAAAGTCATCAGCAGCGTGATAATGGTATAAATAATTTTTTAAGCATTACGACAGCTGCGCGATCGATAAATTGGAAGCTAATCAGTTTCGAAAGTCGGCTAATTATAATTATTCAATTACGAAGCTCTTATTAGACAATCAAGTGTAACAGCGTAAACTGACAGTTGAGTAAATTGTTATCAAAAAGACGTAATACAAGTAAACCATGTAAACGTGTTTCCCCTTCACTTGCACCAATTGCAAAACTTGCGTGGATCTAAAAGCCAGATTTCACATTTTCATGATATAAAATTTTTCTCAGACATATATAATTGCTCATAAGCCTGTAAACTTAAATATTCTAAGACATAAAGAATGTCTAGATATACATAAATCGTGTAGAAATGAATGTTACAAAAATATACCGCGGCTTCTCAAACAGTTACAGTTTTAACACACTGTATCTATTACATAAAATAGTTAAGTAATATGCTAAATTTAACTGATAATATAAAAACTATTCTTGCGTTTCATTTATTTTGCATAATGATCATTCGGACTTTGATTACTGCTTCTATGAAGACAAATCGCTTTCATTTTTCTTTCTAATTTATGCGTGAAGAATACACAAAAGTTATGTCGATTGTGTCAACTATGTAACAGTTTAGCATAATTTGATCTCTGAATTAAAAAAAAATCAGTTCTATTCTTGATCTGACTTGTTAAGTCAAATAATGAAAAAAAAAAACGGAACGATAGAGTTTATTGACCCCGCACAGAGCATCGTATAAAAGTGAACGTGTATCCTTGATCAAAATTAATGTGCGGTGCATGTTTATTTTTCGAGTCGCGATTTGTTTTTCAATTCACTTTCGTAGAGCATTACGTTAGTTTTCAAATCGCATTTTGAAATAAGAAAATAGTTTTCTTTGCCATTACACATACTTTTTAATTCTTACTATTAGATACTTGATAAAACAACTTTATTCAAATAGATAATATTGATTTAGAATATTTGAAAGTTTTCAACTATAAACTGATTTATTCATATTTTTCTTTACAGAACTCAGCGAGGAGAACGGAGAACGTGCTGGAAGTATTCAAGCCAATTTTCCGTGGCGTGTTTGCAATCAAAGGACTTCCCTCTGACAATCCAAAGTAGTCGATGCGAAGATTGATCAGTTCAAGTGAAACCCGACAGCGCAACAAATTGTCATTGAAAGACCCCGAGGGGTGTTCGCATAATCGGCGAGTTTTGCAGCGGAACGAGATTTCAACCCTGATTAAAAATTCCTACGGCGTTTTCCCCGAAGGAGTTGGATTTCGAAAGTAGATTGGATAAATTTATATTTAGTCATTTTTTCAATCTGGGCGAGATAAATTGTAACGGGTTTAGAGTTATTATTATTGCTAGAATAATTTTTTGTCATCGAAATTGTGACGATAGTTGGTTGACCGTAAAACAAATTAATCTTTGAAATGGATGTTAAAAATGGCATAAAAACAAAAGTTGTGAAGGAATTAGTCAATAGTTATCTGTTAGTCTTACACATGAACATAATATTTTTATTGGCTAACAAATTGTAACTATAATTCTCATATGGATATTTGCTTTCCATCGTTGATCATGAAAAAAATTTTGTTACGTCCTGTACCCAACAAAAAGAATCAAATCTATTGACTTTTCAAACCGATTCATCATCCTTTATTTATGTAAGTGCAATAGCGAAATCCCCGTCATCTCGCTTTTGTGCATGATCAAGCATTTTGTTGCAGCATCGAGGCAGCAAATTAAAACTTTGAATGCGCATGCACCACAGCAATTATCTGAAAAATCGAGAGATGTACATTGAAAGCGAATTTCTAATGACGCGGGGAGAGATGCATTGAAGTTGCATCGATGACGCGGCAACCTTGCATCATTATGCGCGGAAATTTATTTTCTTCGAGTCTTCTACAAACAAATCATGCCGAGTAGATTTCGCTTTTTTTATATTCTAGACTTATAATGCATAGAGTTCAATGATTTATTCTAGTGTTTGATGTATTTAATGGGCAATCTGAAGTATATTATTGTTAATTTTTATAACTTAATTATGATAATTTATAGTTAAGACGCTTCTTTTATAATATTGGAATGTAAAGAAGTGTTGTTACTGGATTCATTAACTAAACAATAATAATTTATTGCGTAAAACATATTTTTTTATTTGACGTTACTAGCTTGTTATAACTATGCCCTTAACAGAAAGTAGAATAGATATATAGTTAGCATAATTGTAGCTCTTGAAGCTACAACACCACAAATGTTGAATTACTGTGTGCCAAAAATAAAACCATATTTGTCATTTTGCAATGATTTAAAGTGATGAATATTTTCAAATAAAAATATATGTTAATGACAGTGGTGATGGAAAATAAATTGGTGTTGGCTATATATTTAAAAGTTTTGTTGTTACTTTTGAATGCTCTGTAAAAGATTGTAGAATTAGTTTTATTCATGAACATATATGTTAGGATACGTTTTTTTACTGTATTATTATGCCAAAAGGCGATACTAATTAAAATGATCGAATTTTGCTATCCCAAAGCTTATTTTATTTTATTATTATTCATGTTGTGGTCATGCTTTCACTCTACTATTTAAAGATTCTTTGTAAACCTTTTTGTAAAATTTGTTGAACAATATATTGAAATATTAACTTGTTGTTTATTCAAACCCCATACTCCAACCTTTGAAAATGAAGGTTCAATGCTGCGATAGGTGGATCCATTTAAATTCATAAAAATTCTCTTGGCAGCTGATTATTAATTGAACTTGTAGTAGTTTAAAAATTACCTGCAGACACTTTGAAGCTACATGGCAGTTGTAAAATATGACACATAATACAGACATCAAAAAAGAGAGGTAAAGTAACGCAACTGAAGAAGTCACGTCCATATTAAGCAAAGAACATAAATCTCGCTAGGATGTTTAATTGTTTGGCTGAGTGGTTATACAATAATTTCTATAAGCTATACGTAACAAATGACTGTCAAACATACTGAAGTTCATCGGCACGCATGATAACGATTTCCGCGTCGATGGCGCTTCCGGTGAAAACTCGCCGTGACGCCCGGGTATTATATAGGTGAACGGTCTTTAGTTTTGTATCACCGATATTAATGTGTTTCCTGTAGGATGACGTGAAAATGCTCACTGATCGCCAGTACACGACCGATCGGTGCGCGGAAAACTTTATTTGCGTCGTGCGCGTTCTTATTTATCTTTTTCACTCCGCTGTGATCAATAAGTGCTTGAGATATTGCAAAACCAAAAAGTTTAGCGGTACACCTTGGTGACGTTTATATTGAAAACAGTGCTTGAAATCCTTCGAAAATTTTTGTTGTGATTCTGTCGTGAGATATATAGGTAACCTTGCGCTAAAGATACTTCAGTAAGTTGTAACACGAGAACGGGAACTATTGAAATTAGTATCATGCGTTTTTCTTGAATGACGCAAATAGATAATTTACTGACTGTATTCGCTTAGTAAATTTACAATTTTGCCCAGTTCCTATAAATTTTATCTGCTAATAACAGCACAATAAATTAGTTAAAAATTGTCATCGTGAATATCAAGTTTTCCGGTCTTAAAATAGTTATTATTTCATCTGAAGAAATCATTCTATTCAAATTAAAAATGATACAAACAGTATAACTTTCATTCTTCGTAGCTTGAGTAAATACATTTGTAGCAAAATGAATTGTGCGGTGCAGTTTAGCAAACGTAAATGATACAAATTTCAATGAAAGCTTGCGAAAATCCAATAAGTCCTCTGTAAACTTTCATCTACCATTCATTTTCAATTTATTTCGCTTCGAACTCCAATACGCAAATACCCAAACTATCAATCTCTAGATCTTGCAATTATCCGGTAAATGCAATCACGTTGCACTCTCGAAAAAAAGCCGTGGCACTGCCATTCACTGCCACGTGACACTTACACTACCCTACACAACCGTAAAAACTCACCAACATACATCCTGATCTGATGAGCGCATCTCACTTCTACATATTCTCCCATTCGTCGTCAGTTGCGCGCGTGTACCTTCGCAATGTTTAGTTTCGTAAAAGCTTGAAATGAAGAAAAAAATGTGGCTGACCTTGCGACGCTCGCGTTTCGAGAAAGACACACTGGCAGTCCGCAGGCGCACGCTCATCTCAAGTTAGTTGTTGTACGCGCCTCGTGCCGGCTGATACTTATTATCCGTGCACATTACTTTTGGTGAAAGAACAATTGTCCCTTTCGCTCAGGTAAGGGATATACATTCCTCAGTTCTGTCGGTCAAGGGAATCACTCGGGTTGTTGTTGTTTTCGACTGTGCCGTTCGCCGGTTCGTGTGCAACCTATAAATGAATTTAAATTTGAATTGCTGATTTAGATTGATTAAGCATTTAATTTGTAGGGCAATGTGATGCATTTCTTGTTTGATTAAGCTATAATTTAGAAATTGGTAAAATTATCTGATTAAATTTTTGCTATTACATAAACAAAGCTAACATTTCTCTTTTTCATATTTAGTTTTTGAAAACGTTCTTGTCTATTTCCATTGTTCACGCGAATTCACTAAAATTTCCTCGAAAGTAACATTATATCAAGTCCTTCAACTCTAAAATTTTAGAACGTCACTTTTGCGCATTGCAAGTTAGTGAGGCACGCAACTCTCATTGCAGCACACGCAGAGTCTATTCGCCGCAAAGAAAGAGAGACACAGAGAGAGAGAGAGAGAGAGAGAGAGAGAGAGAGAGAGAGAGAAGCTTTCGAAGCCGGACCTTCACCGCCACAAGGTAAATCATAAAGCACCTCTTTCAGTCAATAAACTAACGATTTGCAATGAATGAAATTCATCCGTTGAAAAGTCGGAATGAGAGACATTCATTGAAAAAATCGGAAGAGACGACTGCAATTACGCGGTCGATTTCGTAAAGCTTGCAGTCGCTTCCGCTTATGGGACGCGAAGTGTTTGCTTCTAGAAAGTAAAACAAACCTTGAGATGAGTGTTATCAATCCTTGAATATTGGTGACCTCGCCTCGCAAACACTTTTCCACACTGAAATATTCATGAAAATTTTTTGGTGGTATATTGTCATATTGTTGTTCACACGGATAAAGTTTGTCTTGTTACCGATGTCTCACAATTGACCAGGATCCGATAAAAAATGTATTCGTCCTGCTGAGGTTATGCGTATGCTCACTTACGAAATATTTGCGTAATGAGACGCGTCAATTTCGAGTCGCGTAAATCCTTTTTGGAGCCTTAATTACTTGAATGTATTGTCGTGACTCGTGACATGTCGCTGCAGCTTATGTAAATGGAAGGATCGACTCGTGATGTTTACGCGGGTTTTAATTAAAGGTATGCATGTTTTTGGGAGACGAAAGACGAGTATGGTGTTGACAGCTTGGCAATGTTTGATTATTATCGTGCGGTCAGCTGATGATGAGTTGACAATCAATTTGTCCATATAATATACTGAAGTGTATAATTACAATTCTTATGTTAACATTGCTTCTTGCATTCAGAAGCAATTTGCAGTCCCAATATTGTTAATTTTTTCCCAAATTCAATTGCATAATTTCGGTTCAAAATAGTGAATATAATAAAAACTAATAAATAATAAAATAGTAGACTTTAGTTCAAATTCAGAAGATATAAACACATAGGGGTTCTTTTCTTTCCTTGAACTATCTTCATTAAATCAAGCGAAATGACGCCAATAGTAAGATATCCTGACCTATAAACTGAAGAACAATAACAATGACTTACATCTAAGAATTAATTATCTAAATAGCACTGACAAATAATGCCTCTGTCATCAGATAAGATTCTTAAGCAAAATCACGAGACAAATAAACTATCTTTTTTTTTGCAAAGTTGCAGAGCTTTGATTGACTAATTTAAAATCCGCTTTCACACGTGCACGGCTCCGTTGGCAGATGTTAATGGATTCGGCATTTCATTCTCGCTCGCAAAACCACATAAAACCTCACGACATACAATAAAATACTGAAAGCGTCAAATTTTGCAGAAAAGACCACATATCTGTTTTTTATATTCTCTCGTAGATAGCGAAAGTCAAAGACTGAGATTGACAGTCGACTATGTATTACAAGGATCTCGCAGGTTAACGACTGACTCAAAGTTCTTCGTATACTCATCGTAATCACGGGTTTTTTCTTACGCATTTTGCAATAGCACCACTCGCAATAGATTGCTGAATGAGCTTTTTGTCGCGCGCGCGCGACATAAGGCGAAAGTTCAATTTACGCAATGTGCGATTGCTTTTTTGCATCCTTTTTTTGTGTTATATATGCAAAGGGATTCACGACCGGTTCTAGATTTTGCAGCAATCGATAAATAGTATAGTTATGAGATGTTTTTTATCAAAAATCAAATTTGCATATCATGCGCAATCTTACAAAACTGTCAATGACATCACTAACGACAATAAATAAGTTGAATAATGCCTGCATCTCACTTTATATCTTGTTAGAGGATTCTCTCGCTATTTATGAGTGATGTCTATGAGGAGAAATTTGAGATGCTATAGATAGAAACCACAATTGAAGAGTCAAGATGATAATTTACGATTAAGAAAAGAAACCTCACTCTTCAAGTTTGCGTTGTATCTCAATAGCTTCTTCAGTGACACCAAAGTGAAATCACTATTGTCAAACTACGCATCGCTCTCTCATTATTTCTCCGAGCGTACAACTTTGAAAGACACTCATCTCACAGACGCTCATTTTCTCCGGTTATTTTTTTGCCATCAGTATTTTTTCTAAAAATAACGGATCTGCTGAAGAAAAATTGATTACACTGTACTATTAATGACCGAGTAACTAACAATTTTTCCTCGTCACAGAGGCATTAGTTTTAACGAGCATAGGAAGACTAAGTTATTATTAAAGAAGCCAATGTTACTTTTTAACTGCTGCTAAATATTGAACTGCGCAATAGTATGATACATTTTCCCTTCTTTAACATACAAACTTACAAATCACTACGGAAGTTGTTTCTACGAAATACCACAGTTAAATTTCAGTGTCATTCAAAATTCTACGACCCAGTCATTCGCGATGCGGAACACAAACTTATACCACCACTATTATTTTTCATTTGAATTGAATAATCATAAAGCGGATTTACGCTACGTATGCGATTCACAACAATTACACTCGCTAGACGCGATTTTCGGCGTCTCGTGCCAAATAAATTTCCCAAGAAGGCAGCTGCGCCTGCGCTCGGGCAGCACGCCAGCGAATTCGAAAGGGAAAGCGTATAATGCGTGTAGGCCAATGTATACGTACTGCAGTAGTCGTTATTACCCACGTGCTGCTGCTGCTGCTACTTGTCACTCGCAGTCTAACGTTTAACGATCAATAGAACGCCAGTTAATCGCGTCGCGATTGTTTGACTTTGCGGGGTCCAGTGGGATGACGATGACACGGCAACGGCGAGGGATGACTGAGTGATTTATCGCAAAGAGGTTGGTTGCATCACTGTTTGATTGCGAATTTTCGATATTTTATCGAGTTTTCATCAGAGTCATTTTTGAAAATTGTTTTTGTCACTCGAGTTCATTGTACTGTGATGAGACTTTTTGAAGCATGATTTCTAACTTCCTAAGGTTTTTTTTTAAATTCAATTGATTCTATTTTTTACCTCTTCAAATTGCCGAATGGTTTAATTTAAAGACACAGAATGAAAACTCTAAGGTGTGAATATAGATTGCGCTGTTATAAAAACACATATACTTTTTAGAAAGTGATATGGTACGCTATTTTGTAACAGGTCAGTTGTATAATAGCATGAAATTATGGTTTTGAGTGTTATTGATATTCACCGCGCTAAACGGAAGGATATTCGGATTCGAAAATAAAAATTGTTGCATAATTTGCGATTAACACAAAGCTAACAATCTGAATGTTCAATAAAAAATGTCTAAAGTAGAATTTGCTGTTTCTAAAAATACACTAACGGCTATCCGGACAATGTAAATCTACAGCTAAACAAATGACGATTAGAAGTCCGTTCTATTGTACTATTTGAAAGTAATTATCCGAGCATAGTGCAAAAACACCATACGTAGAATGTCGAGGAGGTATTACTGCATTGTCTGGCGTTGAAATACTTTTAAAATAAACTTTCTAAACCATTAAACTTATCTCTCGTAGAGAGTGAGAATAGGTAATTTATTTTTTAATGTTTTACTATAACGTACTATGAGCATATTAATGTCTGAAATCAGACAGTTTCTTATAAGTTTTTAAACAACTGGAAAGAAAGTGTCAGTTTTTTAAATTTATTTGTATCAGTATCGAATTGCCAAGCCCTCGGTGGAAAAACCACATTTGCATTATACAACATCCGAAGTAATACCGGCAAGTACAACTTGTGACGTTAAATAAAATACATCCTGGTCAATATTTAAACCTTTCTCTCGCGTGGGTGATCTGTATTACTGATTAATTCTCATTTTCGTGTTAAAAGAAACACGACCTCCTTGCACGTAATGTCTTCTTGAATTCATCTTGGTCCTTGCAGTTGATATTTTTTATGTCCGAAACTCTCATTATAGTACATTTTCATGGTGCATTAAATACATTTAAAAACTGCATTTTAAACTTTGTATATGGTCTTACCATACTTGGACTTTTCTACTTAAATCTCGCACGCTCGTTTCGAGTTATAATATGCCGTAGAATCGAAACTTTCTAAGCTGGATTTAAAATTAAAAACTCGAGGAAAATCAGATTTACCACGGTTTATAATTGATTTACAATTCCAGCTGCATAATAAAACGATTGTTTTTAGAGAGAAAACGCAAGAACAGTATCTGATGGTAATTTTATATGCTAAACGGACGCGGAGCGCGTTAATTCGAGTCAACTAAATGGAGAAATTTATCTTCATAACTGCCTCCGTTTAACTCGTTTGTTACGGCAGAATCCTTGTCTCGTAATTTACGAATTTGATATCTTATTGTCGTCCGACTCTAAACGTTGTAAAATAGATCAATATCTAAACTTATGTTCTACTTCGGAGCGCTTATAGATTGTTAATGTGACATATATAAGTATTTTGCACTTGAATTTCAGAATAAATATTTTATCGTTCAAAGGTACATGTTTTAGTATTGGAGTGGTATTTAGCACGAAAGTCTTTTAAAAACATTTTAATTTAAAAACAAAATTTTCATTATAATTACATGAGATGAAATTCGATATTTACAAACTAGCGAATTACTCACAGTATATCAAAGAATGCATTGCGAATTTATGTTGGCGACTTGAATAGTTGGATAGAGGTTCGCGATGAAGATAATAGCGCGATTTTCTATGCTTCCGACGACAAAGATTGATCATTTACATTTAGTTCTGCTCAATTTACATCTATTTACGCGCAATTACGAGCTGCATACAAACCTGATTACAGGAAAATAAAAATATTTATTCGAATTGTAATTGACAATAAGCTGTAGAAGTAATAATACGTAGAAAAATCGAACATATTCACTCGAGTGTGACTCTCTCGCATTTCGTCATCGACTTATTATAATTACATAAAAAGCCCTCCACCTTCACTTTCGTCCGGCACTATCCCTTTCCTTTGACGTATCTGCCACTCTTACTTTCGGAAGAAACGAAACACTCCCCACTCTGGCGTATCTCAAAATAAAAAAAAAACGGCCCGTACACTTCCTTTTCGAAAAAGTAATAAGAAACGGGGCAAGCAACTACATAAAAAAAAAGCCGGCGTTCATCCTCTCCACGAGTTATAGAAAACTCAAACATCCATATAGACAGAGAGAAAGAACGAGTCTGCGAGAAACAGCTGACTCTGTTGGTCGAACGAACGGGCGCGCGGGCGCCTCTCACTCTCTGCGGAAGTCGCTCATAGAAAGTCGCTTGCTCGGTTCGACGCTCGCTTACTCTGCCGCGTACCTCCACTCGGTTCAGTAACTATATAGCAACAACACGTTGTTCGCAGCAACGACACCTCTCCGCTTGTTGCACGGCAATAAAACAAATCTCCGAAATACACAAACATGTCGGCTGCCGCGGCTGGAGTGATAAGGTGCACCGCCACGGATTATTGCGGACCCAAAGTACTTTACTCCGGTGGTAAAGCTGTCTTCGGATTCATCTTTCTCATGTTCTTCTTCTGCTCGGGTTTCGTATTGAGACTCGCTGTCGAGGTATTTTACTTCAAGTGCCACGCGTTACACGTTTGCTGATTATGGAACCACGACAACCCGATGGCTGCTGCTGCTACTACCATCGCGAATAGGTATTGCTCTTTTGCTTATTCTTCTTCTTCTTCTTCTTGGTTCGACGATTGATTGTGTAAGCTTTTGTAATGCATTGCTTGACGAGTTTGTTGACAAGTTACGTAAAGACGCGCTGCTCTGTTATTTTAGCTTGTTCGCGGCTAATTTGGCTTATTAACTGGCCCGTTGCTAGTTAGATCCTTTTTATTTCTTGCAAGTTTGATCAATTTTCTCACCTGACGATTATTGTTGAAAATGGAACTTCAATGCTTTATAATAACATGCACTGTACAGTTTCTTTTTCATGTTGCTAGTTGCGATTGTTACAATTGAAAAACAATAATAATTATCTCCCTCGCAAATTTATCGATTATTCACAGCACAAATCTAATCCACAGCTTTATCAATCCACGCCGCATTCCAGGTTGTTTTGAAACCAAACGAAAAAAAAGAACGAAACCTCACAGCAAGTAATACCTGATCGGCAATAGACTTATGTAACGAAACGGCTGGTTTTATAAAAGAAAGTGCCGGCTCGCGCGCGCTCGCCAAGTATCCTAACCGACTCGCGGGCTCGTTTCACACTAATGTTTATGCACTTAGAAAACTACAATTTCCATTTTCTACATCGTTGTCGGGCTTTAAGCAAAATAAAAGAATAAAGAAATACTAATTTATGGAATTATTGGAATACGTACGCGCACGTTTGGACCGAACCTACTTTTACTGGACACGTTATGTAACGTATATGTGTGTGTACTCTGCTTTAAGTACTTCGTGGTGACGATTTCGTAGTCGGTGCACGCGCCGCCATGACTAAAGTTCAGACTATGTATGCGAGACTTGACATACACACATGGGATTGTCACAGTTGTGCGTTGGCTTTTGGGATGCGATCATTGTTCTTGTGTTTTAGTTTCGGGGAGGTTTCTCTTGTGTTTTTTTTTGTTGCGGTTCAATGGAGGCGCTAAAATAGATTATTAGAGGATTTTTTTTACGATCGTGAGTAATCGAGTGTATGGCAATTGTAAATGAAAGTTTAATATCTGCTGATTCATATTGGCAATTCACTTTCCCTTTTGGTGAAAAAAATTTTTCACGCAGTTTTATAACTGCGAATTTTATTTAATTGGGAAAAATCATTTGATAATCGTAAATAATGCATTGAAAGTGAAAGTGATATTTTATTTTCCAACTTTCCGAGCAATTATTTGGTCGCTAAAGTACTAAAAACTGAAGTACAGCAGTTATGCTAGTTGTCATTGTGCGAATGGATGTAACAATTATTACTACAAATTCACTGGGTTGGTAAAGAAAAATCTTGAGCAATCTTATCGCGTGTCGTCAAGTCGCATATATATA
>JAWWMK010000020.1:550887-628066 GCA_035047105.1 Galeopsomyia nigrocyanea | reverse complement strand
GCAACTATTTAGTAATAGCTCGTGGAAGTGGAAAACTTGCTTCCACATCCGGAAAAAGTTTTGGTTTTTTTTCACCGTAAAACGAAAGTCGTTACGCGATGGAAACTACCTAAAATGTGACGAAATCCATATCAATTAAAAACAGAAAAACATTTAGATTGTGTAACGAAGAACAAAAAATTGAAATCTAATTTTTTTTTTCATCCCGACGTAATTGAAATTCTCTCTCTTACTTTCCAAAATTTCACATTCTGCGTTTTCTAAATCGCGTTTCCAACGGGCGAGAAAATTGATGTTGCATAGCTGCGAAAAACTCAAGTCATACTTCAAGTTTGCACTTTCAAACCCACGACACTTGAAGCGTTCTTTTACGGTCGAGAATATGAATAACGACCGAGAGAATCGTTAAATACGATATTCGTTTAAAAAAAAAACGACGCCCATATACAAAGTATCTCATTAGAGATTTCTGTTCGAGTTGCTATAGCAGCAGCTTGATGATGATCGCGGAAAGCATAGCTTCCTGTCGGTAATTATTAATGCACGTGTTGCTCGCGCTCAAATTGCTTTGTAATTGCGATCGAATGGGCATAAAACTCGTTTGCTACACGAAAAACTTTTACCTCGGCCGCGAGCACGAGAGTTAGAGTGTTGCTGCGTATATATAGCACGCGTTATCCTTGATGCGCGCGTTTGATTTCTTTAATTGCTACTCTGATATCAGGTTCGCGCGTCAAGGTGGCCCGCCTTGCGAGTATTTTTTGGGTAGAATAATATGTCTGCGTATGAGTTTTTAATTGAGGTCACATTAGTCTGGAAATGCCATGCGTGTATCTTTAGAAAATTTATGTTTCAGACTGTTTACTTTAATCAATCAAGTTCTACGTGGATTACTTTATTAATGTGGAAAGTATTTTTAGTTCTGTCTCGTACCACGTAATAAATTATCTACTTGAAAAATTTATTTTTGTGGCAAAATGACGAAGAAAATATACGAAATTTTTTTACAAAATACAGTGAGAAATACTCAATTAAATAATCATAATATACAGCAAAAAATGACAAACGACACTAATTTAGATTGTACTACTGGAGTTGAGTAAATCATATTTTTTCAACAAGTGCATCCGTCATTTTAAATCAATATTGCTACAGGTTATCTCATCATTCTTCACTCATAAAACTCTCTGCAATTTGTGTCTTCATATATTATTATCACTCAGTTGAAAACAAAATAAAATACCAGTTCGGAAGCCACCCGTTCATAACGCCACTTTGTCAATTACGTGATTGCAAGAGGTACTCTGTAAAAAAAAATCGACTCATCGTGAAAAAAGGCGCGTAAAATACGGAGGTCGCCTCGAAGAAAGTTTCGCGGTCAAGCTGTTATGCATCATCAGCGCCAAGCAGCTGCGTCACACAGAAAAAAAAGTGCCCGCAAGCAAATTGCCGCAATGAGCTTTGTGATTTTTGACAATACGCATCTTCACTTTCTTCGTCTCTGGCTTCGTTTTCTCTCGTTGAATTGATTGTCTTCATACGCACTTACCTTAAACGGCTTCCATTGTGCCGTTAAATATATACGGCAGGATATTTGTTTTCTTTCCTGTACTCATAAAGTTGCTCAAAAGGCAACAAATGAGAGTCAAGTGCCTTCGACATTGCATAAGGATAATTCGGATTCAATTTATGGATGCCACATTATCCTGTTTAAATAAATGGCGATATGTTTTGATTAGTTCTGTCTTTTTTTATGGTTTATGTGGGTTGATATAATATTATTCTAATTCTAGATGTACGTTAGTTATATAAATTGGGCTATTTATAAAAATTATTTAGCTGTGTCACTTGTTTTGTAGGTAAAAATGGTCTACATTGTCCGATTTGAACGATCAATTGAAATAATATATTTCCAAAAAATGTCTACATTGACAAATGAATTTTTTTAAACGATGACTCCACTATAGACCAGACAATCAACTACTACTGAAGTAAGCAAACGACTACAGAATACATTTTTTTTAAATGAATTTACCAAAACAATGAGTAAGTATCATATTTCACGACATCATTATACGATGACTGGTACACGACAGAAAACATATACTATGTATTTAAAAAACAATTATTTAAATTGACTTGCGAAATTGCAGACACTGTGATTTAAAAATCATAAGTATTTTAATTATATGGATTTTTTTCGCATTGTTCATGAGTCTCTCGAATTCTCACCCGGAATTTCAATAAAAAAATGATTTATTTATTCGCAGATGAATCTAAAGTTTCGCGCGATAGTGACGTTATCGTCAACGCTGGTAGCAGCCATCCTCCTCGATCTCGCCGCCTGCGAGTCAAACGTGAGTAATTCGTCCCTTGGGAAGGAACGAGTTGCTCGCAAATACTTCGAGCTCGAGGATCTGAATAAATTTGATTCTCACGTGGCTACGGCAAGCCGCACTGAGAATACTCGTTTGAAAAGAGCCGCTCAACAGCAGCAACGACTGACCAGACAACAAATTCAGCAAAAGAAACAGAGACCCGGATTTTTGTGGACCCTCGCCAGGGTTACATTCGAGGTGCGTGTGAAATTTTTTTCTTTCTTTGTTTGAGGGAAGCAGAAGGCTTTTGTGAAGGTTGAAACGTATAGGGATTGAGTTTACACGCGTTATTGAAAATATCGAATAATGTGTAAAAGTGAAATGAAGAAAAATTGTTTGAGAAATGATTATTCCACAGTTTTTTTTAGTTTTTTTAACCGAATGAATTTGAAAGTAGAACGGCTTTCTAATTTCTTTCATCTGTCATAGTAATAAAGTTAACAATTTAAACACAATAAAATACTGTAAGTAAAATAATTACGGTTTACTATGCCGAAGTTTTAATGACGGTGATTAACAAAAAATGTCATTTCGCTCGGTATAAAAAAATATTGGACTGACCTAGATGTTGTGCTTATGCAATTCTCAGAGGAATTATATGGGTTATGAATAATCAAACCTCCAGCTGTTTTTAAAAACATAGTCGACAGCGAAGAATATAATTTGGGAACGAATTTGAATTTCAAATTGATTTTTGTTGTTGCGATAATTAAGACCAATAATCCCACCGAAAACGGAAATTAGCAAATCGAGTTCCTTCTCTATACGTTTTTTTTTCGCAACACTTTTAGTCCCCAATACATAATAGCACATCAGCCTATACTAGAAACCTCTAAAAAAATGCCGGTTGTGTAACTTTCGTTCTTTAATTTACACGTAATATTAGTATCGTGATTTTATGCGAATAGCCGATGAAGTAACACTCGAATCCATACGGAGGCTCGAATTCGATGTTTTTTCTCTCTAGCTACGCAATTCGGAGAAATTAGAAAGGTATAAGAGCGAGACTTGTTGAAAGGCAGCTAGATTTAGTAGTTTTTAATAGGTTTCATAGGCTGGTGCGTGAACTTTCTCTATTTTTGGAACGCACCAAATCACCTGTTACGTGAGCGCTAAGTGATTCGATGATGATTAAGGAGTTTGCCTTAGCCATTATTACTGGTGTTGCTGGATGCGTAACTGGCTTTTATTTTGGGAAAGTTATTTTTCGATTCGCTGAGTGTAATTAATAGACGCCGAAAGCATCGAGTATTTTTAATGAAATCGGACGAGTTGAGAAAAACTGCAGAACGCAGACATCATAAAGTAACCGAAATCGCCTGTCAAAGTGACATAAGCCAACTCCCTGATGCAAGCAAAAAAAAAGCCATGTATACACGTGCGTATTGTAGCCAATTGAAATTTAAAGACTGCGCGACGTGAAAAAGAAAACGAAAGCGGATCAGAAACGAAGCTGTTCTCTTGCGTTCGTTCGAGTCTCCGTATAGGAATTTATCGCTTCTCTGAAATTAACATTTTTATCGCAGATCGATACAATGCTTGCGTAAGCTTTACAAAGTAAGTAAACGGACTGGCTCTTTTTTTGCACGTTTATGTGACAGCTGCTGCGGAAGTCGATGACAGATGCGTTGAAACTCGTTTTTTTGTGCGATATTTTTCGGTTTTCATACATCGCCTTATTGAGCCTTCGAGGCGAGGTTCGATTTCGCTGCGCGTAAATATGTTGCAAAATATTGATTTACCAGATTTCATTACACTCCGGGCTGTCAATTATGCAAACACATCTGGCAGGTGATAAAGCTGAAAGTGTATTTTAATTTAACCGACAAACACGTTGCTACAAAATTTAACAAATATGTTTTAAAGCTTAGCTCGGGATTAGCATAATATTTTAAGTAGACTAACGCCAGTTTAGTCAGACGAAACACAAATCAAACGAAAATGCTCTTAATCCTGCTACATCAAATTGCTAGGACTTGAAAATTGTAAATGAAAATGAAAATTTGAAACTATATTTATTGCAATGAAATAATAAATTAATTTTACACTGACATTTTCATTTCACAAAAAAATATAATTTCGGGAAATTTCAACATTTCGTTTATTTTTATTACAAGCATTGCAAATGGTAACAAGCAAACGAAAGTTAAAAGTTACTGTAAATGAAACGTCGAGTCATTATATTTTGCAACCTAATTGGAGTTCGAAATTTCAGCACTGCACGACTTCTTTTGTGGGTTTGATTTTCTTTTGCATTCAATCCCGAAAAAATTGCAAAACTCTCCGCGTTACCATGTGCGCTTCCATTGTTATCTTTCATATAAGGCTCAAGTCAAATATTATCTTTTGCAAATCAAATTTTTCGACATGCACAACGTGGATGATTTTTCAATTCGATTCTTATTTCAAAATAAATCAACATTGTGTAATAAAGTGATAATGTGCAAACGAGATATCTATATAAACCCTCGCTAACTCACATTTAATCGAACGCCTGAAACCTGTTCACCACCTCAATCGTTGTGTCTATCCGGTTGCCTCTACCGCGGCACTAGAACCATACTCTTCGGTTGCCTATATCTCGGCGCTGAAAAAATACCGGCACATTCACATCCCGCGAAGGCAAGCGGCAACGTCTTCTCGCTCATTGAATGCAACTCGCGTAACTTGACCCGTTTACATCGCTAATTATAACGGCTTTGCGCAGAGCTAGCAGCTCGCTCGTTGTTTTGTTTGTGCTTTGCGTCTCTTTTCTTCCGTAGACCTTGGCAGAATTGCTCGTTTTCTGCAAAGTTGAACGCTCGCTATAGAGTCGCTCTTCGCGGTTTCATAACCATCTTTTCGCTTTCATTGTGCGCGGCGCTAATGCATCTGTATATCGCGAGCGCTCGCTTTTATGCTATATGGGTGTGAACTTTTTATGCCGTGTGGGTAGGGTTATTGTGTGTTTGCCGGGTGACAAGTAGAATTTATGCAGACAAAGTTTTACACTGGAATGAGATTATTCACTTGGTTGTAACAACGCGAAGGTGATTCAGCGAAAAAAAAAATTAATGAGATTTTTTCCCTCTTTATTGCAGACTTTCAACGATACGCGTTCAGCGATCCAGCAGATAAGTCAGATCATCAACGAGGCCATCCCAGCCGAGCAGCCGAAAAAAATGAAGAAGCCAACAGTACCGCCCAAACCGACCTCGGCTAATCTGAAAGCTAACGAGACTGCGAGCGCGGGTATCAAGGCAACGACACTTGCGCCAACCACTACGACTGAAGAATTTAAATTGACCAGGCCTTTGCTACAGAGTATCCTCAGGCGAAATGTCAAGGGGTTGGTCAGGTTGTTCAACATCGAGTGGAGGGACGCTATGAATGTAAGATTTAATTTAATTTTTATTTATTAAGCGAAAAACGAATACGAGCTAACGAGATTTTAATAAAGTCTAAAACTCCATGAGTAGGATCTAACAATCAAGATATAAATAATGAGATGCGTTCTCATTTCGTTGTAAATTGCCGTGAGAGATAGAGCTTGACCGCCGTATATTTCATCTGCTGGAGGATGGCGCCTAATATAGTCTGAAAAATGTTGCGGTAATGCAATGGTTTCCTTGATTAATTTCATCCCGTTGCATATTGCGAAAAACTAATTTTGGCATTACGTAAAGTTTTAACCTCGGAATTGCGCTTTTCGTTCGAAAACCGCGTGCTCTTCCCCCTCCACTCGGCGTTCCTCATCATCATCATTTGATCGTGTAACATTTCTCACTTGTACCATATCAAGTTACATAATTAGCTATACTTTTTTTTTAGATTCGTGGATTTCGCGATATCGTGACTTTTCCTGGCGGGCACACTTATATCGTGATGCTCGCTGGACGTATTAAATTAGCAATTTGAAAGTACATTATATTAGATTTTGAAAATGTGTGTGGCCTTAGATACTTTCATTACAGACGAAATCGTAATTGCAAAAGATCTCGAAATCGATAGTTGGGCATAATAAAATTTAGTATTAAACCTTCTTCACACTAATTAATATTAATTCTAAAATTTTGAAGTCATTAAAAAAAATATATTTTTTGCAGCAATCTCAGCAAACAGCAGCAGAGTTCCGACGTGACCTTGGCAAAGAGATCGGGAAGTATCTGCAGGATAATCCGAATGCCTACCGATAATGAGATGCGAACCATCACATGTATAGTAAACGTGTACGCCTCTTAATATAATTGTTGAAAAGTTCTAGCGTTGAAGAATTCGCGTTGCATTGCCAAAGACTCTGAGAAAGAAAAAAAGAAATGGAAGCGAAGCTTGCGCGAGTGCAGTGAATCTTCGTGTATCAAATAATGTATAGTTTTGTATATTTATTGCGCTGTGTCGTCGAGCCATTAAGACGTTTTACGTTCCCATTGTGTGTGTACTGTTTCGTGCGCTCGCTCGCGCGCACTACAATGTTAATTGTGCGTGCGACGTACGAAAAAAAAATATACATGTAAATATAAGGCATTGTAATTCGACGTCGAAATGTTTTAAGCAAGCATTGCCTGGGCTGGATCAACTGGAATTTTAATAGCCAGCCGACGAGAGAGAGATAACATTGTGAAGACGACGACGTATGACGACGTTGTCGGTTGTATTATTTGTGTAAAGAAACAACGGTGAAAAAAAAGTTCAGTTAACATGACTCTTAACGAATAATAAAAAGGCATTTTGATTTTATTTATCGTCAAGTCTGTGTGTAAATAAAACCGCTTCGAATACTTCCCTCTATTATTCCCCGAGCGCACTAAATTTGCAAAGAATCGTTGTATTCGACTTGCGAGAATTGCATGTTACATGGAAACACTCTCCTTTACTTACCGCGATCTCCAACATCTAAAAGCTTTATCCAAGACATTTTTCTCTCACGATTCGCGCGCGGGGCATGATTTATTTTTTTTTCTTCTCTACTTTCGACCGAACAGAGTGGGAGGGGGCAAAATATTTCAGATCGATGAAATAACTAAATAAATTGATCTCGATAAAAATGTAGCCTCCAACTCGGCCCTATTAAAAACGAGTTATTGCCTCACGAACGTCTCTCTTTCTCTCTTGGGCGCTGCACGATGTACGTCAGCCAATCAATCAAAACTCAAACAAAACTCTAGCAAGATTTTCTAGTCTAGACGAGATCCCGAAGTCGTGCGAAGTTTTTCAAACACACGTACAACAAACACAAACAACAACAAAAAAAAGAACAACCATCGGCTCTATAATATCGTCTTATTATATCTACGGTTATTTGCATACAAGTGTCCCCGAGGGCATGCCACCATCTGGCTTTGCTTCTCATTGGGACTGACAGTTGACAAATTAGCAGAAAAATCGTTGTGCCTTGCGCAACCGCATCGTTTTTCAGAGGTTGCGGTTGTCATGTGTCATAGACTATTTCCGTGGGTTATTATCAACTATTAATTAATTCCACATTGCTCGCTCGAGTTTGCAAGGCGACAATTATCCCCCTCTAATGAAAAATCGATCCAACCGTAAATCTATCGAGTACACCGTGAAAATACAAGTATACATTCAAATGGAAAAAACAGTAGTTTAATCGTGAGAATACGTCACTCAACAATTTTCCTAAAGCGCAGCTATTGATATTTCGAATCAGCGATGATATCGTACTTTGGAGAATTCAAATTGTTTCCATAGCAACTACAAAGGAACAGCAGCAGCATTGCGATTGACCCATTGAAAAAAAAAATATATATAATCGCAAATCTCGTCCTAAATCCTCGCAGGAGTAAAAGTATCCATAATATTCCATCATAATCGCTCGACGAACGAACGAAAAAAAAGGTCTATGGGGCCATCTGATAAGCCGATTCTATAGTCAAGTTGCGAAAGATTATACCGAACGCGAAAAAAAAATACATTGTGCAAAATCTAGGAAATCTCAAATCCGCGCTAAAGTTTCATCTCTCCCTCTCGCATTTAATACCCTTTTGGAAATTTCCTCACGAAAACGTCTCAATTTCATCGGCATAGGCGCCGAAAAACAATCGCCACTCATGTATTATTCAGAGATGCCGCACGCCCGCCGCCCACTCAAAAGGTGTGTAATGCTTCTGTCGCGTTGTACTTCTATCTCTGTTTCTGACTTTTTTTTGGTCTCGTTTTTTTTTTCGGTACACGTGGGTTAAGATATTGTATGGTAATCATAAATCAGAGGCGATGTCGAGACGTTGTAATCGAATGCGGAACATGTGGGGTGACGGTTCCTTCGCGTGTGTTGCTTGTCGTTTTCGGACATGAAGATACATTGTCAGTCAAAAACAGTCAAAAATTATGACGTTGAGCGCGATGTATTAAATAAAAGCGGCTTGTCAAACATCAATCTGGGTATTGAATGAAATTTTTACTATGTAATTTTAAAGGTGTTAAGACATCAAAAAAAAAACCAAAGGGCATTTATCTTCATTTCTTCAAGCCTAATAATAGATCTCAAAATAACTAATTTACATTTTTACAGTTCACGCTTTGATATCCATCACGAGGAAACAAGAAACAAATAAATCTTAATTACACTTTGCTAAACGTTATTCAAGAAGTTTGAATTAGTATGATCGATTATTAATCGAACTCCGCACACGAAGCGAATCGCTTCTGTAACGAATGAAATTTCATAATGAAAGACTCTAATCGAGAATTCGATTGTAATTAAGTGCCTGGCAATAAACGCTATGGAATTATTATTATTATTATTTTTTATCGAAAAATACATACAATAATACACACATTGTGCAATAGCACACACAACAAAGGCGGACGTTTAAATTATGACTTCTTATAAAAGTAATTATCGCTTTGAGCCAAAACGTTTCGTAAAATAAGTGAGTCTTCAAAAAAAAAAAAAAAAATCAAAGAGCGCCACGCGAATATGAAGAGACGCACGCCGAAGAATATATACGAGAGAGGCTCGAGGCAATCACGATTTCAATTCCCGTTCCGAATGTGTGTGTGTGTGTGTGTGTGTGTGTGTTGTGTATGCAAAAATATTTTCGATTGTAAAATACACGGAATAATAAAAAGTCTACGTGTGTTTCTCTGTCAGGTAGCTCGAATGCAAATCAATCGAAAACTAAGCAAATACGAAAAATCCGTTGCCTCACGCTTTCGGAGCTCGCGCGCATATTTCGCAAAGCCCGAAAAAATCCGCAAATAAAAAAAAAAGCCGTCGCTTCGAATCACGATTTCAATTCGCGCTTACATAAGCGATGCGCTTCCACAATCGAAAGCTCCCAAGAGAGAATATCAAAATTTACTCGCTTTGGCTGCCGCCGTTGGAGAGAAAACGAGATCAACTCGTCAATCTATCAAGTTCGAAGGAGAAAAAAAAGTGGAAGACAGAGAGAGAGAGAGAGAGAGAGAGAAACACCTCGAGGCTTCTCTCGCCGATACATACACACACAGGTGCTTTCGTATACGGTAGGCTTATATTCGAGAAATTGGCGGCTGCTGCTGCTGCCCACGCGGCCTTATTTTATTCGCGGAGGGGAGTAAAAGTGAATTATTGAGCAGCGACGAGTATACTCCCAAAAGCGCAAGACGCGAAGTTACATAAAAAAATCTTCGGAATTCGATTTGCAAACTTATACAAACGTCACTCGCATGATAATTAACCGTGTGTGTTGATTTATACATGTGTTTTTTTGGTAGGATATATACACTGGAAAATTTTAATACTTGTTTTTTTTTAAATGATACTGTATAAAAATGAGAGTTTTGTTTTCGATATGTGTTTCCAGATGAGACATACTTAATTATGTAAAGAGTGAGATGTATACCGATTTACTTTTACTTCTTCTTTTTTCGAATACAACGTTATCCGACGAATCTGACACGCCTCATTAATTTCTGCGACGCGTTTTTATTTTTTTCGATAAGCGTGCGGTTTACAACAAAACAAATTTCATAATATATGATTAAATCATGAGTTTCTTTTTCATCATGTCACTTTTAATCACCTTTCGATTTCTTTCAAGGGAGATTTTTTCACGATTTTCTATTCTTACTCTCAACGAGGGCTACACGACCCGTGAGAAGTTCACCTGCATAAAATTATCCTAGGCTCAAAAATAAAAAAAAAATCTCCAAGCCACCAAAAATCCACATACAAACCGCAAAAGTATATAAGCTCTCGTCGACTTTTACGTAACCTTATTCGCCAAATCTGCATCCTTTATGTTAAAAACGCTCGGCGTGCGAGGGGGAGGAATCGCCTAATTTCAATTTGGTTCTCTCTCGCTCTTCGCGCACGTATATAGCATTTCCTACACGCGTCTGGCGGCAGTCGATCATAACAATAATTGGTGGTTGCCTCACGAGAGTAAAATTGCAAAGGCTCTCCGTCCGACGCGCGCGCGCGAGCGCATAATGCTGTCAGTTTTTACAGACTCCTCGGCTTTCTTTCGCGCTCGCTCGCGCCTCCTGTGTATGTATATATATAATGACACTAAAGCGCGCGCGCATATAAAAGAAAACAAAGGCTCGTCATTGGCAGCTATTAGGTAAAAGCGCGTAAGCCTTGAGATAACATCATCTTTTGTCTCGCAGGAGATAAAGTCGCTCAATTCAATGGATTTTATGTGCATTCCGCGGAATTAATTGTGTTTTCATTACGTGGGACTACTACTTTTTTTTATAATCTTACTCATGGGCCATTAACCGACGTTGTTTGTCTTTTTTGTTGTATTCATCATTAAGAGTTTAAAATAATAGTTCATGATTTTAATTGAGTTATATAATTGATGTAAAAAGTATGGCTTTCCGATCGAGTGATAAAACCCAACTGATGAAATGTTTTAACATAACGGTAAAAAATTTATTACCCTATCTCTCGACATCCTCGAATTTTAACCCACGGATAACCTTTTTGAAAATACTGTCCTAGTAAAAGTTCGGAGATCTCAATGCAACAAAGATGGGATATATATTTCTTAACGTTTTAAAAATAGAATAGAAATAAATGAAAAGTAAAGCGATATTATTATCCTTGACACGTCAAGTGATTTCTCTAGACACACAGCGTTTCTCTATCCAATTATTTTAAACGTGGCTAATTACTGATAAAAACATAGAAACTCCATTCTCACAGCCTTGATTTTATGTTAATTTCAAAATTCATTCATTGTTATACACCGACCTTAATATAATCGCCCTTTTCCGCGAAAGAGAAAAAAAAAGATTTCATCAGTTATATAATATCGATCGTTGCGCCATATATATTAGTGAAATACGTATGAAGAAGATTCTTGTATAAATTGTAGCAAGGCATCACGACGAAGTCGACGGGTTTTCTTCAATCCTTCCACTTTTGGACATATCACACCGCAGCTGCCGGCGAAACTATTCGGCTCTCGCGCGCCGCTGACTTCCAACTCGAAATAATTAATTACACGCTTCTTATGGAAAGACGTTCTTCTGGAAATTTCCTTTCGTGGTTTTTCGCAAAGCTACTAATTAGATAATAAAAGCCCATTTTCGACGCAAATTGTACGCCCCGTTATCGTCAATCTAACCATGCCGAGAAAGTGAAGAAATTAAACTTGAAGCTAATCGATTCCTCTTCCGTGCAAACATTCTGATTTTACAATGTCGATGTCGTCTTGACAAACCTAAATTTTAAACTTTCTAAGTAAACTGCACCGACAATCTATTTTTTTTTACTTTTTTTTTCTTCTTCTGGTAATCGGCGTAACTGATAGCCATGCATTTACCAAACTGTGAATTTTTTCCTAGCTCCCTCCGCAGAAAAGCAAACAAAAGAAAATCGTCGACACTCGGCAAAAACCCACGTCGAAAATTCTTCCGGCAGTCGTGAATGCAAGCTTTAAGCCATACATCATCCTTTCAGATAAATATAAAAGACTTTTCCGAGTTCCGTAAGCCGAGGAAAAATCATAAATCCGCGACAGATGTATCTTGTATATTATTGAAAAGGCATCCTATATGTCGGCAAAGTAAAAAGGTTTGTACAGATGTGTTGAAGTCCTTTCGCAAAACTCGCGAGCGCGCTAATCAATCGTTTTTTTGCGACATAGCGCGCCGCCGCGAGCGTAAACAGAGTAGCAATTTTTTTAATTTCACACGAAATAGAAATACATATAATACCTTCTCGTAATACAGCCTTGGCACACAAAAAATAAAAATTCAGAAATAATAAAACTGTTATTCCCATTGTTTTGGAAGAATCACCCGAAATTTTTGCAAGCTATGAGGTTGAGATAGACAGTTTCGAAACCCCGCATGACGAAGATTTGAATACAGGCGCGCGTGTATAATTTTTGTAGATTTTTTTTGTCTTCTGGTGGTATGTGTGTGTGTGTGTGTGTGTGTGTTATTTTCGTTACTCTCGCTGCGAGATAGGTTGTGCAACGCGACAAAAGTATGCGGGTGAAAATTTTCTTTATTCGTGCTTCACGCCTTTCTCTCTCTCTCTAGTGTTGCATTTTGCATACGCGCATGCAAATCGATGAAGATTTTACACACAGACGCGGAGTGTGTGTCACGCAGTCTCGCAATGAAAAGCTAATTTATAGGTGTCTGTGTCGACGATTTTTTTTCCTCTCTCTTCCTTTTCGCTCTTTCGATGTGCGAATTACGTTAATTGAGTTGTACTTTTGACGCCCGAGCTACAATGTGGATTATTGTAATTAAATAATTATTTGATCGTGTCGAATTTTCTCGTGATGGGCGTGATCGGCGCCTTCATAGATTGACGTGCAGTCTAACTTTTGTTTGGCCGCGAGCTAAAGTAAATAGGGAGGGAAGAAGAAGAAGAAAAATTTCAAAAGATTCATGTGATGCAAGGATCGTGAGTCATTATAACCAAGTGTATCTTATTTACGTGCATATAAATACCCTTATGTCAAAACTGAAATTACTCCAATTTTTTTTCTCTCTCTCTCTCTCTTTCTCTCCATCCGTCGCTCTCTCGACTGGATAATGATGGTCCTTTGAATGTTAAAGATGTGTATGCATAACTAGATCTCATGTTTTTTCAAGGTAGCACGATCTTATATTACGTGCAGGATTGAAATCGAATGTGCATCAAGCTGACAGATGGAATTATAAAATATAATGTAGGTCACTTAAATAGAATTCTTGTCATTGTTATTATTTATTGAGGATAAGAAATTGCGTTCGATGTATCGGAAGAGTTATATCGCCAGAAATTTACATGAAACTTTTCATAATTACACAACGATACGAGATTCAACAAAGTTCCGATATTCTATGTAACTTGACCAAAGAAGACATACGACCGGTATCGAGAGCTTTTTACAAGTGCACTCGCAAGCGCAGTGAATGTAAAAGTCGACAGTCACACGAATAACAAGGTCGGCCAGAACCTTAAATCATCCTCCGTTGGACGTCACGAAATTTGTAACAGACGAGTTGATGCTCGATGTTTACACGAATTCGATAATAACAAAGGTCGCTTTCTCATTTTTTTAAATTTTCGTCCACGAGAACATGAAAAAAAAACCAGCAAATGACAGAGCATGCGAAATACGGGCGTAGGTGTGAGTGTATTATGTGAAAGTATGTGTGTCAATCCTCCTCTTTGTCGTCGCTCCTTTTTCGTGTGCTGTAAAACGCGATTAGGTGTCAAAAGTGTGCGTGTGTGTTTTTTTTAATGTATGCACGCATTATGACATCGCGATAAGGGGAAAAAAATACAAAGAATATCCGGGCGACTTTTGTGTGATTTAATAGGCGTTGCGAAGTCAAACTTAATGGCCCTATTATATTTCACATAATCTAATATTGTAAAGCGAGCCCACCCTATCCAATTGTGTCTTCGCGCAGAAAAATTTGAGTAATATACTATTCAACGCTTTAATTTTTCGCACACGCTTAATCCCTCGAAGAAGAAAAGAAAAAAAATAATTTCCCTTGTATAATATCGAAAAAATATAATTGAGCAATAAACAATATAATAGCTTCCGTGCGATCATTTTATTGCCAATAGTAGCTCGCGAGTATATGGTGTTAAATACAGGCCTGTCCATCGCGGCGCGGAGAGTTTGAAACATTTGAAAATACGGCCTTTTAAAAACCTTTCACCCGTCGAGCCTATCTCTTATCGATTCGCATTAATAAAATAAACTCTCCGCTGAAATTTTCCACGCCCATTATTTATTTATTTTTTTTCGACGCAAGCTTTTTACAACGAAGCGCTCCATACACTTGTGGTCTGTGCATAATAATCTTCGTGACCTTTGTCATATTGCGTAACGCGGTAAGCTAAGCCTCTGAAACACTTTTAAATATTCAAGAGTTTGATTAACATTGTATTGTAATTCGAATGTTTGCTCAACGTTGTGCTTTTGATTAAACGCTATTTGTGCTTAACGATCGGATTATTATAATTTTCGGTTTTTTTTCGGGATTCTTTATTTGTCATATCGATATATCTTTTGAAACGCGGAACTATGAAACGCAACAGTAGAGAAGAAAATCGAAAAACCAAACTCTCCAAAGTGTAATGAGCCAATTAGCTATACACATACTACATATGCGCGATAGAGATCAGTTCAAAGCTTCTCAATAATGTATATAATTTTAATCTTTAGGATTTTTCATTCCAACGATATGATAGCGCGCTAATTAAAACCTTTACTTTTTCGCGCAGATGGAATCGCTGGAGAAAGAGATTCTATTTACATAATACACATAGAGAGGAGCCGACATAGCAGTTAGGAGGGCTTTTACATAAGAATTCATGTGTGCCAAGAAAGTTCAAAGCATTAGTTTTCGCGTATACATACGTGTGTGTATGTGTGTTTGTGTATGCATATACATGTATAGCGTGGCAAACGAAATTTCGTTCTCGCATCCTTGAAGGAGGAAGCACATAATAACACACAAACACCACATGAGGTCCGGGATCGCTTTACGGCGAAGGACACCTACTCTTAATATGTCGATTCGCGTGTGCGGCGATGATATTTTTTTTTAGACGTCGATGTGAAAGCGATATGCTTATAGTTCGTGCACTTTTATAATGAGAATTGTGAGCAACGAGATTTGTCGTTCTTTTTTTTCAACTGTTGCTTGGAGAAAGTCTCATATATGTAGGAAAGCGCGAGCATGTATATGAAGTTCGCTTCTTTTTTTTTTCTCTTCTAATATCTATTTTGGTTCCGCTCGCTTTGACGCCTAATATAATGTGCCGACTGCCGTACGAGTTCGATTCTTCAATGTCAATGCGCTCGAACATATTTCATCAAGTGACTATTTATTTCACAAATTTTTTGTTTTCATTTTATCATCGCGCGCGCTCTCGAGCTTTTCTTCCGTCTTTTATCGCACAACGGGTTTAGATTGATTCATGATGTAGATTCCGTTTATATAAATCACACACACACACATACACGAGGCTTTGTAATAACCAATCATCAATCTCTGAAATGAATATCAAACGCTCCTTCTTTTTTTGCACGATTACCATGACACGATTGAGTGTTGATTCGTGAAACCTTATCAAAATCAATTTCTTAAGCTTCAGCAGCGTTTGCATTGTTCATAATCCGAAAGAGCTAAAAATAAAATCCTCGGGTTGAGAGACTATACTACACGAGCTGTCAGAGCGCGCGAGAACGGTGCATTAAAGTAACGTTAATAACGTCGCGTCGCGCACCCGAGCGAGAGAGTGAGTGAGTGTGTGCTCTGTATCGATACAAAAACAACTGCAGCAGCAGCAGCAGGCAACGTGAACAAGGTCAGTTGCATAAGTGACAATGCGAATCCCATGTCGATTAGCGATTCTCTCTCTCCCTCGTTTACGTATATGCGATCCCGACAATTTGTAGAGCGGCGGCAACGTCGAATCCTCATACGTGTAGTGCAGAACCAGTTACGCGAGAAGGTAAGTATGTGTGTGTGTGAGAGAGAGAGAAGGGCTATGTATAGCAGAGTCAGGTGGACATCCGAGGACATGAGTGCAGCAGCGGCGCCATGCAGCAGCGAGTCGATTTGGTGAGTGAGCGGGGATTTGTTGTTTGGCCAGTGCCAAGCGTACGTAAACAGACGTATCGAGTTCGCGCACACCGGAGCAACGTAATTAGCAGGTTTAAGGTGTGTTTCGGTTAGGTCGACTTCTCTCTTCAGCAGCCAGCAGCCGGCGCAGCGGTGTGAACACTCGGCGCGGGCTGCTGCGACTGCTCCTGCTACCGCGTGCACCGCGGACAAGCTGAGGAATTTATCGACGCCGATCGTTAATCAGACGACCTGATTTTTTCAGTGCCTTATTAGATCAACGGGATATAATGCAATACACCAAATTTTATATGTACGTGACGTCGAAAAGAAAAAAAAAATTTTTTTCTTTTCAAGTTTGTTTGGGATTGAATGCCGATGAAAATATCTTAGGTTTTTTATGCGGCATAGTTTCGTGGGACTCTTGATGGGAAATGTACACTAGTGGAACAAAACATTTGATTTTCAATCGTTCGGTGTCAATACTTGTCAATGAAATCGAACGTGCTTCAATCATCGACAAAACATTCTCCAGATCGTAACGAAAAACGACGGCAGCGCGAAATTTAATCGAAGAACACGTACCATTAAGATTACGTCTCTCGTACTTCAGACGATCCATCCTTGCGCGAAGTAACATTTACGTAACCCATAGCGAACTTACTTGCTCTAGATAATAGCAACAGCAGCAGCAGCAGCAACTCAATCATAATCGTTATATACAGAAAAAAAAATTGAGACGTGGAGGTTACCGGCCGGCGCCGCGCCTCACGAAAGCGAAACACAAACACATTCGTGAATTACGTACTTATGCTCGCGCGCGCCACAAGAGCCAAAGGAAGTGATTCTTCATAACCATCGGCCATAAGCAAAGAAAGCTGCCGCGAGAATATTATACGAAATCACCGCGCGAATGTATATTAAGTAAAAAAAAAATTATAAATGAACTTTTATTACTGTCGAGTTCTCGAGAGGCGTGGCGTAACGTTTTTTTTTTCGCGAAGAAAAATGATAAAAACACAAACAAGCCCGCGATAATAACATTAACAGCCGTGTATATATATGACTCAATGCGCCTCATCGGGTATGCTGTGCTGTCGCCGGAGCGTGTGTGTGCGATGGAGCAACGCGAGAGTTAAGGTACATACGTACTTGATAATTCTGCGCTCTTCTTTGGAAATTTGGCAACGCGTTAGAAAGCTTCGCGGTAGATGCTTGCACGTTACGCAAGCTCTAATTAATCTTAGAAGGATAGAGGTACTTTTCCAGCGAATGTGTGTGTGCTCTCCTTTTTTTTCGTTTGACTTAACGCGCGTAACGAGAGCTGCGCTGAGGTGTTATATCGGAATCAACGAGCGTTTTACACCTCATTTTTCACGATAACATGAGTGTATGTGTCTGTTCCTACATGTACTTCCTTCCGTGATTATATGTGCTACAGAAATAGAATTTTCAATTAAATGTCAACTACCCGAGATATTCGGATTAGAAAATTTACTCTCGAATTAATTACGTTCACTCGGAGATTTATTATTGTAAAACGAACGAGTTTTTCGAAAAAAACATTGATATATATTCAAGTTCACTTTTTTTTTTAAACAAATCCGATACGAAAAAAAGAAAGGTGTAAGGACAACTCGTTACGATCGTGCAAAAAACGAAAGAAAAAAAAAACTTTGATTTCTCGCTGGCTCCCTACCGATTGCGGAGAAACAAACATGAAGTCAGGGTTAAGAAACTCACAAAACGCAGATACATCGATTTCTAAAGCATATGTATACGTTTGAATTTTCCAAACGAAACATTTATCGAGCTTTCTACGAATTCCAATGAACTTCTTTTAGCAGGCAGCAACAACGTTATACGGGACACAAAGGCAGATGAAACGCGTCGCACTTTCACGTTAAAGGCGATGTATCCGCGCGCGCATTGAAAAATACCAAAATATACAGAGCTCGAGAGAGAAAGACGAAAAAGGAGTATTGCGGGCGAAGGGCGCTTGTTCAAACTCCCACCATGCATACTTGCATCTGAGTTTATGATCGTGGTCGTCGTCGGCGCGCGGACTTGCGGGTCTCCCTCTTGTCATGATCATCATCGAAGAAGTTCGCCTTGGTGGGAGAGAGCGAGAAAGGGCGGCGAAAAACGGGAGCGTGTGCGCTGCTCGAGCTCGCGGATGAGTAGGAGGCAGGAGAAAAAAGAACGGAGAGATGATGTAGGCGCTGCTGCTGCTGCTGTTGGCACGGCGGTGGTAGAAAGGTATACGGGGGGTATCGGCGCTCTCGCGCGCGCTTATAGACCAGGTTTACTTCGTTTCGCGTGCCAATTGTGCTTGAGCGCCACCGCAGCGCAGCCCATCAAACGACTTGTGTGTGTGTGTTTTTTTTTCTCTTTTTATTCTAACTCGCGTTTGAGCGAGGACATCATCCCTACTACTTATATTTTTACTCGCTTTAAACGTCGACTCTTCGAAGGAAAAGAAGAAGAAGCAGAAAGAAGGACGACGACGACGACAGTTTGTTTCCGACCAAGCCATGAAGCGGATCTCTACGCTGTGTTTACTCATTGTCCTCGTGTTACTTGGATGCCTCGTCGTTGACAACGAGGCTTACCTTGTGCACGAGGTACCTGAGGAGGTCAGTGTTTTAGTGAACATTTTTTTTCCTGCGTTTTCGTTCTTTTTTTTTTCGTCTATATCTACAGTGGTGATTTTTTTCTCTCTCAAAAGTGATGTGGTGCTGATGATGATTTGAGGTAGGAGTGTTGTAATTTGAGCTCACTGTGTAAGGTTGATTTCGCTTTTTTTAAAGAAAAAAAATCGTGTTTGTTTGCGCTCTGCGTCGAGGTTTCCTTGAGTGATTACCGATAGTTTCTCTATTGTTTCGACGTCGCTGCGGATAAAAAAGAAAGACAATCAGGAAGGAGATTTTTTTTTTCCCTTGCGATTCGATGAAGTTCTCGATAGATTGACCTGTGATGGGAAAATTTATTTTTCAAGTGAAAATTTATTTTATAAAATTTCGTAATAATTTTTCTTTTTGCAAATGCACCGCTGACGAAATATTATATGCCAAGTGAATTTTCCTCGGACGTTATAAATTTCCAAATCCCCAACATTTCAAGAAACATCATATTCTACTTTTTTTTTCCATCTCACGACGTATTAAAATCGCAGATATGCAGGGATAAGTTGGAAGGTATCTAGATCTAATGAAACGGTGCGCGCATTAAGCACGTGCATATGTGTATCAAATCGACGACTTGCGAAAACTTCTCTCAAAGTGCATGCGAGCACTCGGCGTTGTTATGATCTCGAATCACATCGTATGTATTAGCATAAGCTCGCTAATAACCCGCGCGTGAGTTACAACTTCATTGGACTTATAAATGTCAATACGCTCAAGGGAATTCTCGCGCATATTATGATATCAACAAAACTCGCGAGGGGGGAATAAAAAAAAAAGAAGAAATAGGTTCGACCTCATGCAGCGTGTGCGTGTGTATTTTTCTCTCTCTCTCTCTCTCTCTTTTTTAACGTTCGATAATTACTCAATCGTCATCGTCGTCGTCGTCGTCGCCGCCTTGCGATGCGCATTCCCGCAGAGCAGCGAGACTATAGTTAGGAAACCGCATCTCCCAAGCTTACGAGCTAACAAGGCCAAGTCGAGCGCTCGCGCGTGCATACTACCGCGTAAATATCGCTTCCGAATGGCTAATTACGCAAACCTCGCAGACGTCCCTCCGGGGAGCTCGACTAATTGGCAGTATATACGCGTAAATCGTCGCTATGCCGAAATTAATTAGCCGCGGCTTTAACCGCTACGAAAAATCCTTATGCTTCGACCCATTGTGTCCGTAGGGGCTGAATGATACTCGTACAAGAAATAAACAACACATACACTTGATCGCTTTAATTGGTCCAGGAAAGTGCCTTCGGCGTTGATATTCAAATTAGTGCCTTCGAGTTATTCGTGCTGTAGTTACGATGGAACTTTTTTTTTTTTGCTTTGCGTGTATCGAGGACTATTACTGGACGCAACTTACGGGTAGGCTGATTAAGATTAATCGCGCGAATGATATTTTTAGGATGCTGCGTATACGCACAAAGGTGAATTAATTAATTGAGAAAAAAAATTAAGTAACGCGTGTAATTACACCTCCGCGATGTAAATTCACGTACGCGGAGTGCGATAAGAAGATATCGAGGCGAGAGATAATTCTGTAACTGGTTCGGATGCAGCAGCAGCAGCTCCATATAGAAAGTGCACAACAAGTCGTGACTACGCGCGAGCGCGCGCGCGAGAGTGTGAAATGATGAAGGAAATTTTCTTTTGGGGCTCATTCGGTGATGTATGTGTTCGCGAAGTATGTTTTTTTTTCTTTTTCACGAGAATTATATAACGAGGATTAATAATAGGCGAAATTAAGTAGTTTTTGCAAGCACAATTAGTCCGCGAAGGTCGTGATTTTAATTCGATAAATTAAGAAGAGTCGTGATCGAGAATTCACCGTAATTACTGTCTTGCTCTATTAGTCATCCGACAAATGGGAGGATTCATCTTTCACTTACGTAAGCGTGACAAAAAAAAATCTCTCTCTCGTTGTTCACTTTTTTTTTTATTAGCAAAAATTTTCCGACCGAGAATGGAAAATTTTAGTATTACGACCGTGACATTCGGTAGAGAAAACGCAATTACGTTTGAAAAACTGTCGCTTCGGCAAAAGGAAGAAAAAAACAAAGTATCTGCAATTAGTGCACTTGCACGCGAGCGCATTCGCTAGGAAAATTAACGGCTTGCGCGCGGACGACGAAAAATCAGGAGGAATGAATTTACTTTCTCATGCGCGCGGTGTGTGAATTTTAACGCTGAGTGTAAATTATAATAGAAAACTTTTCGAACATCTGTTTGATTTACGATTTGAGCAGCAAAATGAAAAAAAATTTTTTTTTTTTTTGCATTTCCAATTTCGAGTTTGTACGCACGCACGTAATCGACGTGAAGTGTGATTTACGGTGATTTGAATGCGAGAATGAAGTTTTAACAATTTAACTCGTTAGTCGGGCACTGGATAAATATTACGCAACACTGGATGCTTTTAAGTATAGTGAAACGAAACGCAGATGTCAAATAAGTTATAAGCTGGAAAAACTTGTAAATTGAGTTTGCGTGATTAATTGGACGAAAGAAGAGAGAAAAAAAACAGGCGTCGAGGAATAGGCTTAATTGTTTGTTTAAAGCCACTTGCCACTTACTCCAATTACCCTGAGCCTCGGAGCAGGATTAATGTTGTTGAATCGAGCGTTAATTAGGATTTTTAGCTTACTAGCTATACAGCCAAACACATTTGTACGGCATTTACGAGCGATTTTTGTTGATCCTTCGACACTTTAAATTAATGTAACTGCCTCGGCATGAGAAAGAAGAAAGAGAAAAAAAACTCGCTGTTCTTAAATGAGACGTTATAGGATATTTAATTAATACCTGCTCTCCACGCGTGCAACGTCTGTGGTATTTAAACAATTTTCATCGCGAGATTCCATAAATTACCATGAAAATGTCATTGGTTTTGATTAGCCTAGAATCGTAATCGCATTTCTCAAACAAGGATTTTAACCTCCGTGTTTGAACGTGAGTCAATCGTCTGACCTTTTTGTAAATTAAAAACGCATTTGTCTCCTTGATCCGGCATAAAAAGGATTTGTGTATTTCTCCCAAAGACTCGCGCAGTGAGAAAGTGTATCGTGGCGGCGGCTGCTCGCACGCGGCACGCATATTGAAAGTGGATACACACACCGAAGAGATCGAAAGTGACCAGACACGGTTTTTTTTCTCACATATTCCGTCTTCGTACGTTTATTTTTTGGGTTTAACCTCTAAATTCGTTCCTTTCGTTTTTTTCAGAACTTGAACTTGTCTCGATTATCTCATTATTGCCGCATTTTTGTTGAAAAAAAGAACTATCATTTCGAGGATTTCATCGAAAGTGTAAACGCGGACTTTAATAAAAAGTTATTTTTTTCAAGTAATGACCCTTCGTGCGTACAAAACAGTCCTTGATTTCAAGGCAGATGTAGCATGAAGTTCCATTACCTTAGAGCAACGGACTGGAAAAACGCGTTCTTAATTGCCATTTTTCTGGGCCAATGCAACTAAAGTCTCAGAATCTCATTCGCTTTATTAATATGGAACACATTTATTATAAAAGTTATTTAAGACTAGTAGAATTATGCACTTTCTTGTCATTACCAGTGATGACAAGGTCATTTTCTATGTATGAAGCAACGACTTGGCAAACTTTTTAAAATGTACATCTTCTGAATGTTTCCATTTTCTTGCCAATTGCAACATGTCAAATTTTCGTTGCTTTCTGGGACGGAACAAGCTCGCTTGCAAAAATCTTTCGCGTCAGGCTTAATTGATTTTTCGTGTACGGCTATTTTTACCAACAATGTTTGCTTTGGTCTGTATAATTACGCAAAAAAAAAGAAAAGATTCCGTCAACAAGTACAGATTTTCCTTTTTTTTTCTCCCTCAAAATTTCTTGTATGCAAACACTTTTTATCTGTGCACATTTTTCACCTATCGAGAACTGTGCAAACTGCTCTTATGGGAAATAGAAAGTGTTTGATCAATTTGAAATTGAAAACGACTATTTCTTTCAAACGCTCAATCATTCGATATATAGTTATATATTGCTAGTAATACTCAAAACAAATTATTTTCGATGATAATCATAATTTTCTACAGAGAATATCACGAGAAAGTATGAAAATTATTATTAAAAATTGGTTTTTTTCTTCGTGATTTATTAAATAAAATATTGATTAAATTCATAAGAAAAAGTCATATCACAAATAAGGAGTAAAGAGTAATCGTTACAATTTGTCTCGTAATTTCTCACACCGCGATATTCATCAACAACCACACTTAAATTAACGCGCAGAAAATCTCAGATGTAATAAAGGTTGGCGCGTGCGTTGATTCCGACCAGAGAAAAAAAAAATGCAATTCGATCGCACTGTACACCAAATAAATTTCACCTCTGCTATCTATCGAATAGCCCATATAATCGACCACCCACCACCATCACCAATTTGCAACATTTTCCAACAGCCATAAGAGGCCAAAAAGTCGAGGTGCGAGCCTGTGAGCAAAGCCTATTACGCCAAGTTTTTTCGCTTTAACGCGTCTACGCGCGGCTCTCGTTTCGCGAAGAGCTCGTTCCTCTTCGGATCAGTGCAGAAACACCGGGAGGGAAAGTATATATAATAGAGTGCTCATCGGAAGGCCCAGCGGCGGCAACAATGGTTCCGTTTTTCAAAGCGTTTACATAATTAAGCGAGCAAGCGAAAAAGGCATTGTTGCGGATAATCTGCGACATTGCGTCACTTGGACGCGGAGAGCTCTCGCCGAGGCAGGTCGAAATATGAGGAAGGCATCGTCTACCGCGATCTACAATGAGCCTATAAATTTGATTATGAGATAGTGATGAAGTTATTAAGCGCAGCGTAGATATGCGGAGGGAAAATTGGACTATTTATGGGACCTTTCGTCATGTAACGCTCGCTCGCTCTCTCCCTCTCCGCAAGTAGTCCTTACATACACATGCCCCGCCGAATTGTAATGCCATTTTCAGCGCTCTGCGGCCTCTTATATTGCATTGCCGTAATGCATGAGCATTTCTTTCTTTTCTCTCTCTCTCTATCTCTCTCTCTCTCTCTCTCTCTCTCTCTCTCTCTCTCTCTGAGGATTTCTTTTGTTCATTCTAAACCTACGTATTATACTCATGAGCAAGAGTCTTGTTGAAGAAACTTTTGCCAAGTGATTGATCATCAAATTGTTGATTTTTGAAGTTAATTGAATTAGTACAGTATATAGGCTATGTAATATACACGTGTTATTATGAGGAAGGAATTTTAATCGCTTATTGATGCATTGTCTTGCCATATAATGCGCGCAATTTTGTGAAATTGCATTTTATATAAAAAAAATCAATGGGCAACTCCGATAGCGCTTCATTTAAATATTACGAAACGCTGCACGATCGAGTATGCGGTTAATTATTTTTTTTTTCATTTTCGATAACTCATCTTACCGTTTGATCAATTTCTCGACTAATTGAACTAAATGAAAAATCGAGTACTAATTGGCCCCGATTGTAACGAATTTTAATATTCGAATTTTTTCAAGCGACGAATAATCATCCGTTTCACCGTGAAAGTTGGTCAATTGTTTTAACGGCAAATGCTTTATCACTTGCATAATCTTCGAGCGCGAAGCGACTTCGAGTCCGAAAAAAAAGGAAGGCGAACCGTCGACAGCGACGAAAAAATGACGCCACGGCTCGGACTTTGTTGAATTATTTACGATCTCACGTTCGGCGAGATTAAGTCTCCGCAGCTTTGATGACAATATTTCAAAGTAATGCTTCGCGCGTGATGAAAGTCAAAGTTATACCGAATACGAATGAACGACGATAAATTGTATAAGCCTTATGTTTTTTTTAGGCGTGCGTTTCATTTTTTTCCATAGTTCGATTTGCCATATTACATAAAATTCCGATGTACATAATCGGAAGATTCGAAGATTCAATATTTTACTTACGAAAGCTTTCCTACACGCAAAGATTATCTTTATTTCGCGCGCTTAACCTTAATTTCCTTCGACTCATGATCGATTTATTTTAAAAATCTAGAGTAATCAATGCATTATTTATAATGTAGCTCGAACTTTATTATTTATCATTTTTTTTGCTTTCTCTAGAATGGAGAATGTTGTGCGTGCAGAATAGCTTTTAGAACGCGATAACTCATACGCGATGGATCTCGCGAAAAGGCTCTTACATAATACGTTTAAAAATTCGTCTCGAGATATTCATCTGCGATGAATTGATCTGCATAGATTCCAATGGGAGATTACCGACGAGTCTGCTGCGCTTCGAGCCTGCGGGAAGCAATTTTATATTTAATAAAACGCTTGCTTACTTTTTTTTTTCTTCCTCTTTCAGTCGCGGGTTCGTGCGTGTCGAAATTATAATATTCGAGATGTGTCTGAATAATAATTTACCACGTCACACATAAGCGACAGCCATCAGTTTTTAGATCACCTTCGCAGGACGTCGACAGAAACGTCTTTTTTTTTATTTTTCGAACTAGAATATCATAGAAAGAGAAAAAAAAAACTCGTTCAGCATTCTATTAGTTTTTTTTGTGTAATGTATAATCTACGATTGACCAATTAGATGTATCTTGGTCAACCAACTAATGTAATCCTTTTTCTCATCTTTCTTCAGAGTATATTTATATATAGAATTAATTTTAAAATTTCTTTTGTGCCTATAGCAACAAACGGCATAAATTATAATAATCTTTAACCTCGACCAACTTTCTATATAAAAGCGCATCATAATTTTCCGCTGTTCTTCAGCAAGCATTCTCAAAATTATATCCACAGAAAAATGCTTATCGTCAACGTCAACTTCAAATGAAAAACCATAAAACATCATATCCCATGGTGTATATCCATCTGTACATGCATATTCTTTCCGGTATCGCGGCAATTGTATCTTACACAATCGGCTGCACACGGCTCATGCACAAAACGACTTCTAATCCCGCGAGCGCGCGCGCGCGGCTTTCTGTGCATGACAATTGACGAAATTAACACGTGACCGCAGCAATTCATGCGCTACAGGCTACGAGAAATTTACCAATAATAAAAGCTCGCGCGGCAACGTAACGTGTGCAGCGGCTTCGAGAGAGTTCATCTGGTTTGTCAATGCGCGAAATCGACGACTTTCGATCGATCGACCTCCACGATTGATGGCACGCATCCGATAAAGAGAGAGAGAGAAAAAAAACAACGAATCGGACGCTTTCGCAAACGCGCGTGACACCTCGCGCGTGTTACACAACGCGAATTGGCGACCGAAAAATTGGCAAGGATTACGGTAATATGCCTCGATGGACACGACTTAGACGCCAACTAGGTCAAGTTCGCTTCTATAACCGCACCTTTTATACGTACGCTCTCGCACATCATCATTTGTATCCTCTTTCTCTATCTCTCTCTCCCACGCCTCACGCAGCAGCGCCTCTTTATGCCTTTTAATGAGCCACTCGTTTGTAACGCCTTTGTGGACCTTGTGTTTTTTTCTACTGCTGAGATCACTTGATCTTTATGCGATTGTTATCGCACTTACGTTGGGATTCAATGACGTGTAATAAAAGTAATTTTCATTGCTAGTTGATTGTGGTTTAACTGCGCGGTTTATTTGCGATTCGAATAAATATTTCTCCGTCGATTGTGGTAGTATAAAAATAACCGACGCAGTATCTTCTTTTTCCTTACTCTCCGAAGTAAACTAAAAGTTCCCGTAATGTATGTACTCGAGGTCCGAAGTACAAAAGGCCTTTGATACGTCAATTACAAAAAAAAAAAAAAAAAACGAAAAGTTTCTCCCGAGTCTTTTACATAAATTTACATAAATACAACCACTTAAAAGATTTTATTCCAATTGGCCTCCAAAGAATTCGGCTCGTCGTCGTCAACACCCAGAGTGAAAAAAAAAACGCAAAAAGAATGCCTTGAAGCTCAAGCTCCAAATTAACATTGCCAGTGTGAAATTCAATTTCAGGCCCTGCCAAGCGCGCACGCACACGAAAAAAAAACGTCTGACATTTGGTGTATACGTCGGTCTTGTAATTCGCACGCTTTTTGCGCTTGGGGACCTTCAAAAATTGCGGGTCATTAATTCGTGGCGCGCCGTCGCGGTGAAGTTTCGTTGTTTATCGTCGATGAGCAGCTCTCACTTTGCTCGCGTTTTCTTAATGACAAGCCAGTCCCTCGAAAAGAAAAAAAAAGAACGAGTTGCATTATCGAACTGTTGGGAGCGTCGCGCCGTGGCAAAAGTGAAAGTGCGTGTGCATCGGCAGTCAGCAGCATCCTTTCACGGCAAGTCGCGAGGACGTGCGACACAAAGGAGCTTGTTGGTCTTTTTATACGGTCTAGTTTATATAGTTGCGAGGAGAAGAAGAAGAAGAAGAAAAAGGAGTTATTTTCTCGCTAGTGATGACGGCCGAGTGATTGGTTCATCCCGCGCTCGCGCGCAATGTGCTGAAATCACAAACTGGATTATAACGAGGAGTGAGGGAGAGAAATCGATTGAGTACCAAATAGAGTGTGAATGCGAAACTGCTCGTTTTGGCGTGGAATCTTAATTTGATTATACACTGAATTATTTTACACCACTTTTTCGTTGAATCGGGCATGGGTGACAAACATTCAATTTTATTGCCGTGGTTGCTCGAAATGCGGCTGACTATACTCGGCTATTACTACTTGAATAGCGCACAAGGGAATGCGGTAGCATCAGTCCGATTGAAAAATTACGATTTATTAGATCAGATTCTTTCCACTGGAATGGTCAATGTCTATTCTCGTCCGCGGTACACAACTTTCAATGCTTAATTACGCTTTTCTAAATTTAAAGTTGTGTATCGTCTGAATTCATTACGAGCTCCAAGTGTGACATGATGACTGAATCACTTCGTATATATAAACCTCGATTGCCGCAAGCCGATTTTATAAACTGAAATTTGAATGACAGATTTCGTTAGTCATACTTGACTAATTGGAACTTTCAAACTCGATTCAAAATATATTTTTTAAATATGCAAATTAAAAAAACAAAAACAAACAATATGCAGTTAGCCCGAAATGTTATTTTTAGCAACGACGAAATTAAAGTACATAAACCAACATCGTCGAATCGTCATATTAGTATTGCACACAAAGCCGATTTGTCGATAACGATCTCGTAATGAATTTAGTTGATCCGCGCGTTTTGCCGTTGTATTTTGCCATTATTCCGAAAGCTTTAACGCGCCTGCCTTGTAATTTGCAGAATTAACATTTATAACCGAACGTCGGTGGCGGTTGAGGGCCGTCGAAGCCGATATTAAATTAATACTTGCGGCCATAACGCGAAACAAGTATTATCAAAGGCAATAAACTTGAGGGCCAAGCGCGCAAACGCTTATGGCTATCCATTTCCCAGGTTGATGATACGATTTTCCAGATCATGTTCCGTGAAAGTCCGCCGCTGCCGCCGCCTTTTTCTATCCCCGCGCGCTGCACTATTGTTTATTTTTAGGGAACGCGCGGATTATGATATCGTCAGCGAAATTGCAATCGTAAAACTTTAATCACGGCTCTTTGTGCACACTACTACTACTGCAACTCGCTTTTTTTCTTTATTACGCAATTTCTAATTTTATGAAAAAAAAGAAAACATTGTTGGTTGCTGTCGTCGTTGTGACAAAGAAAACGGACAAGTGTGAAAAGAAATCTGGAAGCGAAAGTTACATGTATAGGAGATATTGTATTTTTAGATCAGTTCATTAAATTTGCTAATCCTCGAATTAATAATTCCATTTTCACTTTGGTTGTGCTGTACAACGGTGCACCGCCGCGCCGCGCTCGATAATAATCAACCGGTACAAAAGCTACAAAAGCCATGGCTATGTAACGCCACAGCCGCGGCAGAAAATCCACTAGTAGTGACTTAATACACTCAATCATCCATTTTAATAGGTTAGCCGAGGAAACAAATTTTTATCGAGCGCCGGCACTTTTAGCCCCGTAATTAAGATTTCAGAACGAATCGTGAGAATTTTGCAATGTCACTCATTGCGACGCCAGCCGAGATTAAGGAGGAGTTGCTAGAAAAAAAAAGACATCCCCGCTTATAAATTTTTGCTAACGTCAATCAACCGTCGACGACTTTACTAGCATGTACATCCACTGTGTAAAAACTTGCGAGTACATATCCGAGAGAGAGAGAGAGAGAGAGAGAGAGACTGACATTGGTCGATTATTACCAACTGGTTTTTTTTTTGATGAATCGTTTAGACGAGTCTTTGGACTGAAACTGTATTAATTTCGACCCACATCGTTCTCTTCTTTTGCTTTTCCTCTATCGATCTCTCAGAGTTTTGTAATATCATTGTAATGTCACTTGTTGACTTGATTGTCTTAGGCTGCTGCTGCTACTGCTGTTGTTGTTGTATGACTCTTGGGGATTTTTCAGCAGCTATACCGTAATCAATGTATTCGCGTGACGAAATTACTTTTCTGGTCGGTTATTTTTTCCTTTTGCTTTGTGTTAACGGGGAAAATGGAGTTGTTGCCTTGCCAAGTCCTTTATTCCGTTTGACAGTTCGCCTCACAATTAGCAATTTATTCTCGCTGGGGCAAAAATCGAATTAAATTTATTGCTTTGGGGCAATTTTACACACGACGATTTCGAAACGCGTATCAGTGTGTTGACAAACACTTCCGTGAGGTCATTGTCACAACTGATCCACAAATCATTGCTAGGCAGTGAGCAATTTGAGTAAATTTTTTCGCTTTGTCATCCTAACGCTATACAAAATACATTCGAGCTACTGGTCGCCAAATTGCTATTGTCTCGAGTGTGATCTATCGTATCGTATCGATCGAATCCAAAGTGTCGACAAAAAGGTGCCTCGGTTTGATGTATTCTTTTAGACTCCATTTACAAAGGAATATCTTTTATATACGGAGAGTGCTGACGCGCTCTTGCTATGCTACTGCCGGTGCTTATTTAAAAGAGTCACGTTTGTTGAGAAACGCCTTTGAAAAGAAAAAAACCGTTTAATGATGCTATGCTAGTTTTCATAAATTTACTCGGCAATCCTTTCGTAATTCATTTACTTTACGATTACGATCTGTTAATTAAATTAATTTGCCAAATCAAATTTTCGAATGCGTGCAATCAAATTATCTGATTATGATAAATTGAAAATTATCTCTCGTGAACCTTTTTTTTGCGAACGCGAAACAAAAGTTTCAGTTATACCTTCGACAATCAATTTTTTTCAGTCATGATCCAAATTGCACAAGAAAATAATTAGCCATCTCTCGATCTCAGCCATCGCATAAAATTCGCGAGCGATGACAATGTGTAATTCTTATTCGCGTGCAAACACACACACACACACACACACACACACACACACACACACACACGGAGCGAGAGAGAGGGATGCGAAGATTGATTGAGCTACAAAAATGATTTAAAGGTCAATTACGTATGACGAAAATTATTCGATATAAATCTTAAAAAGTTAGCAGTTAGCAAGGCCACGCGATCGCGCTACGATAGATAATTTGATAGAATAATTTCGAGCGAGAGATCGCTTAGCAATTTTATATATAGATTTTAATCCACCGGCTAATTAATCAATGTTCTCGTATTACACGCGGAATGTATATCAATGAATTTCTCAACCAAGTATTTTACATGTCTGCTGATATTGTACTAAAATTGTAAATATCTCCTTTATTGTATAGGTTCAAAGTATCTTGCCTCGTAAAAATCTGCAATTTATTGTTTCAAGCCTCCATAGGTATTAACAATTAAGCGCATGGTTTGATAGTGATGATCTCGATTGCTGAACATTTCATTTCGTAATGATGACCCGATAGGCAAGAAAAAAAATTTGTATCGTATCTAATGCAATCAAGGGAGTTTTAAGTACGGGCTCAAAACAAACATTACGAAACCATATCGACTAGCGTTTATCTACTGTACCAGAGATATTAGAAGCGATTATTCATTTAACACTCGGATCATTCTAATTTATCAGATGACTTCAATCTCAAACTTCATCACTCACTCAGATAGTCAATTATTTCAAATGGTTCCTGAAGTGAAAAAGTCCATTTGCATAATTGAACATTAATTCAATCTATATGTGTATCGTAATGCATCCGTTTGCTCCATAAAAGTTCAAAAAACGGGTATTAAAAAAGTGTTTACATCGAAAAGTGAATTTAAAAAACTTTTTGACAAAAATAAAAAAGAACATGGCGGCAAGGCCAAACAAACTGGTTGAAAAACCTTTGCAAAAATAAAGAAAGTGTACCAAAACAGACGTTCACTTTTATTGCGAATGGCTGTCGCATTCTTCAGTCTCTATCATGATAAATAAAAATATACAACTATGCGTTATTAATCAATTAAAAATTGCAAAAAAAAAAAAAACAAATGAACCTTGCGCGTGGAATATTTTTCCGCATTCGAAATGTAAAAGTACTGGGAGATGCAATTATGCACGTGTCGCTATTTTAGTTACCGTAATACTATGAACAATTATGAATAATATTTTTTTTGTTACGCGTTACCAAAGCCGTAAATATTTTTACACTCGAAGCGTTAGTCACTGGGGCATTATCTCTCTCTCTCCCTCGAGACAATTTATTTTTAAAAGTCACTTCGGAATATCATAAATTATAAACTCCAATGAAACTCGCACATTGTGTACGCCTGCACGCGCGGACAAAGAGACTATAGATAAGAGACTTTCTGTTTTTCAATTAAAGAAAATTCATAGTTTTTGATTTCGTTTATAAATTATTTATACCCTCCGGGAGTGAAGCAATCCAACATTACTGTATTTTCTCCGTTTGAAATGCAATTGCCGTGCTCGCGCTTTTGCAGTATAAAAAAAAATTAGTCCTCGTTATTATCGCTTGACCTTATATAAAGTTAAAAAAATGACTTTTTACGTCATGTATAAACGATTGACGTCAGTAAATTTCACTTTTTTTCTTTGCAACGAACATCTGTATCATAAAATTTGTATCATTTCATTCGAACCGGTACAGTTCGAATCTTTGACGTTTTATAACTCCATCTCGAAATATTGAACAGGCCTACCTTTCGATTCTGCAATACATGTAAATCATCTCAGCACCTACACGAACTTTCTCGTAATGTTTGAAAAAAAAGCCACTGAGTACCTTTTAATTGGTGTGCATATGTAAATTAACTTGGAAATCGTTGATTTTTCTGCTCTCAGGATGACGAAACGGCGCGCGGGAAGCGCCAAGAGAACGGCGCGTCCTATATCGACAGTATTTTCAACGTGAGTATATATGTTGCCCACACCAAGCTCGCAAAATAAAAAAAACCTATCTCATTCTCATTACGATTGCAATCTTCAGCCTGCCCTAAATTTTTGTCCTTGATCTCGGCAATAATCCTAAAAAAAATATTCTTCGTATGTAGATTCCTATCCAAGCGATCAAGTCAACATCAGCAGCAGCGCAAAGTTGGTCTCCGCAGAATGCTGGAACGATCGACAATGTGCTGAAGGTACGTCGAATTAAAAATTATATAACGCATGCACACATATACACATACATAGCGGCTGTAAGTCAGAAAGGATATAAGTATTAATCAGTTTTCTTATGGCTCGGATATAAATCAGTTATTAGATTTGCGCGATTCGATTCGGGCTGCAGCTTTTCAGTAGAGCTTGTACAGCAGTTAATAAAGTTGGAGTGAGTCGTTGTTCCTTTTAACTGCGAGGGCTTCCATAACGTATATACGTACACGCGTATGTTTCTTCCGCGCCGGAATTTGTTACTACAGCCATTGCACTTAACTATTTCGCAGTTACACGCTTTGCTAAACTTTCTACCGCGTACGTACATACATACATACATGTTTGAATTATTTATTGATATATGTATATCTAGATTCTTCTTGCACTGCTACAGAGCGAGATAACATGCTCTGATTTCGCGGCGAGACTTACAATTAGTGAATTATTAAAATGCCTTTTTAGAGGTCAATGATACGCGCACGAACGCGATACACACAGAATCCGATTTAATACACGCAAATTAATTTATTTGGCGAGTTGAAAATTAACGTACTCCGCGGTTACATCATTGTGAAATATTTTGATAACTTGATTCGCGAACGACAGCACGTAATTTGGTTCGAAGATTTATGGCGTATTAGAAAGTTCGTCAGTTCAAATTATGATTCGAGTTTTTGAGGAAAAAATCCCATAGCGTTCATTCTATTTCAATTAGCGCATAAACCTGTCCGTACTACTAGTCCTCTGTTCGCAATTTTATTTAATAATTTTGCATCATAGCAATCACGGTCGTTAATTTATGAACTGCGATCGACATAATTTTTGCGAATTTTCTTTTTTTTTTTGTAACTAATCAACCCTCTCGAAATTATGATTTTCGCTCATCAGATTCCAATCACAACGCTCGAGGCTGTAAGTCAGCTGATAAAAAACCGTCAACAGAACAGGTACCAAGAGACGACCCCGTTGAGCACAACACCACGACCAACTCGTCGACCGCAGCGTCGTTACGACAATCCAACGACAATTTCGAGCGAAGATCGTCATCGTCTTCGCGAAGAAGCCAAACGTTTGGCCGAGGCGGAGCGCGAAAGACAACGCGAGATAATTCGTCGCCGAGTCGAGGCTCAACGCGAGCAGCAGCGTCAGTACATCGAGCAACTGCATCGTCGGAGATTCGCTCAGCTGCAAAACTACAACAACCAGATGCAACAGAAAATCACGAACGAAGATCAGCGCACTCATCACAAATTCTATCGCGATCCGTTCGGCTTCAACGCGCTAACCAAATGGATCATCGGCAATAATCCACAGCACACCTTCAATGGACATGCAGGCCACGGCGACGGACATGTATATCAGCACTACAACGATCAAAGGCCTCTTCACTTTGGGTATCATCATCAAGGTGAGCGCGTGAACCAAATTGAGAAATCGCGCTAAAACGTGAAAGTGTTTTGTTGCACGCCGCGGTTTTGTCCAATTAACGCGTCTAATAGCCAATTACTTAGCATTTTTTCGATGAAAGGTATCAATGACCGCGATAGACCCTGAACCCATACTTTTAGAACTTCAAGAGCATCTGCTTTTGTGGCCGTTTTTTTTTTTTTTTTTACTTCTTCTTCTTCTTTGCGGAACGAAGGTTGTGTACGCGCACGCACGCGGCGTTTTAGTTTCTTTTCGGTCGGCGCGGTGAATGTTCAAGGTCCTGTTTTTTCCATGCGCGATCACGTACCTGAGTTATATCCCGTAATCTGTGAGCGCCGCTTGTCGGAAGAACACGCGGCTATTTGCTTCGTCATTTTTTTTCGGCGGTGTTGTTATGATTAAACATGCGAGCGAGCGCTGTCGTATCAATCATATTGAAATGAAAATTTGCCTAACGATGGCGCTTTTTTTTAAAGTACTAAAATGAATGGTCGATTTTTGTGTGCATATAAAATTTTTAATGTCGATGAAATCTCGCGTATTTTTTTGTAATTCATCATTCCGACAAGATCAAACCGCAGCGTAATTCAGTTGAATATCTCGAGTCACCTTTTCGACGGCAACGGAGAATCAATTTAAAACTCATTCGTGCCTCAAAATAACGAGTTACATTTTTTTTTGCTAGCCCAAAAAAAAGGTTCATGCGAAGTACACGAGCATTAATGATATTTTATTATTATGCCGTGACGACTTGTGGTTCAAATGAAGAACGGAAGAAACCAGCAGACGACAAGCATCATAAAATATGAGTTTTTAACGATCGCGAAAACATCTGTCGTAATTCCTTATCTTGCAACTTTCTTCGCGGTCTCGTAAATTAGTTCGAAGCTCTCCCTCTCTTCCTACTTTTGGTACATAATCAAAACCATATTTTAATGCTTTTTAATTCGCTTATTTTTTAATAAGATCTGATAATAGTGTTTTTTTTTAACGTTGGCGGAACTAATTTTACTACCTCGCCTACCGAGATCGTGATCAAACGCCATTAACAAACAAAGACACTCGCGTGTTTGAGAAAAACTAACAAACAATTTATCATTGATTGTATGTTAATGAGTCGTCGTGAATTCGCATTATTATTTTATAGAATTTTTAAACAAGGCGGGATTCTTAAATATTTTCACAGGTTTGAATCGACCAATCCTAACAAAACCCACACCGTCATCGTCGAGTTCTACAACTACTGGAACAACAACGTCAACGAGTACCTCGAGTACAACCTCAACCTCGACAACAACGAGCACGGCTGGACCACCAAGCCATCAATATCAAGTATTCGAGATCGTCGACGAAGGTGTCAATCCGTTCACCTGGCCAAACTGGTTGGGTGTTATAAATGCCCTTGCTAACACTTCGCCGCAGACCTTCCCCAAGAAACAGAAGATCGCATTCGACGAACCGTTGCAGAATAAGATTGCGCCGAAATACAACGACTACTACAAGATCAAGTACGTCGAGGCTAGGAAAAAGGCTCTCGAGACTGAAATTACCGGCAATGAGATCGACGGTGATGTTGGATCTGGTGAGGCTAGGATAGCGCGCACTGAAGGCAAAGTACTGTTTCCTAGTAAATGAAGCGTTTCCTTTTTGAAATTTTGATTTTTTTTTGACGTGAAGACTTGATGATTTTTGAACAGATAGTCTCTGAAATTTTTTTTATTGACTGATTGAAGGCTCTTTCGTTTTGGTGAATTATTCAAAAGTTGTTGAGTTTCAAGGTGATTAGTTTATACAAACGACTTTTTTTATACGACTTTTTTTATTACTGTGATTCGCATAATTTTATTACATGTTTTCCAATCTTGAGGTTGAAATTTTAAATCGTTAACATCAAATTAATATTGAGATACGGTAAACTTTCGAAAAAATTATTTTGCAAATCCTCGTTAATTTGTGAAATTATTTATTCACTTTTGTTTTTACATTCTTGCAATGAATTGCATCTTACGGAATATTTACGTTAATTATCTTAAATCGACCGCAGTAAAGTATTATTAATAGATGTAACACCATTTTTACGATGTTTCCTAATATTCGCCATAGTAAAAGGATTTAGAAAAGGGTAAAAAAAAATGCGGGCAAGAATGCTCGTGTTTATGGATGCTTTTATTGCGTGCATTATAATATTTATAACTATGCATGCAATTCTCGAGATGAATTATAAAACAATCTCCTGACCCATATGAAGTTATGGTAATCTATCACAACACTTTTTTCTCTCTCTCCTCTACACACGAGAAGTAATTACGCAGATCCGTGACACACACTCCATTCTTGTTTCATTCTCGTAGCACAATATATCACGAAAAATACAAGAAAAAAATCGCAACAGAAAAGAAAGAAAAATCGTCAAGTCTTTGTTAACTTTTTTTTCGTCAATGAAAAAGATGAACGAACGTAACTCCGACTGCCATGTAAAACTGCCTACTTTGTATTGGCCGTAAACAGTGCAAAGTCTCGAAAACCTGTTTTCCAAAAAGGCAAAAAGAATAAGAGACAGCAGCGTAAGTGGCGACCTTGGCCCAACGTAAAATGAACAAAATAAGAAAGAAAAGTCAAGTGCCCGAGCGCGTCATACTTTTACGACCCTCAAGAGAAAAAAACAACAAGGAACGAAGAAGAAGAAGAAAATTACCCAAGCGCTCGCGAATAATAAGCCAATTGATATACGACTGCTCTCTTCTTTGTATTTGTAATTCCTTTCTCGCAAAAAAGGCAGTGCAGAAAATTGACAACTCATGTACATTTCACACCTTGTATTATATTGCACAGACATACCACCTACATGCATACACACATACACGAACATACATTTACACATATACATACTTGCGTAGCTTTTAAGCGTATACATTATTACATTTGCGATCATGTAAAAGACACGTAGCCTGTAAGTATTCCTCTCATTTTTTTATACGTGTAGATAAGTGTGCAAAAAATGATTTTCTTGCGAAATTTTAGCGCAGAGAATGCAGGCACGTAAGAAGGATCTTGAACACACGAAAAAAAAAACAATTCGAAAACACCGCTGGATATTGTTAAGTCAGCTGTGGTACGCGTTCAAAGCTTTTTGATTGATAGCATATATTTGCCACGCGATCTTCTTGCCAATATTCTCTCTGTCGAGATCGAATTTGAATGTGCATTGTTTATTTATCTTCCCTTGAAACGAGCCAAGACAATTCGCCACAGCTGGTTGAGAAAATTGTTGAAGATTAAAAATTTGTTGTTGTTGCTTCACATGCAGAGCAGAGCGTCAGCAATTTTCCATACTTATTGCTTAAGAACGGCTGAACTGATTTTTACGACTTTGAACGATAATATTATTTTAAAGTCGTGAATCGCAGTTATCCGTTAATACGATTTAGCCTGTAGATAATAATAATTATTCGAATACGTATAACTGTATCAAAATTTTTTTTTTAAATAATACAAGATCTGAGAATCAAAACACATATACTCTGCGTTTATTTATTTCGTCGATCAATAAACTTGAATTTTTATTTATCTTTTACTCTCATGAAAGTCACTCTCTTGTTAATTTCTTTTTTCTTGTCCCACACGATCAAAATTGCTTTTCGAAAACGTTCGATTGTTCTTACGCAATCTTTAATATGCCCAAATTGGTTTCCCATTTACATTCACTTCCTCATTATACTCGCATGGGATCCACAAAATATACGTCCCGTCTTCAAGCCACTGCACGAGGAAGAGAGTTTTGCGCGTTTTCTCTATATAAACGCTTAGCTGAAAGACTTTCATCCAATGAAATGAATCATCTTCAAAAGAAGACTGTGCACGTACAGAGGTAAAAGTTTCATTGTACATAAAAATTTTTTTACGACGTGATACTTTTGTTTTCGATTCCTAGCTGCAGTTGAACAACGGCGAGGAGGTGAGTAAAGTATAATATTTTCACTCGCGTACTTTCGTTTCGCGAGAGAGGTAGGATGCACGCTTGCCGACTTTGCATTACTCGAAATTGAAATTTAGCAATACTTGTTGCATCGCGGTATCGAAAATTGCACTTTGCCAATCTACCAGTTTATCTTACGTGCGCGTATACAGACGATCATCTACCTTTATTAATTCCTTTAATTATCGGTTGAGAGTTGGAGTTGGGTAAAACAGTAACATATTTATACTCAAATTCGCTTATCCTTTCTAATACACTTTAAAAGCCTATAATTTGCATGAAAACATGCAAAAGTATTTTTAGAATTCAGTGTAAAAATATTAATCCTCGATGTGGTAAGCTAAATTTAAAATTTCCATGCATTTTATTATACGTGAGGTAAGAATCCATTAAAATATATGCATACGTGTTATAAAATTATTCTCACTCTGAATTCTTCTTCAAATCTTTAATCTCGCAAGCAACAGACATTACTCTTCGAAGGGTTTCACTTTTTTTTGCAATGAAATCCATTGTCTTACTTTATGAGTAATCACGATTAATCATTGTTTTTGACTAATGTTTTGGGGAATTTCTTGTCGGTATGTACGAAGCCTAAGAAGGCTGAAGTGTTATAATTACATATAGTACTCAATCATCATCAATGCCATTTTTTTTATCTTCAAATATATAAGTTCAAAATTTAAGATGACATCAAGTCTTCATTTTTTCAACGTAATTCATCAAATGAACCGGCAGCTAAAAACAAGATTTCATAATCACATTAAATTACGTAAAATATTTATTTCAACCGCACTAGTAGCTAAGCTAGTGAAAAAATTATTATAATTCGATTTGCTATACCAACATTTTCTAAATACCATACAAATCAAATCTAATATACTGCTATTAGTTCTATTTAACGAAAATGTTATTTATGTACTCGTTAAATTATTAAGATTAATTTGAACTAACACTGCTAAAACGAAACTTTAGGAGTTATTTTCATGACCGTGAAAACAACAAGAAATACAAGTCAAATTTTCGCAAAAATAAGTGCTGAGCCGCTTTAATGAGACGCTTTTAAGAGTAGTAAAACTCGCGGTGAGCAAACAACACCAACAAATCGTGCCGGCACGCTCCAAAACTCAAAATTGCTCAAGACCGAGGGCTGCTCGTATCAACTCGCGAGATCTGCCGAAAAAAAAGTGTAACGTTTTCTCACTAAAGCGGGTACCTTTTGGTTCATCTCTCTCTGTCTGAAATTTCGACAAAATTCATGGCGCCGCCGCTAGTGGATTAACACATATCCCAATCTGGAGCGCATCGCTTATTAAAAGTCTAAGAGTATAAGCCCATGACGAAATTGCCGGAGAGCGAGCGCGAGGGGAGAAACGTTAAGTAACTTTTCTCGCCGGAGATCAACGAACCCTTACAAGCATCGCGAGATGCGTCGCCGTAGAGGCAGAAAAGGAGAAAGGACGAATGATTGATTGGCCATTTTCGGGCTTATCTCGTCGGCTGATACAGTTGTGAGTGCTGCTGCTGCTCTGTTGCTCGGTTAATTAAATGCAGTTTTCCAGGTGACGCTGATGCTGTTGCACGATAGCGAATTTGTAAACGAGCTACTTCGACGCGCTCGCTGTGTATGTGTGTGTGTGCTCGCGCGGCTTTACGAGCTCTGATTTGTCGCTGATTATTTAAATGTGTTTTGCCATCTTCCAGGTATGCCGTTGCGAAATATCCTTCCCCGTTGATGCTCTTTTGCACAATTTTACGCTGATATTTTTTTTTCTTTTAAATTTCTCCGGTTGTTCGATTTAAAACGAAAGATTTTGAGTACCAGTTTTTGTTTTCGAGAAGAAAGCCGAAAATTTACTTTTTTCAAGCGGCAATAACTTTTTTATCGTTTTTTGATGATCTTGTTTTTCAAGCAAAGCTTTAAATGGATCGCGGTAGAATCAGTGCTGCACGTTTGATTGATAGCCATCGTCGAAATTGACAGCTACGTCCTTGGGACATAAAACAGAGCAGGTATTTTTGGAAGGGTCAGATCGTGCAAAATAACTCACGGATAAATATTTTGTTTTTTCAAAACTATTCGCTTTTAGCAATCACGTAACAGGTCTTGATAGTTCAAAAAGTTTGCGGAAGCGAAGCTGGTTTTGAGATCGCGAATAAAAAAGTGGCTTGATTAAATCGAAAAGCTACCTTTTAAATGCGGTAGCGATTTAGCCTGACAAATTAATCTCTTCGCGGTAGCGTGTGAAAATAAAATCGAAATGAGCCGTTTAAGGAAGTAACAATCTCGAAGAAAAAAGATCGGCGATCACGCCTTCAATGAATACATACACAAAGTATTCTTTTATAAAATGCCTCGCGTGAAATGTGAGAAGGCACTTTCGATATCCTTTGAGCGCGCGCGGGGATCGTTAACCAACTGACTTGACATGTTGAAGCGCCACTTTGAAATAAGGTCAGATTTAAAGTATCGCTCGTCGTGTGCCGTCGCGTCGTTGATATGGTAAATGGACGCAATAAAAGGATCGAGAGATGCAGAGCCTCGTGTATATCTGTGTCGTTTGATGTGTATAAAAAGCTGGCAATTAACAAACTTCTCCCTATATATTTATATACCCGCACCTCTAGCGACAGCGGTAAAAAAAAATAATTTGTAATTCGATTTATTGCATTATATCGCGTTACAAGCAATTAAGCCCGCGTGCAAGTACATTAAATAGTAATGGTTATGAAGAGGTTCATCTGCGGAATTACCATGATGATGATGCAATATATATATATAACACGTTTGTATTTTTACCCTCGAAGTAAAATTTAAAAAACAACAACAGCGCGTAATTACGTAATAGCAAATTTCTCTGCGCGATCGAAATTACCGATAATAATTCCGCGAGAGAGAAGACATGTATAGTATCTCGAAGAGGAGCAGACACTATTTTAATTAAATGTCGATTTCTTTTTTTTTTCTTTCAACCGCGTAAATATAAGACTTATGTCATCGTGTATTTGAATACAACGCGAATTTGCAGTGACTAATCGATCATTGAGGTGTCAAACGATTTAAATCGGTAGTTATAGATTTCTGCTCGGCTCCCTAATCGTTTACGTAACGGATGGCGCGCGTGCGCGCGCGCGAGCCATGTCTCGTTGAAATGAAACGATGAGTGAAATTTAATCGACAATCAAAGCCGTAAAAAAATCATCGGTTTATGCGCTGATTTACAGCCGTTCACAGCGGAACATTCGAGCTTATATGTAGAAATCGATACATATTTCCCATCCGGTATATAAGCTTAATTTATAGAACGCGATGGTTTTATTCACGTAATGAGCGCAGTGATAGGTCATTTGAAATGCAGTTGAATAGAGAGCCAATGGAATGCTCTAAAGCCAGAGATCAGATATAGGAAGGAATTGCATAGCAGAGGCGCGTCTGATATGAGAATTTTGCTGCAACAATGCTTTCTCCTCTCTCTCTCTCTCTCCCTCTCTATAAGCGAAAGCAATTTCCCCTCTTAGATCTAATATGCAAAAATGCTCTCTATTCGAGGTTTTGATTCGCGGACTAAACGATTATACACTCCTTAGCTTCTCTAATTAATCGGCCATACGTACGCGAAAGTTTTGCCATATAATAAAGCTTCGAGCCTTGGCCGCGCTCTGCCGATAAAAATAAAACGTATATGTATTACGCTTGGAATGAAGTGGTTCTGTTGCACGCACGCGCACGTGTTTCCTATAGTTTAAATTTTCCGCGAGAGATAGTGATTGTATACGCGCGCGTGCGCGCTTTTGCTTTGCTTTTTTGAATTTCTATGAGACAATAAACAACGAGAAAACGCGGACTTTTCTTTTCTTCTTTTTTTTTCTAACACTCGTTAGCCGCGATTTCGAAACGAAATACTTTTAAATCTTATTTACTTGTGTCTAAATAAATTTATGCATACAATGTTCTAATCATCATATTAGAAATTACGAAATAAGCAATTACGGAAATGTCACTATTCGCGTAAAACGTTTCGAATACAAGCGGCATTAAGCTCTCTTTCTCTCTATCTCGCGCGCGCGCATGAGGGCGCTCACCTCATTTTTCTTATTGTGCAACAAGACGAGAAAGATTACCTCGCGCGAGCGCGCGAGCAGCGCTAAACGCTCTCCCAAGCACGCTGTGTTAACAAAAAAAAAAAGACAAAACAACTAAAAAAATACAATTTTTTTTTTGCGAAGCGAGCGCTCTGCTTCTGAACCAGATCTTTGTCTGCGGGCGTTACTTACCGCCGACGCAACACCGGAAAGTAAGAATGCAAATTCCGTAACGAAACGAGCTCGCCAAAAATGCAACGAGAAACAATGGAAAATAAAGAGCAAGCAGATAAGTATCGGCACTGCTGCGCGCAATGGAGATGCATCGCACGGCGCGAGGTGGATCGAGTCAAGGTTTGATGTGTCTACTCACTGCACACCTGCGCGGCGTGATCCTTTATTACATAGTGCGTCGAAGGTATTCCGAGAAAGAACGTGAAGGAAAAAAAAATTTTGTTTTTGTTTTAATGCCTCGTGGGTTTTTATATTGGTCCAGCCTTCAATTTTATGTGATTGTGCGTGATTTTTATAGGAGTATATGTGCGCGAAATTGTCCGGTAGTTTTGACGGAAATTGACGTCCAATGCACTATTATACTTTTACTTTTGCGGCATTATGTGTGTTCGTAAAAATCTCCGTTACAATTTCCAATCTCCCATATTCGTTGGACTCGACGACACATTGTGATGATTAAAATCTCATATTACGAGTCATTCTAAGCCTGTACTTAGAAAATAATTGGACTTTTCAATCCCCCGCTAGTGAGTCGGACAAAAAATGTAATTCTGAAAAAGGAGAGTAGACTCATCTGGCAAAAGATATCTACTGTAAGTGAGTTTCGCTTGTTATTACTCCAGCAACGCGGGTAATGGACGATGAGAATCGGCTTGTGTCATTCGCGCAAATGTAAATGCGTCAGTGTTTATATACTCACTTGCTCCTCCCCATTTTAATTGACGAAACTGGCCGTGTCGAAAATAATTTCATTTGTGTGCGTGTGTGTCGATAGATGCGTTTCTTGTAACGGTGAATCACAAGTTTGTTTTGACTCGGATGCTAATGATCCTTTTGTATGCCAATAAATGCCGAGTATGAATTATTCGATCATCGCGCGTTCACTGCAATCGTTAACAAAAATATGCTATCGCTTCACGTGACGTTGGCAGATTGCATTGAATGCGAGACTGTTCTTTTTTTTTCTCGTAGCCTAAGAAAAAAAATACTGACAATCATCGGAACTTTTTTTTCGTTGTATTCTTTAGTTAACGTCTTTTATTCCTACTTTATATATTATGATAATGCCACTTGTAACTGCGCTGGAACATAAATCTTTAAACTTAATTGAAGTATGTGCAGTGGTAAAATGGTTACGAGCTCGTTTGTATGTTAAACCACGCGTCAAAAATCTTAAAACCCGTATTCAGTCTCGTACGTCAGTTAACGATTTTTCAAAAAACTTCAGCACGCAAAAAAAAAAAATTAAAGTGAGTCGTCACTTAATTAAATCGGACGCACGGGTACTATGTACTGGAGTGTGGCATGCAACGAAGAGAATACAACAACAACAAAAAACGAAACTACTTCAGTGCGCATTCTCGCAAAGAATGAAGCCACGAGTGCAAAACCTCAAGAATCTTTTAACGACGTTTCTAGATCTACTTCGCGATAACTACTTCTGAGATACACTTCTTGCGATACATCTATAGCGACAAAAAGATATATTGCACACAAAAGCTTCACCCTTGACCCATCGACCAAGCAGAAATATTTCAACAATTTTCGGGATGGTTATAAAACTGTCGATTCATTGTCTCGAGGCAACGCATACCTGCGCTATTAGAGACGCATCTAGAAGTTTTCTTCTTTTTTTTTCCTTCTGTTATCGATTGTTATGGATTATGCATTCTTATGTAAATGAGCCTGCGAACTGCGTCAAGATGATTCGGCGACGATTTGCCACATTACGTGAACTTTCACTTTATGTATGCATGCGCATGTTTGAGATACCGATAGAATTCATTCGACTACGTGTACGCACACACACACACACACACACACACACACACACACACACAGACCACCAATAAACTTCGCGATTTTACGACGTGGTTTCCCACAAGATCCATCTTTATTCGCCGACAAATGCGGATTCCGAGATTAAATTGACGAAATCGGAAAACTTCTTACATTAGCTTAGTGATGTGGAGATTTTTGAAGAAGAAAAAAATCGATGAAATTGTTTGGATTTTATATAAATTTATGGCTTCTTTTTTTATCTGCCGTATTTTATCATCAATGCAGCTGACTCTATTACTTAACGGGCAGCGAAGTTTTCGAAATATTATGAAGTTTTACCAATGCTCGATAAGTTTCTCGATTTTATACGACGAAGATTTTTATCTTGCAATAATTTATTAGCGATTTTATGAAAAATTGAAATTCTAAGCGTTATAAACTTTTTCTTCATTATTTTATTAACTATTTTTTGCAAGAACAAAAAATAGTACTATGGGTAACTTACTTCCGGCCATTAAATCACGCAAACCAAAAACAAAGCAAATTCGCTAATTGATAGTGAAAGCGCAGGAGGAAGTGGGAGCATTGAAAATTCATACTTCTGCGGCATAATTTGCTTTGATGTAACCAAGTGCGCGCGCGCGCGTTACTGTGAATAAAATACTCCGACGAGTAGTTGGTTGTCAACTGTCAGGCGTTTAGAATCTGTTGACAAGCAATTACTGCGTCAAACACCCATGTAGCTGTCGCGTCTGACTAAATCGACTTGTTCTACTTATTATGCATACATACACTTATGGATCAAATTATTTATCAAACATATTTTTTTCTACGCTTAATAGCATTATTGCAAAAACAATAAATTTGATTGTTTTTATAACAATTTTAATATTTACACAAATTTTATAAACAGTTAATAAGATACCTAATTAAGGTAGTTTACTACAATCAACCTTATACATCGAAAACCTACAAAAGTAATTCAGTGCTCACTGAATCATTTGAAGTAATCATCATCAATCATAAAACAGCCGGTAGCCAAAGTCCAAAGTATACTTCTTGCTCAACGATTGCAGCCATTACTCAGCCTCCGAAAACCTGTATCACCACTCGCGTATTTTCCCGGTCATAAAAGTTGACAAAAAGAAAAAAAAAAGAAACTTTGCTTACGCGCGCGGATCCACCGCGTGCGCGAATGTATATTCAATCGTCATCGTTGGCGATCCAAGTCGGTATAAGAGCAGTCTACGATAGTCTTTGAGCTGGTATAGCGCGGTGGCGGCGTTTGGTTTGCGCACAATACCAGAGAGAGTCGGTGTATATACGTGGCGCGACAGGTGTGCGTGTGCGTGTGTTACCTTCGTTGGCGAGCCGCGTAAGAGAAGCCGGACAGTCTCAAGTCAGTAAAGGCAAAGATGTCGAGGCGCGAGGTCTCGCTACCACTACTTGCGCTCCTACTGTCCGTAGGCGTTGTTGTCAAAGGCTTTCCCACCCCTCACGAGGACGACGGTAACTCGTCTGGTTCGGTAAGTTTTCATTCTGGGCTACCTTGACACAAGATTCTTTCGTACTGCTTGTTTTTTTTTAAGGCACCGCTCGCTCGTGCACTCGACAGCCTAATTACCCTCACTAAATCACCGAACTCGGCATTTTCGCCAGATTGTAGAAAGAGAGGAAGCTTCGTCGAAAATATCTGATATCGATCGCGTGAAATAAAGAAAAAAATCCAAATCATTTGTTCCGGCGCAGCTATAGCGCTTGCGCGTATATACGCGCTCAATGATGACTGGCCGAATCGAGAGAAAGGTTTATGCAATTATCGAGAGCGGGCTCTGTGTGTCAAGATAGTTACCTCACACATACACATACATACACACACACTCACGTGTGTGGAAAAGCCGAGCGGAAATCTCTTTTGTGAACTCGCGCGAGCTCGTGAGCGTTAACTAACAATTTGCTGCAATTAGGGAGGCTTTCACCCGACGCTAAAAGAAGACGTTGATTATATGGTCCCCCGCGCGTGCAGCTTTTGTTCTCGCGGAAGACATTTTTATATATTGGCTAGAGTTCAATTGCTCCTACGACGAAATTTTTTTTTTCTTCGTATACGTTGTCCAGGCACAATTTCTTTTTTTCACCGACATGTTACTCATAATTTACAACACCTCTGGAACGATTACTTAACTTTACGTGCTGCTTTTTAGCTATGACTTTTACCGACAAACCTATAAGTAAAGAAACATTTTACTTTCTTTCCGACTGTGTAATTTCATTGATTGGCTAGCAAAGTTTTTCCTCGTTTCACGCGCGTTAAAAGCGCACGATGCGTGCGATCCCACGTAATTTACGCATGAAAAGCTATTCGAAAATCAAATGGCTCACGTTCGATATGTACCAGCAATTATCATTCAATTTTACTATTCCAGTTGTTTCTCACGTTCGCCATGACCATCTTATCCCTCCATAATCATCTTTTTTTTCCATAGTTAATTAGAAATAATTGCCAAGCGCGCAATCTGCCATTATTTCCTTTCCGTTCAACATACCGCGACGATTGTCCTTCTTTATAGGTGCAAAAAAAGAAATAATCTGTTGAAGCTATCCCCATATGTATATCGGCCTTGAAATTATAGTACGTGAATTTTTTTCTCAATGCTCATCACGATGATATCGTCATTTATTCTTCGTCGATGTGCCATACCGATACTATATATATACTCGATCTTATCTGTAATGCCGCAATTAAGTCGTTACGATCCGTTCGGGCCGCTCGCTCTCTCACATCAAATAATTTTACCACTGATGTCTGCGTTGCGTAATTTTGGATACATACGAAAATGCCTTTGTTAATTACCCAAACATCAAAACAAAAGTCATTCGCCTCTAATACTTTATCCGTATTCTTGCCGGCGTCCACACTTAACTTTTAGCGAATGAATTTACTACCCGTGCAGAATCAAAAATTTGCAATCTCTCTTGGTACCACGTAGCAATAAACTTTCTCGAAAGCGCACGCGCGCGAGCAATAACTCATCTTGTTTGGCAATCAATCGCGTGAGCGCCACGCACGTATAAGCCCTTATAAAAACTTTTTTTTTCTCTATTTATACGCGATACGTGACGCACAATGCCTTCTAGACAACGAATTTCCTTTAAGGATGCTTCAGACTCGCCGGCAAGTATCACACTCTTGTGTATAAGGAATTACACGACAGCTGTCGCGTGCGCCAATTATCGCTGATTTCATTCTTTGGACATCGAATTTCCAGGGAAAGAAAGACTTTTGTATTGTAAAAAAAAAATACGCGGAGGCGTGACGGGACAAATAATTACGGTACCTTTTTTTTTCTTCTGCGCAATTTTTTTTTTCGGGGCCGATCACTTTCAATAAGGCACTTTGGTAAAATTGAGGAGGTATCCAGTCATTCTGGTTATTGAGCAATGTTTACTCCTCTGTCGCAGCATCTCGAGCAACTTTTTTTTTCTTCTCTTTGCATAATCTCGCATCTCTTTCACTTCCAAAGAAGCACTTAACTGATTGTTTGCAAATAACTTTGTAGTTTCACGTACGCAGTAGCTACTACATTTTTTTTTCTCTACTAAATGAATTAATTGATCGACGATGACTAAGACACATCTGACACAACACTTGCACAGTTGAGCAATGCAAGGTATCGACATTTTTTTTTCCTCTCAATTGTAAGGTATCACTTACGTTATTACATTCACACCAGCAGCCTATTTTCCATACGAATCCCCATTGGAAATTTTCCAGCATCGGTAATTCCCTCTTTTTTTTGCACGCATTCTCTTCCTACTCGCGTCCGTTCTCTCTCATTCTCTCATTTTTCTCGTTTACCTTGAAAAGGTTGATGCGACCACTTCTTAGTCTCTCTCTCTCTTTCTCGCGAAGGTTCTCTCGCGCCGTGGCTTTAAAATTTGCAATTGGTGAAATTCGCTCGTTACGTTGCACACACATTTCCCGCAGTTTCCGTTCGCGCTTATTGTGTAAGGCTCTGGATAAGCTTGAAACGATGTTTTCTTTAATACTCGACTCGCTGCTGCTACTTACAGGGCGTTGGCAGCTTCATTATCTCTCGCCTGCGCGCATACTCTCCATCGGGGTCTTATGGTATATTTCCGTGTCTGCGAATTAAGATGTCCGACTTACTTATACACACATCGGCAATGATTTAAAACCTTTTTACCGTTTATACTTCCTCGTTTTGCGCAAAATTTCGGTAAACTTCTGCTCACTCTCTCTAAGTAACGGCTGTTTCAACTTAAAAGCCATCAATTATGTTGGCCCAATATTTGCCTAATTTGCATTCTCGTGCACTGACTAAAAGTGCTTGTCAAACAAGTCGAGAGAGAGATATACAAGTATATAAAGTATATAAAAACCAGTACTTATCCTATCGACTGATTAATTACACTTGAATTGTAGTTCCGCCTAAGGGTGGAAACTCGGCGGTGCAATTTGTAACGACGAATTTCTCAAGCGCTCGATATGTCGCTTATCACATACACACACGAGCCGCGGATACTTCTCTCGACTCCCAACGGGTTTTCACGTTTTAGGCGGAATTTTCGCCTTTCGCCCCGGCGACCATAAATAACCTATCGCCACCACTGTTCTCGGGCGCAATGAACACGTAATATTTAACGAGCTTGCACGCCCGCAATTGGTCCTTGCCTCCCTGGAGTACATCCTGACGGCTTGATTTTATTTACGGGGAAAAGAGTATGAAATTCGCTGACCTCGAGCATTGTTTCGCGCGCCTCGTTATAAAACGCCGAGGAACTTTCTGCGGTTTCTTTGGTTGCTTCACTTTTTTTTCTTTACTTGCTTCTTTGTCCTGATATGTGGTGAGGAAAGTTTGATGCGGATGTGTCTAACAACGAAAAAAAATTTTTATTATTCCATGCGATATCTTGTTTGTTTCGCGCGGATTGACGTATATGCGAGGGGTCAGAGATGGAATGGTCATGTGTTTGAATTTTAATTCGCGAGGTGTAAAAATAGAATTTTTTTTATAGGACGAGATTTCAGATTTGAAAAATTACGAAGTCATTTTAGTTCTCAGTAGTTTAGAAATGAATATCGTGAACAATTTATCTCAAAATTATGGTCGTTGAAATTTTTGCTTTTGAAATTGATCTGTAATTTAACTATTTTTTTATCGCAATCATCAAAGTTCATGTTTTTATAATGGCCCCTTGATAATTGCGCGCGATAGTTCGAAATTATGCATCATTTCGATTACGTAAATTTGAGAATTCGAAGAAAATCAAAATTACTCGCCGTAAAGTCAGCGTCATTAACGCAAAATCGTCGTTATAAAATCCAAATGAAAAAATTTCGCAGCTCGAACGAGCGGAATTTTCCGAAAAAAAAACATCGAAAAGGTCTTAAAAAGGCCATGCACCTCAATCAAGCAATTCCTTGGTACATTTAACTTGACTGAATAAAAAAAAATCCTTCAACCTCCAACTGCATAGTCAAGCGTGTACAAACATCCCGTCAGTCAAGCTATACAACGTGTTGAATATAATTTTGGGCAGATCTAACGAGCCGCATGGGAATGACGAAAAGAAGGATAAAAAAAGAGCGTTGAGGCAATTTCGCGAACCAGCGTGGTCGTCGTTGGTCGCATATATCCGTAATGGTCGGACTACATTTTGCACACCTTGCCGTACAAGGAATAGATTAAGATACACGTCGCGAGCGAACTTAGCTGTGCGCGCGACGTGTCGGGGCGCGAATGATTTAGATGCTCTCTCTCTCTCTCTCTCTCTCTCGTCGAAAATTTTTCGCCGGATTTCCACCGACGGAGCGCCTCACAACACCAAGATCCTGTTTTTACGGCGATGCCGGGGAATGCTGCAATCGCCATTATCCGTAATTTTCGGTTTAATAGCCAACACGAGGAGAGAGCATGCGGCCTGTAATTTTGAATAAGGCGTTATTGTGCCGATGAACTGCGCGTGTCAAGCTTTTGACTGACGGCTCGCAAAAGATTAAATGGCCTTTGCGTGAGATGTTGAAATATATGTACATACTCTTTTTTCAATTATTTCACGTTATGACCGCGCGATAACGAGATACGCGTAATAAATAAACGACATCATCACAGGTTGCCAAAAAAAAGAAAAAAAAACAGAACTTGGATTTATAGGATTGCATTATTTATCGAGCGTGTGTGCTCGTTGATTCATAAACGTCGAGTGAAACTTGATGGCTTAGAAAGCACAAATAAATCCAATGCTATTCGGAAATCGAAAAATGATTCGCCTTCGCCTTTTATTTCTCTTGTTAGACTTCCGCGCGCGCGCACGTAACGTTGACGCCAATCCGTGATTTATTTACGACGTGGTGGACAGTAGATACACCGTTAAAGGCTTTCGATATGTTGTTTATCAATGAGCCGTTTCCGTAAAATTATTCGCACGCATTCGATACAATCGACTTCCTCGACGACTTGTTTATCTCTAAAAACCACCGTATTTGCCAATTCCCGACAGCGGCCATTCATCGAGTTCACCAAAGGCGGCATCCGAGTGAACTTTGCTGGCTACCATGCGCAAGCTGGTCTTGGAGGTCTACTAACTGGTCGAACAGCTGATGGTGGTTTACATGCGAGCGCTGGTACACCTGCTGGTGCACATGCCAGTGCTGGTCTTGGTGGCAGTTTAGACGGCGGACCTAGTAAGTTTTTTTGATTGATTTTTATCGATGACGCGATAGTAAATAAATTAGTGTTGACGTTAATTAGATAAACTGGTAGCTCGACGTATGTTTCCTGGTGGCTTTAATCATTGTTCGATAATTGACTTGCTGGAAATTTTCTCGTTACTACCGTGTCATAATTATTTGAAGGCACCTAGTCGTAACGGATAATTTATTTTACTATGACTAAAGCAACGATTGCTAATGGTTACGAGTATCTGCCGATAATATTGCTTGATCATTTTATTTACGTAATCGCGTATATGAAACACCCTCCGAATTGTGAAAAAAATATTTTTCCACGCATGGAAGAATGAGCAATGAAAACATCTTGTTGACTTTATCGCCGATTGTTTAGAAAATCAATTCACGTCAAATTTCTCATAAACAAAATCATTAAGTTGCAATTCATCATAGTCTAGCTCGCACCTCGATGCAGCGATAGCTCGTCAATCATTTCGCGCGAGAATAATAATAACAAGAAAACAAAACTCATAGCCGGAGGCCTTCACGCGCGTGCTGGACTTGGAAATGGTGGTCCCGAAGCAGAAGCCAGCCTGGGTGGCACCCTCGCTGGACCTAAACCACAAGGCGAACTTTTCGCCAAGTCATCTGCAGGAGATCTCGTCTTGCCACAAAAGACAATCGGCAAGAATATTCAAGTGATCAAACCCAAAAGGAACGACGAACAGGTGACAGTTATTCAATTGTAGTAGTTACATTGAAGTGTGTACTGCACGGCGATATCTGTAGATTAATGTTTTAGCTTTTGTTTTGAAAATTTTTTTTAATTTAAAACAGCGATTTTTTGACGCAGTTAAATTTTTTTAGTTTGCAGCTTATCCAAAGCGATGGGACAAGATAAAATACAAATATTACTACTGGAAATAACGCGATAAAAAATTTGTATCCGTAGTAGATAAAAATGTATTAGTAAACAAAGGTAGTCGAAAATATTTAATAAATATTTATACAATCTTTCAATAAAAATTTATCAATTTTTCACTCTTTAATGGTTTCGAACGAATACAAAACTTTTCATTTCAAACGTATCACGTTCTAACTTTTCATTCTATTTCTAAAAATCTACTATATACATTGATTTGCGTATACTATATTCTTATCATAAAAACAAATCTCTAAAACATTATTCTATGATCAGGTATCATCATCTTCTTCTGCTTCTGCTGGTGCATCAGCCGCAGCTTCTACTAATGACGGTAAATTTCTTTCTACAATCTATTCTTTTTTTTCCGAGCTTTGCTATTTCCCACAACTGATAACTATTTTGACATCCTCTCATCTCCTTTGCCTTGCTTCTGAAAACATCCAATGTAAAAAAAGCCTGCCTTCTTGTTATGCTTCCTGGAATTTACATTTCCTTAATTTTTTTGTAGCCTCTTAAAAAAACAGCTTACGAATTGCTCATGAATCTCAGAGAACAATGTTTTCAACTACTTGCAGAAGTCATCACTTTAAAAACACACTCACATACTACAGTTGACTCACTCAATGAAATCACACGTCTCTAAACATTTATTCTCCTAAAACTGCAGTCTTTCTCGACTTTCTGCTTTTAAATTCTTCACTGAACGAACACCCTGAATCCGATTTTTTTTTCAATTGACAAAGAGTATTTAAAAATTCAAGAAACACAAGCATGTATCCAGTGAAATTTGAGTACACAATGAGACTGCAAATTTTAAAGGTAAAATTACACTATCACCGGTAAAAAAAAAGGCGAACGACCACAGACAAGAGACACAGCAAAAGAGCCTCGCGCATACGTTGTTCTCTGCGGAGTGTGCAGCAACAAATTTATCCTTCGATTCTTCCAAACACTCATCCCGTCCGTAACATCACTACCAAAAAAAGAAATTCTTTTAGCACACGAACAATATAACGATAAATATAAATAAAAAAACGAAATGGTGATGGTGAGGGGGCATGTAGCAGTGATAGCCGACGAAAGGAGCCAGTCCCCGGCACGTTTGTACTTTCAAAAGCGGCTTCACGAGCGCGTCAACCAGTCCAGCCCTTATTATGACTCCCTAAAAAATGCCCAAGCAGAATCCGCGCCAAAAGCGAACGAAGCTAAAGAGCCGACGACATCGACCTCGAAACCATCATCACCGCCAGATGTCAAACACAGTGCCCCAGGAGTATTCACCAGAGCTGTCGCCGGAGTTGACGCCGCCACTGGTACCGGAAGCAGCTCTTCAAACAATATAGGATACAGGAAGAAGACGACGCTTTTCGATGACATCTTCAATGTGAGTTTAACACTTTTTTAAAAGCATTTTTGACATTATATTTCATCACAATAAACTTTGCAAAGAAGTTCCATGCGGTAGTACAAAAAGAAACGTGACAGCATTGCGAAATTGACTAACCGAAAGGGAGAATCTCATGTGTTGTTGGCAAAGATTTATCGTCGCGACACGTCCGCCTGGATTGGCTGATCGATTAATCTCTCGTTCGAGTGGTCAAGAGATTGATCGTGAGAAATGTAACCGTTACAAAGTGAATTTCACTGACTTTTTTTGCGGGAAAACCTTTGGGACGGGACTTCTGACTAGCACTTCACTTTCATACAACAATGAGATTTTAAAAATCTTGAGATTTATAGCAGTATACAGTGACCATCACTGTGAAAAAAAAGAGACGATTTATTGAGGCATTGCGACATGTGAATTTTGCAGTGCATGACTGTTTTTACTTAAATTTTTCATTCTTAAGATTTACAATTTTCCCAAAGCAAGTATTCAGAATAACATGCTTACTTAAAACATGAAGAACGTTTCTAATAATAAACTGTATTTGCCAAAACAACAATAATTTTTTATTGATTAAATGTTTGCGTCTTTTTTTCAGATACCCATCTCAGCCTTGAATGCAGTGAATCAGCTGCTGCGAAATCATGTTGGCAAGAAATGAAGAATTTGTTAACCTGCTACCATTGTCTTTTTAACACGGATAAAGAAGAATCCAGTGTATTAATAATTTAGAAGTACAACCTGTCGTAGACTCGCAACTAAGAAATGGACTGGAATTTTAAATAATAGCCACGCAACGTATTCCTTTGTGTTTTGCAAACAAAATCACTTCAATACTCTTTTTCGTCACTTAGATATTCTTGAGCCGTTATATTGCTTCTTTTATTGTGCGGAGCACATAAATCACGCGCTTGATGAAATTTGCATGAATTTACGTCTGCTTTGTCGTCCGTGGGGCTCATGCACTTGCCTATGCATTAGCATCGTCACTTTTGTGTATTTTCAGGCGACTTTTTTTATTTTAATTTATTGATGCGGTGTGTATCTAGCAAGTTTTTATATAATTTTACAATTTATCACTATTTTTGTATTAAAAGAATTGTTTGTTGATGTAATGTGATATGATAAATAAATAAGCTGCTAAAATGAAAGTGTTCTATTCTTTTTCTCTGTAACATTTATTTTCTATTCTATCGCAGTAACAATTCAGTAAAGATAACAAAATCTTACAAAAAAGTTTGAATAATTGAATGTGGAAATATTTTTTTGACACGTACTTTGCAAAAACATTTGTTCAAAAGGTGGGGACTGTTTATAAAACATCATTGAAGTTGATGCAAACACTTGATGTATACACAATAAAAGTGCTCAATACTGTATTGTGCATAAAATTAATTTGAAAATGTCATGTATAATGTGTTTATATAGTTCTGATGCATAGCCAGTCTTTTAGACAATAAAATAGTTTCAAACATGAAATAACTGTAAAAAATTAAATACATTTTAAGTAATTTTCTAAGTATTAAAAAATGTATCGTTGAATTCGTTCTCTTGTAACTATTTCATCTATTTTGAAAATCTTATATGTATTAAAATCGAAGCTTTATTAGAACATTACTAACATTAGCCGTCAATTAAACGCAAGTTATTGTAAAAACAGTAGAACTGAAAGGTCTGTTAGCCTCCTATAGGAGAAACTTACAAGGCACATACAAAATTTTCTAGCGTTGGTAATGCAGGTATCGCGGAATATCTGTGGAAGGATCACTATGCGGAAACTTTGAATTCAACAAAATTATTGAAACGTGCTAAAAGCCAGTAAACTGATTCGTCGCTTACAGTTACAAAAATGTGAAAAATGAGAAAACAAAATGTTATTGCAATCAATTTTTGGTGAAAATCACGTGCAATCTGACGAAATGCACGCATAAATTCGAGTTTTAAGATTTGTCACGTCTTTCGTACCCAATAAAAGGAGCCGCAGGCGAGAAAATTTTCAGTTATTAATGCCGAAGCCAAGCGAGTGATTCAAATTATTTTTAACTTGATCAAGTGTTAAAAATTAATAAAATTAATTTGTAGTACTTAATAGTCAATTTCACGATTGCATGAGGAAATGAACCGGAAATTAGAAACGTCTAACACAATACATTAAAAAAATAGCCGCATAAAATACAATAAAACGCAGTTTTATTTTAATTAAAAATTAACACGCTATCATCTATGAGGAGAAAGAAGATGAAAATAAATGGGCTTTTTATTTTTTCACTCGTGATAGGAACTTTTTCCTTATCTTTGAAACGGAAAATAATAAAGGTATGTAAATATTATACAATACAGAATTATATTATAAAATCAAATAATGATTCTAACTTAAATGAATAATATATTCCAGGCAGATTTAACCGAGGATGCTACTACCTTACCGTCCGTGGATATTGCAAAACGCAATACAGGTGTCTACACGGATTCAGACTTCACTGTGTACAGTGTCGAATCAACAATCCAAACGCCAAATGTTAAAGAAGACCGAAAAGAACAAAATTTTTCGCATTCTGAACGAGAAACCGTTCATTCAAGATTTTATGAAGACAACCTTCAGCAAAATTACAACTCCGAAGACGAACCGAGTGACTCCAGCGTAATTACTACTGTCAGACCTCAGCCTCACCCTTCATATTTCGCACAATTTAGAGCTCGAAGAAACGCAGAATGTAATTCTGAAGTTGATAGTGAAAATTCTGAATTTAAATATGAAGATTTGCCTAACGCATATTACACAGAAAAAATTGATAGTGAATCTGAAACTTTTACTGAAAAAAGTTTAGATGACATTATTGTGCATGAAGAAACCACTGACATTCCTCAGTATAAAAATACTGAAGAAAAATTCGTTGATGATACGCAAACAGAAAGTAGTGGACAAGGTGAAATAAACATTTTCTAAAATACATTATATTTATTTCTCTTAATACATATAGTCGAATACTTTAGTTATTGAGCGAAAAAAAAAAATATCGTCAGATAAATCAACGTTCTTATCATTACTCTGCGTTATAAATACTTCCAACAACGCAACTAGAACTTAGACCATTTTAGTGCTAGATACCGACAGCTCTTCACGTTTTCATTTGGATCTCGAAAGTATATTATTGAATCAAAGGATAACGAAGAGGGACACCTCAGAAGAAGTTGAGTTGCCTACATTTTTAGAAGATATACAGACTACGGTATCACCAGTAAATTTAGATTATACTGATGATTATGGCTACTATCAATTTGCAAATGCCGTTGAACATCCCAGTCTCCCAGTTCGACTTTTATACAAGGTAAGAATAATAAAAATATACAACTTAAAGATACTTGTAATTTGGAAACCAATTGCACATTCTTCGTTTTACAGATTTCTTACCTGTACTCACTCATCGATGGAGGAACTCTCAATGTTAATAAGATGGTCACGGACTTCACTACTAAACTCACAAATTATCTAAAAATGTAGCCAAATTAATCATTGTAAAATAACGATCCTTGAAATAAACCGATTGATTAAAAAAAAAACAAAAGCATTTTTAGTTCCCTTAAAAAGTGCATAATGCTCAAAGCCTTCCATGATCGCGAGACCCTGAAAACCTAAACAATACCTACATGCACGCGACCTTGTTCGAACGACGAGCCGAGAGAAGTTATTCCGCAACCGTAGCTTCATTCTTAAGTTATCCACGAAGCAACAGTTAACCTTAAAGCGCACCCCATAATTACGTTAGCCATTCAAGCGATGTACCGCAAATAACGAGATATATAGTATATATGTATGTACTCCTCAAAAGTCGCACGAGCGCGCCTCGCGAGCTCGCGGCTATGGCTGAAAATGAAAGAGAAAGCGCTCGTTCGTGTCGTAAGAGAGCAGCGAGCTTGGCTACACGCACACTTGTGAGTGAGTGTAATCAGTTACCTGCCGGCTGTCCGTCCATGCGCCCACCGACGTCCGTTCGGATGCGAACTATCAAGACACGCGTCACCGTCGTCGTCTTCTCTCGACTGCATGGGAGAATCTTCAAATGTGAGTTACTTCTTATGCACTTTGAGTTTTTTTTTTTGGTCCTATCTGGGTTTTTCACTTGTAAAAAGTCGATGGTGCGAAGTAAAAGTGAGGTGAAAGGTTAATTTTTTTAGTAGACCACGTAAGCTGTTGTGACACGGAATCGAATATTCAGGAGACTAAAATTTTCATTTGTTTCTTCATCGACTTGTGCACGCTTGAGGCTGGTTTCAGAGAATAATTATTATTGATAAAATGCAATAGGAATATCTGTGTGGTTATTTTCAGATGGTAAACGTAGTAAAAGTAATTAATTCTTAGTCAACTTTATTATCTATTTATTTGATTAATTAAATGCAATTCTTCAAATGTCAAACGCATGCATATCCATTGGATCGTATCATTGGTTTTATGTAAGAAATGGTCGTTTGTTTTGGTTTACGACAGATGGGTTTTTCCCGATTTCAAACTTTCTTCTATTCAGATAAAAATCTTTGTGGTTGACGAAAAGTTAGTCGAACCTTAAAAGAGAGCTGCCGCTTAGGGCGCCTCCACGTTTAAGAGATTACAAAAACTACAGCGTGAGACATTCATCTGCGCGCGTAGCGCGCTCTAAAGTCCTAGTCAACTAAATTTGTGCTGCACACAGTGAAAAGTGTTTCTTAAAATTTTTGCATGTATTTCAAAATAAGAAAAAAAATGTTCAAATGAAAATTTTTTTTTATATGTAATTTTTAATTAATCTATACCTTTTTTATAATTTTTACTTTAATCGAAATATAATTTTTTATAAGTCATCTTTATATGTATATCTTTAAATTGAGAATTACTTATACAGCTATTTTAGGCACGTAGTTTAAATGGACAAAACAATCGGAGCTCGGAAAAAACATAGTCTGAAACATTCATCCACAAGTATTATTTTTAGTCTCCTTTAAAAAGGTATTTAAATTGCCAAATTATACATTCACTTCCACACAACATCGCAACACTAAACATTTCCTCCTATTCTCGAAACCGATTTCAAATAAATAACACCTGGCCAAAATCCGCGTTCGTGATGTAAGACCACTCATTAATCTGTCGAAAAGCCATATAACGCGATCGTTCAATCACCTTTTTTTTACAGTAATGAAACCACGATTTTAGCGGTAATTCTCAGCTGAACGCCAGTCGAAAGTCCACCTTATAGAATCTGTCGCAAGCAGCGAAGGCTTCCCTCTTGGCGTTCGCTAATCTTCGGTGAACCATGAAGGCAAGGGTCTTGCAATTCCTGCTAGTAATTAGTCTAGTAACAAGGGTCATCCAAGGAAGACCACATGTAGATGAGCAGCCACTCAAATTCAGTTTGGATACAGGAAAAGAAGCGGAGGGGTATGCTGATAATACAGAGAAGCCTGTGGTCACGGTTACCGCCAACTCGAGGTTACAGGATGGGATGGTAAAATTTATTGCAAAGGGGTTGAATGAGTGATACTTTGAATTGTGAGGTTTGGCTAAAATACGCGGTTATTTTAATGAAATGATCCGATATTAATTTAAAGTTGTTGGATTTGGAAATACATAAGACTATTAGAAGGTAACTAGGAAACATTTTGGCATTTTTATTGACTGTGGGAATATTTTAATTTTTTATTTCTTTTAGAATTTATATTTGCATACAAAATTGATTACTTTATGTTGTAACATGGCATTCTAATGCTAAGCCCTCGAAGCTGATTTTTTATTCATTGACAAGGACGTGCATAAATTGTTTTTCTAACTAGAGGTACAGCTTGTAGCTTAAAATTTAACTACCATGTGTTACGTAAAATATTTTTCAATTGAGAAATGTTGTTTTGAAATGCCGAACCCACCAAAATTTTCCAAAGTAAATAGTAAAGGTACACTTTGCGATGGATTATATAATTTAATTTACATAAAAATTATCAAAATAAATTAGAGTACCTGATAATTATTAGACATTTTTCAGTTTAATTATATCATTCATATATATTTTACGAATAAAAATGATAAAGATGATTCTTTTACTAGAAACACTTATGGTAAACAAAGATTTAAAAGCAGCACAATTCAATCGATCGACCAAGAATAAATAAGTCACACGTAACTTTAATGAAATTCTCATCATGACTTAATCGATGAATCGAGCGGAGCATATAAATGTAAAAGCTCGACCTTAAAGACAAAAAAAAAACAAAATTACCAATTGGCCTTTAGCGATCTTGCGAGCGAAATTTGCGAATTTAGCACGCTCGCTGGCTCGCATCAAAATCAAAATTCTGTTTTGGCGTTTTGTAGGAGTGGTTAGGCAGAATGGCAGACGCCTTAAGGTTCGGCCGAGGGCGATTAGTCAATTCGGTCGCGATAGCCCGAAATGTCTTGGCTGAGCGACTTGAGGTAATTAATTGTTGATGATGCCGTGTATGAAAAAAAAGCTTAATATGCTGTGAAATATTCTATTTCTTTTTTTCGCTCTACTTTATGTGTATATAATACCGTTTATTCATCGCTTGCATATCAAATGAGAAAAGGACTGAATTTCGTCGAGTCACGTATGTATGAAAGTGCCTGTAGTTTGTATAACGATCCTTATTAAAAATTTTTTTTTCTTTACTTGTTATGATCCTTTGTCAAGCTTTTTATTAGTAGTCAGTAATCAATTTACTGAAATGATTGTTTTGTTTTCAAACGCTTACTTTACATTTCTTCTGATGATCGTTTATAAGTTTTAAAATCGTCACTTATGGAATAAAAATAATTCACGGTCAATTTCAAAAGTACGAATATTAATAAATTGTTTTAATATTTAAAAAAAATACCGTCTTAAAGTTACTGCAACAATATTTCGAGTACAAAGTTAACTGACTTTAAATTTATTCAACATTTGTGCAAATTCAGTCCTACATCTCTTCATTCTATATATACTCATGTGTGCCTTCACTCACTGAAATGTATTCTTTCTCCTCTTTTTTTACATGTGTGTAAATACGTTTGGTGTACTGTTGCAAGCTGTCAAGTGCAAAAACAATTGCATCGTATCATAATCGCCGACACTTTTCTTGTTCTCACTTTTAAAGTAGACGTGCGGCTTTGCTCGCAATAGAGAGGCGAGGACGAAAGTGATTTTGCATGAATGCCACGCGCATAATAAGCCGCTTGCGCTTTCGCCTTGCGAAATTACAACCTGATCTCTCGTATACGCGGAAATTTACGTTGATCTTTAAAGATGAAAAGTAGATTTTGAACATAGTGCACTTGGAAAACTTGTTTGACTTCAGAAAAAACAAATCGAAGTATCTGAACTCGACATCGATGTTTCTCAATCGCTATCTCACTACTTTCATTATTTCTCCAATGTGTTATCTAATCTTTCGAACTAAAGAAATTCATGCTTCATGCATTATATACTTTGTCAAGAAAAGTCGTATGTTTACTACTGGAGACGTACACTAATCGCAGCTGCTAAAGTAACTTTTATGTTCATATTGTCTCATTACATGTATTCATGCAATATTTACTTCCTCGATCGTTTTTTTTATTTACCCTCGTCACTTTTGCAGGAATTCATGAGTGAAACGCGAAACAACGTTGCCGGTGCTATAGGTGCAGCCAATGATATTTACGTCAAGAGTCGCAGTACCCTTCAATCTTACGATAAAGGACCACTGGCGCAATTCTTTCCTCCCAAAACGAGCGAAACTGTCAGATTAGAAAATGAAAGTGATCAAGCTCTCTTCGAGAGGACGAAACCGAATCCTATCAGCTCGCTTCTGGAGAATATATTTAAGCCACAACCTATTGTCGACAAAATTTCAGAGGAGGAGAAGTACGGTAACAATGGCGACAAGTTCATTGGTGTAGGCCGAGCACTTGTCAATGGCTTCGAAGGATTGAGTAACTTCCTCAATGGCATCGTCGATGTAAGTTAATCAATTCAAACAAAAAATTTAAATTTCTAAATTAACGTGCCTTGCAATTTAATTGCCATGAATAGTCTCTTGTATAATCAGTTTTTTAAGTTATATTAAAAGTTGCTAGATTTAAATACAGTATTTATATATTTTTTTTTATTTCTTATCGACCACGTGCAACTTCATTTATGAAGTGTTGAGCAAGAGAAGTATGTAAAAAAACTGGTAAATGGTTGTTTAGTAACAAAAAAGAGGTTGATCAAGTGATAATTGGCACGCAAGCAAATGTAGGTCATAAGTTGGTTTTTAGTTTTAATATCTAAGAACATTCTTTTTTTTTCTTTTTTTTGCAAAATATTACATCATGAACAGTTTTTTTAACCGCTTGCTTAACGATCTTTGATCATTTATTCAAAGAATCAAGTTTCACAACGTGCCATTTCTTTTGATTTTAGTTTCCAGTGAAAGCTGCTAAAAACACGTCACGAAGCATCACTGAAGCGCTCAATCAAATTGGATCAAGATTAGTTGGTCTGCAGTGATAAATTAGTGTTAAAACGTTAACAAACTTTTTTGTTATTTATTATATATAAGGAGTACGAAACTTGTATAAACGTAATGTTTAGGTTAACGAACATTGTTGCGTAAATTCTGTAAAAAGTGTATTTATAAAAGTTTTTTAATATAGTTTTAACAAAATTTTTTGTAATTTTCCTTTCAACATACATATCATTACATAATAGAAACCAGTAATTCAATTCGATCGTGTTAGTAGTAATAATCCTGTCATTTGGCGCTCTACAAATTAACAAGCGAAACGCGAATCATAATAACTATAGTCGAATAGTCTCATTTCGACATTGAATCGTACTATCACGTTTCCAAGCATATCGCGTATATTATACCTCAAGTATACAATAATAATATCTATAAAAATTCAACATTACCTAACATTACATTTTTTATCATATATATAAATACATTATTTATAATACTTAGATTGCTAATCATACAATGATATGCGAGACAGAAAAAAAAACATATTCTTCATAAATGAACACTAATGAGTAGAGGAAATACTTGAGAACGATGTTGCGTTGTTATACACTACGGCAATTGACAAAGTAGGAATTATTCAAGATTGATACAAATATCGAGTTGGTATCTCTTCGTTTTATTATTTTTTGTATGCTACGTAAAGAATTCGCTGTTCGCGGAAAGAAAAATAAAGGACACAAATAGATATACTTCAACTATTCGGACTCTTCTCGTGCTAAATGCAGATTATACACGCTCAGAGAATTAAAAAACTAAATATCTCTATGGGCTAATTATAACTCCGCTAGGTTTTTACAAGATAATTGTAGTTTTAAGAAAACTCGCCTGCTACTCGAAAATTGTCTTACAATGTCACTCAGGGTTTTCTATTGTATTTTTTCAAATAAAAGTCATTAGTTGCAGGTGCGAGTATTCTTACACATTCGTTTTAACATTCACATTACAAATCATTCAAAATTCAGTTGTTGCAAACATATTTGTTAACTATCAGCAATATTCATATGTGCAACGATTGTCAGGTCTTTCACGGAACAATATATCAAATTATCATTTTGTAAAAATCAAAAAGATATTGATGATCCTTTGAGTTTAACTATTGTACATATTTCATGGCACATCATTCTAAATTTGCAATTCTTCAATTTCATTTATCATTAACAAACATTGAGCAATCAAAAGCAAAAAAAAAAATATTTGGACACACGATAACAATCAGATTGAAAAAAATGAAGATCTAAAAAACACATCGAAACGCACTCGACAGCAGATGTTTCACAAAAAAAATCCAACAGATACTTCTCATCAACGCCATTCTCTCAGTTGCACAGTGCCAGTCATTGATTCCGAAAGTGATCGGACTCGTTTAACGATACGCGATCCATCATCAGAGTTATGTAGCAACGCGATCCATCATCTTCATGTGCAATGTAACTGCATATGTATTACATGCGTATTGTGCATAATACACTCTCGACCCGACAACTCGTCATGCATAGACAGTGTAAACTCTCGCTGTAGTTTATCTAATGGGTGCAAATATATCACAATGGATTCGTACATTTGTGAATTTGGACTCTATACATTCGCATCACGATCACAACTTTATTGAAGCACTTTTTATTCATTCACTACGGATTCTTGAATTCACTTGTATTCACTTAAATACTAGTTTTATTAGATGATGCTCTGTCGAAGATTTTAATCTCATCTTATTCCAAAAATTCATGAAATTAGTAGGTAGATGAAGGAATTTTTTAGAATGGTTTGGCACATTACAAAATTCGTATAACAAGTTTCGATATTTTCTTGAAAATTCATCGTTATAAAAAAAAAAAAACTTTCAAATAGAAAAATAAAAAATAGGAATGTACACAGTTAATTTGCGCCTCAGATCATCAATCATGTGTGAAATGCATTGCGACATGAGAAAAATATTTTTTTTATTTCCGTCAATAAAAAAGTTTTAATAATCAAACTACATCATAAATTATAACTTTCCATCATCAACCACACATTCACTACTAGAAAAATAAAAATCATCGGCCCCGAATAAATACCGATTTTGACCGTTCAGATCGATAAAGTAGGAATCTTTGGCAGCGTATAATACATAAAAGTTTCTTTCAAAACGAAATCTTCGACAGCAGCATTATGCACAAAGAGAAAAAAAATCTTCCACTCACAAAGCAGGATAAAACAAAGGCAAAGATAATATAATAATAGTATACATATACATATATGGACAGACACTCCATCGTAGCAAAGAGTCGTCATCGTCGTCGCAGTATTATATTAATGTCGTTTGAAAAAAGTGATCGTCGTCATCGTGTAAAAAACGGTCGGGTAGGGTAACGGTCGGGAGAGAGAGTGAAAGACAGACAGAGAGATTAGAGGGTATATACTACAAAATCACTCGTCATAAGCTCTCAGACAGTGCTCTTGATCCAGAATCGGCAGAGCTTGACGTCCCCATGCTTGCTGCGCCTGTCGATGAGCTGCGGAACATGCGTTAACACAATAATTACACAATCGTCGTGCTACGCTGCAGTTTTTTGTTTGTTTTTTTTTCTTAAAATATTGTTGTTTTTTTTTCTCTTAAAATCTAGCAACGGCCCAGCGGACGACCTTTGCTTATATGTATTTTTATTTGTCTGTAAATGATCGATATTTTGATTGTCGTGCTTGAGATGACATGAGAGAAAAAGAGACAGACACAGATGGATGATCTCATTATTAACAAAAATAAAGAAGAAAAAAAAGGTGGAGAAAAATATGCGAGAGCAAGCATAGGCATATTTGGTTAAAACACTTAGGTCGTCGTTGTGTCGTAACTTTTGTAGGTGTGCGTGGATCGTTTGTGGCTGACCGTGCAGAACAGGATCATGCTGGAGATGAGTCCGAACAGCTGCAAGAATCCAATCGTCAAACCAATAGCTCCGATTACATGAAGATTCTGCATCAATTCCATCTGGATTGCCGATATGCAGCCGTTGTCGTAAAATTTATTCAGATTTATGTCTCCCTCGTATTGCCGGCCGCAGTAACGCATCGGCTGTTTGCAGCAAGAGTCTGGTACCCAACTGTGATCGCGCCAATTGTTGATGTGATACCAGTCAGCAGGTGAATCGACTCCGCAACACTTGTACTGCAATTTCAAATTACCAACGTTATTTTTTTTTTTTTTATTTTTAAAATACAGTAAAAAAAATTTTAACTCCTAGCAAAGTCGTAATTGAAACATCGCCGGTGAAACATAAAAGCGAAAAAAAGAAAACACAAAAGAATCGTCGATTTCGGTAGTAAGACAGCTTGTAAAACACGTCGGCCTATCTGGCGTAGCAAAAACTTTCTTTCTCATTTTATATGAGCATTAGAGCGCGCGTTGAAGTCGGTTTTCGTGACCGGGCGATAAAATACATTCGACCGTGCGCGAGAAGGGTCTCTAAAGTAACTCGAGTGATAGCATCGGAAATCTCTCGCGTTATAGTATAAGGATCCCGTTTCTGCCAAGTTGTTGTTTTTTTTTTATTTTCATTGTTTTCGAGCCACTACGCGAGAGAGAAAGAGAACAATGGCATGTCAATACATACAGAGTGAAAGCCACTATATAGCTTTGGGCGTACTTTTTTTTATATATACCTCTATTTCTAGGTTGCTGCCGGTTCAGCAGCGTGTTGGGAGAAATGATGCACGACGAAAGCAGATTGCGCTCGTTTGATATATATATACGTTTAAGACTCACCTGCTTTTGTATGACAGTCCACATGTTCGAGAAGGTACCGGTCTCCATCGCTTCCGTGTCGTTGTAATGATTTACTATTCCATTCCCAAGTTGGAATCTTATCGTCTTGGTAATACTCTCATTGAAGATGAATGCCAGTGCGCCGATCATGAATTCCGACATGAATAGTATTATAACCAGCCCGAAATACTAAAAAAATTATAAAATAAATAAATCTTTAAATTTTCCTCATAAGTGAGGAAACCTTACCATTACGAGGAGACATCTCGACTGGAACCAAGCGCCGCAGCAACCGAAGAAAGCCACGATAAAGGTCAGTGCACCTACTGACAATACCAGCACATCCAACGACACGTATTCACTGACATCTGGTAAAAATGTACCGTAAGACTGATAGTGAATGCGACTCAGTCGCATCCATAGTCCAGCACCGAGCATTCCGCAGGCGCATAGCTGAAAAAAATAACGAACCAGATTACAATTTCACCCATCATTATTTTTTACGTAGAAAACTCGAGTCAATTTTTCTTTTGACCGTAAAATATTGACGATAAAAACAGAAATATCGCAGCTTTCTCGCCCTATAATAAGTTACATTTGCGGTTTAGCCATTTTTTATAATTAACAAACCACTACTGTGAAAACCGCAAGTAGTAAATCGCGTTTTATTTGGTATAAGGTCATTACCGTAGTTTATTAAATAAATTAAAACGATGAATCTTTCAATCAATATAATGGGAAAAAATAAAACCGATGAGCATTATTAAAAGCTCTCCGTGTAAATGTGTCTATACCGCATTTGCTAGGCAACGAGCTAGAACGAAAGTCCGTTTCATTGTCAATGAGCGTGACTACTAATGAAACTTTTTCCAACGCATCCATTCACACGAAGTAAATAAATTGGCCAAATGTGCGTATTATGTACCTATTTCACACAAAAGCACGTAACTCGGCGGTGGAAAATTCAAAATCCAATGGCGCCATTAAAACGTGTGTACTTACGTGGCAAGTGAAGGTACGTGCAAAATCGAGTTCTCTTTGCTAATTACAGTAATAAGCGTTATAACCGTTTTCACGGTAATGAAAGATCGCGCACCTAACGATTGCAATGAACATTGTCGATGATTGCAATGGGAATATAATTGACTGCAAACGAGGTGATTGCACCTAGGATATTTTGCCGTAAAAAAAGAAAAAACAAAGAACTGCGTACGATTCTTATCTGCAATTTAAATGCATTACATTGTGAAAAGTTTTCTACAACGTCGAGTTATATATACCTTCTAATTTGTTACCAATTCATGCCAATTCCTCGGAGTTATTATCGTATACGAATGGCTAACGTGTAATTGAAACAGAGTGACTGGAAAAAGATTTGCATTTCGTGCAATGACCGTAGCAATTGGCGCGTGTCTATGTAGACGATAAGAAAACATTTTTTTTTTTTCATTTGTTGACTTTCCTCATGCCCTCGATGTAGCCCAGTTAACTTTTTCAATATTTTTAAAAGTCCGCGTGGTATGAACGTTCAATTTTCCACGAGGCACGCGCGCGCACGAGGGCAATGCATCTAATTATAGCAGATCGCGTCAAACAAGCAGTAGCCATGAAACCGTATAGCCCAAATGAAAACTAGCTGGAGTCGGATCGAGTATACGATAGCCCCCCAAGGTGTTTTCCGGCTAATGAGATCCGCGCGATCGCCCACTGCGGCAAATTAGACTGGACGCGATAGTTTTGGGAATTGGGTTTTTGGAGTTTTCGTATGATTGAGTTCAAATGGTATTGAGTTTAGATCGACATGTGCAATTAAATTTTTAATATGGATTACAACGAGGTGAATGAAATTAGATTTTTCAAATTGAAGATTGTAATTTAAATAAAAAACAATTAAAGCAGCTTTATAATACTTTACTTATCAGTTGATTCTGAATCGGCTTTGGCAAACATCTTTTGTGAATAGTAACAGTTTTTACAGTTGAGAAAATAATTTGACAATGCAAAGTTTCATCGCCATCTAGTGAAAACTTCGAGGAAAACTTCTCAAAATAAGTTTGTAAAGCACGCCAAATTCACGTCACTCACATATGAATATGTTTCTTTCTCTTATCAACCAACAATAAAATTTTTAGACGTCATAAAACACGACGTAGAAGTGAATTGATTACTAGGAAAAGTTTTGAACTTCGTTTGAAAATAAATATTACGCGAGGTCTTTTTTTCTATAAACAAAAGTAAATTGTATAATTTGTTGTTAATAGAAAATCCTTATGTAGCTTACGAAAAAGCTTGCACGGATCTGATAATTCAAGTACAACGCAACTTTCGGATCACCGCAGATAAAAAATTACATAAAACAGTTACATCTCTGTCTCGTCTACCTGATTTCTTTGTACAGCGATAAATTCAGCATCGACACAACAAAAGAACTCAATTTGTATTCTCTCTCTCTCTACAAAGCGATCGTTCGCTACAAAATAAATGGCTCTCGTTACCATAACTCATTAAATTTTGACATGGCAAAAGGCTACCGTTTCCCGTACACGAAAAGCCCGCAACACCATACATATAGCGATAAATCAAATCGCGGCACGCGCTTGCAGCTAAAGTCGTTTTTTTTTTTCTCTTTCATTCCAAATCATCAATCTCACCAGCCGATCATCGCACTTTCCCTAACACGGCATTACCGCAATTTCTACGACTTCAATTTCCCGGCATTCAAATGCTCGCGCGCGATATTATCCTTAACGGCGCGCATCGACGTCGAGTCTCGTCTCGCTGTGTTTGTGTGTGTGTCTATATATATGGGGAAAGCCGCGGCGCACGAGTGAAACGCGCGCCGCGCGAGATTTTCTATCGAGAGAGAGATAATGGGATGATCCATTTTTATAATGAACGATGATATTTTTCGGGGTCACGGATATCGATGATTAATTTTTTTCGTGTGAACGTGAATTAATTGTGATTCGAAAGGATTTTGACGTGAATGACTGGGTGATTTTTTTTTTGAAGCCTTTGGATGCAGTCGAATGTTGCGCCAATTGTGCTGAGTGTGTTTTACGATGTTAATAAATCCATTTAACTCGATTTGAAGTGTAGTAATTTTGACGAACGATATTGAATCAAGTCTTTCAATGTGGCTATTTTCGTCGACGGGACGATGACATTGATAAAAAGTGAATTTTCAAAGAAAGTGTTTTTTTTTTATTAACTATCAGCTGTAAAAGTATTTAATTTAATTCGAGCGTTTGCTGCTATAATTGAAGTTTCTAATTAATGAGCATTCCAATTCTAATTAAACAGAGGCAATGTAGATGTCACTCTACCTAAAATAGTACAAATTAAAGTAATCACGATACTTAATTGTATTGATCACGGATTGCGTTGAATTAAATTGTGAATTGGCAAAAGAATATTCGTTTGACATGAAACTGTTTAATTTTACAAAGCAATCATAGTGTTTCGAAGAAATTCTCTATTTTGAAAGTCGTCACTCAGACAAAGCCTCTGAGTAATGCCCTTTAAAAAAAAAACTCTCACAAAAACAATAATCCTCTTGAAAAATCTAGCCTAACTGCAATGAGTTCTCCGAAAAATTCCACTAATCGTTCCGGCTTCACGCTCTCTCTCAGTTGAACACTAAAGAAAAAAAAATCCAAGTCTCCGTCCGCTGTACAGTACAGCGTAAGACGTAGTTTTGTCGCGCCACATGTACATATCTCCGACCCCGTTGTAGATAGTAGTAGTAAGTAGCAGCAGCTGTATACGAAGATCTGTGTTCTCTTACGACATACCAGCGCAGCATCGCTCTAATTTAATTTGGGCCGCGCCTCGAAAAATGTCGAAGGAGTGTCGCACGCGCGCGCGCGCGCGCGAGCACTTGTGTACTAATGCAATTGATTGGCAGGGAAAAGAAAGGCTCCCTCGTCGATTTACACCTGTTATAGAGGTGTGCTAATTCTCTCTCCCAAGCTGCGGGTATAAATATAATTGATTGGAAAGTACAAAACTCGTTGCGCAACAGGATCGGTTTTTCTTTACTTTTCTAAGTAAAAAAACAAACAAAAAATTAGGTTTCCAGGGTCAATTGGAAAATGGGGGATTAAGGACGAATTAGAAAAGCATCGAACGCGACGGGTCTGAAAAACGTCACTTTATCCTGGCGCGCGCGCGAAAGTGCCTCACGCGAACAAGAGAGAGAAAAAGAGAGAGAGAGAGCCTTTCGATTCTACACTGCGTGCGAAGCTAAAAAACGTTTCGACGGGTTCAACCTCGTTTTCTGCTTGGCTTCTCTATGCTTAACGCTTTGGAAAATACACGATTTTAAAGTTTCGAACGCGCGTAGCTCGCATTAACTCAAATATCGCAGTGTCTCTCTAACCGCGAGGAGAAATTCTCTATTGAAATAAGCGTTTAAAGGCAAAAAAAAAATAAACGCATTTTGCGACCAATTTACAGAATTACTTTCAACTCTTAAATTTCCAACTGTGTATAGTCTTCACACACTATGGCTATAAATCGTCGACGTAACACACGTAGAAAAGACAGACGTAACAACACACAGCCGGCGAAACGTCTCAATTTTTATCGTTCGCCGCTTAAAGATTTTTTTTTTCGACACACACGGCAATTTTATCCCTGAATCTCTCCTTCGACTCACGAAACACATGTAACCCTTTCTATATACATCCAGAGAGAGAAAGACCCTCGGCGTAATTGAACACGCTCGCTACTTTCACGCGCTCGCGCGCGCGCATAAATATCGGCGAGAGAGGAGATGCGCGATTAGCCGGAAAAAGGTAAGGCTGATGAGAATTTAGAGGATACGTCTGACTGTATATAACGTAACGGTGCATATAGCCCGCACCAGTCTACTCCTCGTATTACTATCTCGTGTTTTATTTTATTTTTCGCAATTAGCCCGCTTTTCCGCGCGGCGTCCTCGGCGGCGTCGGCCTTGAAATTGCGGCGTATACTGATCAACGGCTATTTTTTTTTGTTTAAACTTGGCGCTGCGGTAGGTTTTATAAATGCGTTCGTACTTAGTCATCTTTTTTTAATTCGCTCATACTTGGAAGCGAATGAACTTTTTGATTTACGAGTATTGTTGGGAAAGTCCATTCGCATTTTATTTTTTGAATGATGCCCATCAGGTGTATGTGTGTATCAATGAAATTTATTGCCTCGCAATTATAACACCAGAAAAGGAGAATGAAGCATTAATATTATTACAAAGTAATTGGAAAATATCGTAAAAAAGAAGAATTGACTGTTAAAGTTATGCAAGCTTTCACTGAATATAATTTATTAAATGTTTTCATAATGCCATTGACGACATGTATATTCCTCGAACTATGCTATTAATGTTTAAACGTTGCTATAAAACTGTATTGAGCAAAATAAATTACGTAACACAATGAAAAAAAAATTAAAAATTCCAACAATCCATTCAGTTCAAAAAATTCATGAAACAATCTCATCCCGTTGAGTTATAACTGCAAGCCATCTGAATAGAAATGGAAATGACTATTGGAACGAATAGAAAGCGATGGAGCACAAAAGTTTAAAAGTCATCTATAGTATTCACGTGACACGGCGCGCGAGATAGGGAATAATTCATAGTGCAAAAGCCTACTGACCCAAATGAGGACATTGAGCGAGCAGAAGACGTGCCTGATGCACGTGTAGCCGGTGCGACCCATCCTGCGGCTGCTACTGCACTCGCTGCTTCACTTGGCCAAGTCGATCAAGCTCGCTTTTATCTGGAATTCAAATAGATAGTTTCAGTTGATTGAAATTTATTTTTTGATGTGCAATGATTTGTGTATAGATATGATCTATATTGTTGAAATGTGAATCAAATTTTTTCGAAGAAGGAAAAGCTACAATTTCCTTGTCGAGAAATGATTTTCGAAAAACTTCCGTGAAATAAGAGGGAAACGGATAGTTATTAAACTCTGATCAATCACAGCATGATACTCAACTAGATAACAATCAGTATAAAGATTGAACACTAATACATCATGACTCGTTTCGCGATACGACACTGATTTAGGAACCGCGATATCGTTTATTTATTGATCATCACGGTAATACGATTTGTCAGATGAATATTTGATTAGACTCTGTCAACCGAGCGAACTTGAATTTCTAGTTTCTCTCACCCACGAGATGCAAGCGTATATGACGTGTGTAAGGTGTTACAAAATAATAAGAAAATTGCCATAGTTATTGGCGATTTACGTCAGTTGTGCCAGCCGATTAGAATAAACTACGCGTGGCGAAATAAGACGTTTTGCCAATTCGACGTAACGGTTTATTTCTATTCAGCGGGAATTTATATCGAGAAGCCGCGGTAATTATATCGAGAAACTCCGTTCGATCGTAAGATGCAAACAATCCGTTACAATCCATGAATTCCGCGAGCCGTAAAGGAAATTGCAAATTTTTTTCCCAAACCGAAGGTTACAGATAACGAGTAATTGAAATTCAAACTTCAATTTCAATCAAGGATATATCGATCGTAAATAATATAAACGGTTCGCTCGCGAATTAATTGCATCGAGTAAGCCGACAAAAATTTTCCGACGGAAACGAATATGACTATGATGATTTTTTTTTTAGAAAGTTGCAAAGTAACTCGAGCAACATATAAATAAAAATACACCACAGAGTGAAAGTGCTATATCAAGACGCTCGGTTGAGTTTAACAACCACGCCGCGTCAAATAAATTAACATCGCGTCGAGAGGCGGCTAAATGTGTGTATTTCGGAATTCAATTGCGTCAATTGGTCGAAAAAGAAAAAGGCCCCCGAAAATTTCTTCTGTCAACCCACATGCGCGAGCGCTTTTGTATGTTTTTCCTGTTGTAGTGCAGCAGCAACACTGTGATGCACGCAGGAAACGCTTCATCAGGCGCGTAAGTGCGGGAATTAGCGTTTTTAATTAGCGTGAAAAACAAGCGTCGGCTTAACTGGTCTAATTTACGATGCAACGATGGTATCTCGCCTACGTGTGTATGACCCTCAAAAACTTCTATATGTTGGAAGAAAGTCAAAAACCTTTTTTTTTTTGGGTCGATTGTTCCTTAACCTTATTATATAGACCGCTCGACGAATATTAATTCGGATGTACTTTTTCTGATCTTATCGTGTGGGGAAGAGAAACTTTTAAGTTCAAATTCGTGTGATGTTACTGTCGTGTCGGGTTTTATTGCAAATTTATGAATGATATGATAAGAAACTTGATCGGTTCGCTCAATCGTAAATGCTTTTGCGATAAAATAACTTTCTTCAAAAAAAAATTTTTAACCGGTCAACCCATAAATTCGATATGAAAAATATTAAATTTTTTTCGGATAAATAATATAAAAATTGATTGCGAAATATTTTTTAATACAACATTTCTGATATCTATAAAAAAAATCTGTAAATGCACGTACAAGTGTTTCTTTCCAGTTTCTCCGCAATAAACTCCAAAACGAGAAAAATAATTGTTCGTAAAATAAAAAAAAACAAATACAACGCAGAGCACACAATCTTGTTATGCATGCAACATATAACTACACAGTGTAACAATACCTTCTAACAGTTTTTTTACTCTTTAACGAAACTCGAGAGAAAATACAGCCTTTTTGTAATAATTAAGTAATATAATGTACTTATATATTATGTACTCGTAAACACAAGAAAAAGTGAATGTCTCGTCGAGTGTGCCTGTAAAAGTCAATCGATTATACCATAATAACCGCCTCTTACAAAAATTTGCTCTAATAAAACGTAATTTTATGTATACCAACTTAATTACGTCAAAAAAAACCGTTCACCCCACGTAAAAAACACGATACTTCGAACAATCGACACTTTCAAAAGACAACAAGGTCGTTATGCAACGTCTTGCACGCTTTTAGATTGAAAAAAGAAAATAGAAAAATATCTTACTCGACGAGCTAGTAGTACAACAGCAACAACAACAACAACCAAAGTACACAATTTTACGTTCGCGCGCACCAAACAATCACCAACTATACGACACTAAGAAAAGCAAAGCATAGCACGCGTATACAAACGCACTGCGGTGGCTATGGCTTGGAAAGGAATTCCAAAAACGGAGCGACGACGCACTGCTACACACTCCGCGCGGCGAGAAAGAAGCCGGTCGACTACTTTACTATACGTCGAGAGCAGCTCGATCGGTCCCGCTTCTAGTTTGTCCCTCTCCTCTTTCTTTCTCTCCTTCTCTTTCGCTTCTCTTTCTTTCTCTCTATATACGTTTTTTTTTACACGCGCCTTTGTACCCGCTGCCTTTATACCCTTTTGTTGGAGCGTTAATTAAATTCCAAGAGATAGCCCGAGAATGACGGTGATGTCAATTATTGAATCTACGTGATTCCGAAAATTACTCTATTATCATCATCGTCATCGTATCCTTCACTCGCTATCCCCCTTCAAACTGCTTGCGATACTTGTAGGTCCTCTAACGGGACATCAAAACGGCAGCTTGTATATGTACGTTGTCTTCTTCTCGCGCTTGTGTGTGTATATAGAATGAGTTTCCCTTTGAAGGGACGCTTGAAAAATTTTTCCTCGCTCGTGCTTGTTTGTTTTAAGCTCGAGTTAAGTGTTGTTTCTCTTTTCACGGATGTTTAACCAAACGCTTTTTTTTCGGACGTTTCCGGTTCTTTTGGAACACGGTTACAAGGTCAGATCGACGGATTTAAATGCGAGATGCTGAATTACAGATTGTCGAAATAATTATGAGGAAAGGACAGTTTATACTTTCAACAATTTTGACGAGATATTTTATTCTTTGCCAGGAATTTATTCGAAACAACACGAAGCAATTTAAAATGATTCACTCTTGCAATACAAATTGTAAGTGGTTAATTAAACTCTCTAATCATTAGCAAAATGAATTGTAAAGAACGAAAGTCTCTTGAATAAATGCAACAAACATGAAGAATTAATTGAATATTCGATACCATTTGTTTTTTTTTTTTTTGCTCCCCGGCATTAACCCAAATTATGCAGCCAGCAAAAATGTTCATTACAATTCGCGAGTGAAAACATTAATTTCCGGTGTGGCACAAAAAACAATTATAAATCCACAACGCTTCATTACGAAGCCCGCACAATGCATACCACGTTTATCAAAATAAAAAAAGAAGGCAATTCAAAAAATGTAGAACGAGAGAGCTCAGCTCCCTCCCCCTTTTGTCAGAGCACACGCGAGCTAGCATAGAGAGAAGAAAGGTGACAAAAGGCGCAAAAAAAAAAAAAATCCAATGCTGCCAGCGAAAGTCACGCTCTTTTGGGAATTCGTAAAGAAGTGCGACATTTCACGTCAGTACGGGAAAAGAGCGCGGAAAAACTTCTTCTTTTTTTCGAATAACCTACTTCTTTTTCGTTTTTTTTTTTAAATTTCAAACTTGTGTGCGCTACCCTTTCTTGGGCTCAAAGATGGATTACAAAACCGCTGACATCCAAGTAGCCAACGAACACCAACTGGCACACTATGGTTGAATCGGATTTCAGGGTCTGGGGAGTGGTAGCGTAATGACGAAGACGACGACGCTACGCATAAAATCCCCTGTTCGCGTGTGTTGTACACGTACACTCTGCATGCGGCACATGCTGATGAATTATTCCCGAGTTTTAGTGCGAAGAGCTGTTAAATAGCTGTTGTTCAAGGCGATCCATTGAATACCAATTCATTTTCACTGCTTTTCTTTTTTCTCTAGATTGTTCGTAGAATATCGGTGATAATTCACGCAACTCCAAATGGCATTTATATAAACGAAATACGCTGCGTTTCGTTGGAGGAAAAGTGTTCTTGTCCGTACTTTGGACAAGTGTAAGCTTTGAGGTTTCGCTTCGACAATACTTTATGTTATTTCTGCGGCTGTTTCGTAATTTATGCGTCCAGAATTGCGTCTTACGACAACAAACGTAAAAAATACATAAAGAAAAAACTTTTTCGAAATACTCGATGAAAAAGAAAAGCAAATCAAAGAAATGATTGAACAACCGTAATTATGTCACACACAGAAGTACTGCATCAATGGAATGAGAGAGAGTAACCGGCTAGAAGCGGCAAAGTGCTGGCAATTCGCTGGTCGTCGTCGTCGTCGTTTTTATTTACACGTCGCGTTGATTCGTCTTATCACGCCAAGTGTGTTTATGTGCCGTCTCTTATGTATGCTAATGCCCTGCTAAGGCTAAGGCGCGAACTCCTAATTGCAAGTGACGATTCCTCTCGCGAAATATAATGTTTTACGAGGTCGTTGCTTTATACAACGCGCGCGGATGGGTGTGGTAGGTGTCGGCGATTCAACGTAATAATTAATGAAGAATTTTTAGAGACTCTCGGCAGTAACGAGAAAACGGTAAGAAACGATCATTGTACAGGCCTGCGCTACTCTACACTATATATCCCATTATACTTTCATGCTTCGTAAAACTTCTTCGCTTCACTGCTCCAAATCGTTTTCCTTCTCTTTGTATTTTTTTTCTTCTCCGTTCTCGAAAAAAAAAATGTTTCTCGATGCCTTTTCACGCAACATTAGTTTAAGAAACATAATGAAAAAAAAAAAACAAGAAGTATCTGATGGTTATATTTCTGCGCAATAGTGTATATTTCCTACATGTACGTTTTCTGTGTTTTCGTGTCATTATATGAATCTGGTAAGCGTACCGCAGGTGCGTCGTCCCTTTTTTTAACTGTAAACGGCATTCGCTGGAATTTCAATTGTAACTTACCGCCTTGGAATAAGAATGGGCATTGAGGAGCCGGCGACGAGAGAGTATATATATAAGAAAAGGAGAGCTCAAGAGAGGAAAATGAGGCGTAAAAGGCGCAATGCGGAATTGACACTAGCTCTCAACAATGTCGAGAGAGAGATATGATTTTTACTGCTCAATTTAGACGTCTTTCTTCGCAGCTTTCTAAGAATAAATTCTTATCGCGATTCTTGTAAATTGTTTTGATCCAAGTACAAAAATTTTATCTTTTACAGCAGCAGCAACCAAGTCTACCGTATAATTTGCTCATCGCGTCGCTGTTGTCCAATCAATTAAAAAGAAATGTTAAATGAGCTTTAATTAACCAACTACATACTTAAAGTAGATTGAAAAAGTTCTCTCATCCGTATTTTTCAATGTTCCATCTGCGATGTTACAACTTCTAATTCAGTGTATAATAATATAATTAGAGCAACGTCCATACGTTGGGGCAAGGCAAAACTTTCTTGATTAGAATCAGGCAGTGAAACAAGGGCAAAGCGTATTACAGGTATGAACAAAGCCGAGGCGAGTTCGAGTACAGTTAGTCGATAGATTAGATAAGGGATTATATAGGTGTATATATAGCTGCACCGTTAATTGCAGAAAGTTACTGCAGTGTGACAATCGAATTGAAAATATAACCACCAAAAATCTATAGAAGCATTCGAAAAAAAAATTCTTTTGCGCTTCATAGCCGCGGCCAGAGATAAGCTATGAGCGGCTAATGAATGCTGAAGAGAGAAAGAGAGAGAAGTGTTGAGGGGGCGCGCGTACAAAACGGTGGCCCCCCTCGACTTCCTGCCAATTGCGGACAATTTGCAATCATCTATGATCCCCACACGCGCGCGCGCGACGGCTGCTACGACGACGACGACGACGGCGGCGGCCTCCTCTATTCGTGTGTCTGCGCTCTACTATAATGCGAATGCCATCCCGGTTGAAAAAGAACACGTGTTTTTTTTGGAAAACGGGACACATGCCCATTTGTGTCAAAAAAAGCATGTGTCCCTCGGTGAGACACATGCCCCCCGTCC
>JAWWMK010000020.1:433973-550787 GCA_035047105.1 Galeopsomyia nigrocyanea | reverse complement strand
TTTGTAATAAATATATTTTGTACTTAATTTTAATAAATTCACTTTCAAATTGAGCCTAAAGTACAACCAAGTATCCGAACGGGGGGCATGTGTCTCACCGAGGGACACATGCTTTTTTTGACACAAATGGGCATGTGCCCCGTTTTCCAAAAAAAACACGTGTTCTTTTTCAACCGGGATTGCTTTCGCTGCTGTTGAGATACCGATTAAGGGATGCAATGGTTACAGGTATTTTTGCTCTATACACGATTGTGGTTGCCATGTAAAGTTGTTATAGATTTTTTTTATTTTGATTTGTCTCTATGTGAGAGCTTGCGAATTGAATTTGAGAGTATCAAATTACTATGTGGGAAAAAAATTCTTCGTACATTATACTTTTTTCTATCAGTAGAAATAGCAAATAATACAAATCATTAGTAGATACCAGTGAATTACTCAAATTGATACAATACAAAAATAATTAATAACATAGATTTATTTTATCGCTTTAAAACAAATAATTATTCCAGGTGATTAAAACCACGGATTGAATTTCCTACGAACTGTCAATCAAATTGCAATTAGCGAGGCAATTAGACTTCAAGAGAAAAAAAGCCCATCACGTACATGTAAAATTGTACTTTCACGTCCAATTTTCCGAGTATGAGACGAGTTACTATTTGGCAAACTCCACTCAATTTTAAAACGGCCTCGAGGTTCTCTCACACATCACGAACAGACTGTAAGCGGTTGTTGCCAACGTGTCGACAAGATCGCCGCGTGTGGGTTTTCATATGGGTGTTGAGTCCCTTGCGCATGATGAATTGATTTTTTTTTCAGGTCGAGGTGTACGATTACCCGCTGACTTAATATGCGAAAATCAAATGGTTTATTTCGAAGTGAAAGTGAAGTATCTCGTTGCTTTGAAGTTAAATTTTGTTTTTCGAAATACTGCCTACTCCGGAAACTCGTACTTTCATGATCGTTTTAAGTTCGAGAAAAGCGTTGCAGCGTATGAATAATGAGTTTATGCATTCACCTCTATTTGAATAACTTATTTTTTTTTATGATAGAGTAAGTTAAAAATAATCAAGCTATTAGATTTGCAAATAGTCCAGCACTTTCTCGCAAAGCCATGCAAAACACAAAAAAAAAAAAATCCGCCGTCGTCTCAACGCAAACGCAATAAAATTAACCGCACACACAACCGCATTTGCGAAGCCCACAAAAAAGCAAAGAAAGAGAGAGAGGGGGGGGGGGGGGAGTGTTTCCGCGTATAAACGTTAGGTTACGAGTTTGAACAAAAGAGCCATAGCGCTTTGAACCTCTCCGCGCTCGGTCCATATCGAGCGCAGAGCGGTGTTTTCAACTTCCCACATGACGTAATATATCAAAAGAGTGAGAAAACTTGGATGCATTCACTTGTCTGATGATGGCTTTTTATCCAGCATGCTGCTGCCACGGATAAAAGCGTTATACGCCGGAGGAGGAGAAAACTGCTTCTTGGGAGGTTTAATTCCATGCTGCTGTTGCTGCTGCTGCGTGCTCTCTATATTGTATGTATGTTTATTATATCGGCTCTGTGTTGAATTAACGGTGCTCGTTTTGTTGTGAGCGCGACGAGGAAGTAATCGAGTTTGTGAATGCCTGTAATTTGCCGTGTGTAAAAATAATTAATTGTTTATCAAACGAGATGTTTCATGTGGCGATTAAATATACGGAATGTTTGTGGTTGGAAAATTCTCGTTTGAAGCGAAGTATACTTCGAAGTATCTTCAGACACTCGAAAACAAAAATGCTATAATTCACAATTAATTGCCTTGCCATTGTTAACTTATGCAACGTTGAAGAAACTGCAAAAAAGAAATGAATCTTGTAAACCGATTCTGCACACACACTCACAGACAGTGCCAATTAAAGCTTAGCAACCGAAAATGGGTGTGTGAGAAAGATCGCAGCTGGAGAGGAAGCAACCCATTGTCTAAAGAGCGAGAGAGTGAGAGAGAAAGGTCGCAGTGATAGCCAGCGAACCGTATAGCTGATTCGCGATTGCGCGGGAATCGATTAAGGCACCTGCTGTCGCCCCTTCTCCTTCTTTGAATTGTGACGTAATGCTGTACTGAAACGCACCCACGCGCGTTTTCTTTCTTTTTTTTTCGTTGTCGTTGTGTTGTGAGATGATTGAAATGATGAAGATGATGATTGGGAAAGTCCGTGTGTGTATATATCTGAGAGAGATAAATTCGATTGCACTTTCATTGTTGCGTGGGTCGAGGTCGTAAGTTTCGCAGGTAATGAGTGAGCCTATACCGTTTGATTTGTTATTTGCGGTGATTTCAATGGAGTTTTCAAAGGAAAGTTGAGTTTGAAACGAAGTTTATGTTGGATTTAGAAAAGAAGTTTATGCTCAATTTTTTGTTGTGTAACAGTCGGCTTCACAATTGTTAGGAATTGTGAAGAATACGAAATGGTAGATGAAAATTGTTGACCTCTCACTTAGAAAAAAATTTACAGAATCTATCAAATATTTTAACGTAAAGCATCAATTTCAAAATTACAGTTATATGATTTTATGGCACTTGTTATTCCAAATCATTGAGAAATTACGGATCCATTAGGTGATCAATGCATTAATTATTTGAAGCTCCATCCAGTATACCAAAATATATACCTCTCATTATCATACATATAAAAATTGATACATTAGTCTCTTTCTCGGCTAAATTGATAAATATAGTAGTAGCAGTCCTCTGAAAAAACCAAACTTTGCCATTTTTTTCTACATATCTTCAGTTTTGAAAACAGGAGCTTTTAAAGTAAAATTAAATGCAACCCACACTATTAATAAACTACGCGCTCCCCGAAAAAAAGAAGTGAAGTAAACAGCAGCTTCCGCGGACCAACGTCCCGTTCGTTGCGGCAAGTAAACACAATTGAGATAGGAATGCTGTGCTCATTGCGTAAGCGCGCAGAAAGTCCGCGCCGTGTCTGCGTGTGTCTCTGTGTCCGTATGTATTTGTGCGAGCGAGATAATGAGCGATGAACCCACTGCGGGATGTGGATCGTCTTGAATGATGCGGGCAATGGAACAACGGCTGCTGCTGCGGCAACCCACGTGTTTTTGCCTCTACATCTTGGCCGTGGGCAATTGTTGTATTTGCACGCCATGGTTATATATCTAAACTGCACGAAATAGTCTGGCGCGAGCCCGCATTAAAACGTTTGATCGTGTAAACGCTGCTGCTGGCTTTTGTATATCAGGTGGATTTTATCTTTGGAATCTCCCGCGAGTTGTTAAATAATACTTTAAAACGCGCGGGAGAATGTTACCGATCCAGTAAATGTAGCAAAGATAGAAAGTTGATTGTTTTCGTTGAATTTTCATTGCACGATAAATTGTCGAAATACTTTGAAAGAAATAGATATATACCATTCTATCCTTGGCAACTTGTAGCGAGACGCGAATCAAGCGCGAGATATTTATATATATTATATGATTGAGAATAACGTTGCCACCTACAAGTACATAAATCCTGCCTCTCAAAAGACATAAATACTAGCGGCGACAGTTGCAGTAGGCTTAATGATCCCCAACGCAACAATCAATGTTTCTAGTTCCTTTTTTTTCTCTCTCTCTTTCATTTCTGAGCTAATCACAGTGCGCTACGTTCGTGCAATTGCATTGTTTTCGGTATTGATTATGGATCCCACGAAAGAGTAGCGCGCAATTGACCAACATTGCTGCTGCTGCTGTGGCTGCTGCATCGACGCCGCCCTAATTTTACAGCTACACCTTGTCACGTACTCATTAGCGTGTAAAATACATGTTGAACTCAATTTTTTTCAATTTCACCTCTCGCCCGCGCGCACCAGCTAATATGTTTCAAATTTCTGACCGTAATAACTTGGCATTCAATCGCCCGACTTCCCCTTCGCACAACTCGCATATACGGTTAAGTGTATCATTGAATAAAACATGCTGCGGCCCGGTAACGAGAGCCTTTTTTTTTCCTTCATTCATCCGCGTAAATTACACACCCATCGGCAGAAACGGAGAACCGAGAAGAGAAATTGCGCGCGCACAAAGACTCCCGCGCGTTGAAACTACCAACGCCTCGCGAAGAAAGGGCGCAGCAGCATGAGCTGAGCTTCTTGGTTTGAGAAGGGACTTAACTTGTAGCCGCGTTTTCTTGGAATAACGAGTTTTTGCGCGCGGATATTTTTTTTTTTCACTTTCTTTCAAAAGGAAGGTCGAATTACTCGCGCAAGGTTTCACCTGTAAATTCAAGATTTTTATAAAAGGGTTTCGCCTTTGCAACTTGTTATTTCTCTCTCTCTCTCTCTCTTTCTTTCTGACTGGGGCGTATCCGCGAACCTCTACTGTCTCGCTGCTTACACGTTACTCAATGCAAGCGTCCTTCTGCTTGTACTTACTTTTTTCTTTAACTCTTTTTAGACTACGTTTCCGTGTTGGTTTCTTGAATAACTTACGTTTCTTTCTACAGCTTGTAATTTACTTTATGCGTGAAATGTTGAAAAAACTTTCATTAAAATTTTAAAATAAAGTTCTGTTTTTTTTTAAAGCTTTGAAAAAGCTCATCAAAGAAAACCAAACCTACAAGAGTATAATCAAACAGATCCGTCAAACAAAAAAATCTACTCATAGCTATAAAAAGAAAAATAAATAAATATTTCCCAAATGCGCGTTTTGAAGCGAGCGAGACGAGAGAGCAGCTGAAGTGTGAGTGGCCCCAGTAATAGTCTGAACGCACGTATTAATTCTTTCCGTCGGCATCTAAATCATCTCGTCAAGGCTAATGAGAGCTGCCGCCTCGGTGTGCCACACGTTCAAATACACGCATATAGACACGAACATGTTGAGAGCCGTATATATGACATACCTCGGACAAGCTAAACTCGTCGTCCGTTCTCTATATAGTCAATCGTTTCACGTGCACGGTATAATATACCTTTTTGCACTTGCCCCGAAAGAGATTACGCTCGCGGCTATAAAGTGCCTTTTGCTATAGCGAGCTTATCATTCAAATCGTTCCTCTCTTCAGTCATATTCGAAAGAAATGTTTTGTATTGAAGTACGTTCCTTCTTTTTTTTTTTTTGTTCTTTCGACATGCGTCATTTTAATTGTATACTCGACCTACATTCGTTCATTGTTTGCTCTAGCCGATAATGTTTATGGTATTATAATCTCTCGAGACAGTCAACTCCAGATGAAAGTTTTCGATTCTAATCTAAACGAGTACCTTCAACAACTCAACTGACTTGGCGTAACAAAGTATCCGATCGATCTCGAGATATTATTTTTTTCTTGTTTTAAGTAACTTTCGAAGAAAAAGCACATTGTGTAAAGTCATAACGCTCTACTCGGATAAGTAGCTTTTCCTCCGGGTACTCGCCCGCATCAAAACGAAAGTCAAGGATCGAGTGAAAAAAAAAATCATTTGGACAAATTACACTACTAGCGCGCGACTATTGAGGCATTCAGCCGTTTGAGCTTTCACATTGATCGCACGAACAATAGCGCGCACCGAGTGTGTATATGTGTGTGTGTGTGTGTGTGCAGCGCGCATCATCATCTCTCCGAACGTGCGCACATATACAAAGCCAAGCGAGAGAGAGAATCGTAGAAAGGCATTAATATTTCACGGGCGTTTGTGCTCTCGATTAATCTTAAGCGAAGAAAGTGCAGCCACTAAGTGCTTGATTCATTGTTGCAGGGGCCTAAAACTAATTGGATGAACGTGGCATTAGCATACGTATGTATATATTCGTGCGTAATTCGACTGAATCATTTCTCTTTTTTTTTCTTCTTCATTCTGCTCGTCTTCGTTCCCAATTAAACGTACAACGGTACACTTGCACTTTCTTCGCTCACGTTTTGCATTAGTCGTGCAATTGGTTTATTAGCCGTGGAGATTCATTAGTGCAGACGTTTTCAAATTTTCAAGCCTCTCTCGATTTTACGTAAGTGTAACGCGCGCTCTGATATTACATTTCCAACAGACGGAGAATTGAACTTACCTAACGAGTAATAAGTTCGCGCATCTGCGGGAAAAAAAGCGACACGTAATATTTATCAGCTGTATAGAAGGCAGTGATCTAAATGTAGATAACTTTGTTTATTCTTCAAACAGTCGTAAGGAAATTTTCGTGCGCGTATTCGGAACTTCATGTATACTACCGCGACAATATATAAGTCGTGTTTTTTTTTTTCACTTTCGCACGCGTCAGCGAATAATAATTTTTTCGAGAGCGACATAAAAAAAACGCGCTTCCGAAAGTGAAATTTCGATCGAAGAAGATTTGCGACGATGTTAAATTATACGTAACGGATTGCGTGACAAAATTAATTACACGCAATATCGCTCGCATTAACATTATCTCTCGTCCGCGGAAGTCTTGCATAAATCAGTCTTTCACATCTTCAAAAAGAAAAAAGCTAATTCCTTATCACTCGCAGAGCAACGGTTTAGCATATACTTTCTAAACGTCGCTGCTGCATCTTATCACTTATCACGGTATTTTACAATAACGGCTTTTGTCGTGCTAAACTCATCATTACATATACTCTGCGACTGCGTCCTAGAAAATCGCGTGCACAGATTTCTCTCTTGCATATAGCGGGCTTAGACATAGGTTAAATGTCGCGCGTGCGTGAAAAGAGAAAAAAAAAGATTGAAGCCGCTTTTACCCGCGAGCGCTTTTCTTGTTAAAAGCTTAAACACTGTAATTTCTCGTGCGCGCGTGCACCCACAAAAAAAAAAAAAAGAACCACACACACGAGCTGTATAATGTCATGTTAGACGCTTTATATTGTCTCTCGTCGTCGTGCGTGTAACTTTTTACTACTCGTGAAGTAGTGCAATGTGTGGTGTTGACAATGTGTAACTGGAAAGAAAGAAAAGAAGGAGAGAATATTCAAACTCACCGCTTTCAAATGCAAAGCGCGTCGGATAAAGCGAGCCGAGTCGAGAGAGAGCCTGCTGTCAAACGGTGTTGCACTATTACTAAAAAAAAAACGTCACGCCGCCGTTCGCGCGAGGTTCACTAGAGTCAGCGATATCGCGCGGACTGAATCTGCCGCGCGCAAAGCTGTACTCCATCTGCATTCACCGGTTCAACCGAGCGAGTACTGCGCCATCGGGTGTCGACTTGTCGTACTCGCTTGTTAAATATTGACTCAGTCAGTAGACTTTTTTTTTACTCTTAGAAATTTTGAACGAAACGTTGTGCCTTTGATCGCTGCGACAAATTTTAAAACTATTTTTGATAGTTTTTGATGAAAGGCTATGATTTATTTTACATTATCGAAATTGAATGAAAAGACGATTTAATCATAGAAAGGAAATTCGAAAAGGCATTTGGGCTGCTGCGTTTTTTTCTCTCCCCGTGAATACAAAAGAACAGGAAATAGCTACAGCGCGTTGAAAGGAGTGAGGCTTAAACGGACTTTTTTTTTCTCATTGTATACATTTCACCGGGTGCGTGATACGAATATACGCATTCGAAAGAGAGGCTCTTGATAGTCGGAAGAGAGAAGATAATTATCACACGCTTCTTACGTGTTTAATATTCGATCGACGTTTGCATAGTAATATTCCTTGTGCATATCTTACTAGTTTTCTTTTTTACCTTCAACATCTTTTTCTTTTTCTCCGTGATCGCGAAGGATTGAGTGACCTTTTTTTCATCTCTCAATAATGCACAGATGTCTAAACAATCATTTCGATTCGACGGAATTTTTTTGATGGATGACAAAAAGAAACCAATGAGGCTGTTTTTTTTGTCAATCACGTTCCGAATCGATTAATATCTGTCTTTAGAATCAAAAATCTCGTTTTAAAAAGTAAAGTAAGCAAACTAGACTGGATGTTTATGTTCTGTGGATTAATGTTGAGCTCCTAATTGAATTTGCATTAATGGTAAAAAAATACGATTAAAAAAAGGAATAAAAACTCATGATTTATCGTTTATTTATAACAATAATGAATTTTTGTTTCATCATCAGCTGTTGCCGTACGTAATAAAAAATTTTCAGCACACATTAATCGACGTATTTAAATTTAAACTTTTGTAAATTCACGATTTCAACAAATTTCAATAAACCTATTTTATAAATGGCATTATCATAACAAAAAACAACCAATCCTTATCTCAAATGAATGTATCACATTCCCCCAAAAATTACTTGCTACTTTTGAACTAATATATATGCTACGATGAACAACTTGGCAGAAAAGGATCAGTGGAAATGGTATCCAACTCTGTCTCTTCAATAATATCCCTCATTCTTCTAAACCTCATGGACGACTCTTCCATCGAATCCATCCAAAGTCGAAGTTCCTCGTGGAGCATAGGTTTCATAGCACCAGGTTCAATCTTCTGGATGATATCCGTCACGTGGACGTTGGCATCTGTGACGCTTTGTTTACTCAAGGCGATCGCTCGCACGAAGTTGTCCAGCAAACTCACGAACTCGTGCTCGATGTAGATACTCCTGTCGTCCCAGTAGATCAGCTGGCGGAAAAAAATTTTCTTTTTTTTTAGATCAACCGCACATTTTTTCGCGATAAACTAATCCCACTTACCTTCGTTGTGACTTTGTAGGCCATGAGTAATGTTATGGGACGTCGATAGCGAATCGAGGTCGCACCCTGTACTACACTACCACCCTGTCTCCTAATGTGTCGGAAAATACCTGTACGATCGTAGTAGGACGAACGTGCGAAATCCAATTCGCGTAGATATCTTGCATTATTCATGTGTCTGATGAATATATCAACGTCCGAGGTCCAACACATACCTGCCGATTAGATATGTTAATTTTTTTATGATGTATTATTTATTTTCGAAAAATTGACCTTCGTTCAATGTTAATGGTATAAAAACACTTTCTCAGTGTCAAACGATATATAATGTTCAAATGTTAAGATGAAAGAGTCTGTAAGACTCTTTCCTTCACTATTTTTAGAATAGGACGTAACACTCGATACATCAACTTTTTTTTGTCGTTCTCGTACAAAAAACATACGCAGCTGAGTGGCTTCAGTCGTAAAAATGTTATTTAGTATGGTGTCAATGTGAATAAGTGCGCCAGGTTGAACTACATGCGAAATGAGCATGGGTATTTTTTTTAATCACAAAAAAATATTCCATTGCGCCGCGAAATTCGAGTCTCGATCATATAACAATCACAATACGTCGCTAGTGAATCCTTGTACATCTATCACAAAAAGCGTCGAGCTGTCGCAATTGTCATGGGCAACAACTCTAGTTATGCATACTTAAATTGCGTGTAGTTTTTGCTGATTTATCATTATCGACAGCATAATTGGCATTGAAATAATCTACAACTACATTGATATATTCAAATGAATGCCTTACCATAATGTACAGTGTGCTCGAAAATGTTTCTTCGTCGATGAAAAAGTCGATCCCACGTAATGGTAAAAAGTGTCCTTAAAAAGTAATTGACGTCGAATAGCATGTACGGCAAGATGATGCCCGAAAATATTAGTAGATCCCACATTGTTATTTTGACTTTTTAGAGTTACTTTTGGGCGTCTTGATTTGAATTTTAGGAACCAGAGGTTGATATAAGTATGTTGATTTGATCTTGCTATCAAAAATCTATACATTATAATATAAATTAATGTAAATGAAAGAGTAATGAATTATAAGATTTATTCAGTAAATCCCCATTAATAATAATTAATTTTCACCATCTTGTGGCATTTAATTGATTAAAAAAATATAAAAAATAATAATGATGAAAGTAAACATAAGTGGCATCGGAGAAATTAATAAAAAAAACTGTCACTAAACTTACTTTGGCTAAACAAGAATTATACATTTTTGACGCCAGACGTATGTAAAAATATCAAGCTTCTTTTACTAAATAATCTCGTCTCTCTTAAGCTAAAATGGCAACTGCATCGATCGTTTAAAATTCAAGATTTATTCTCCCGCTTCAGCGAACGTGTTGCCATCTCACTGAATTTTCAAGAACTCTCCTATTAAGTGACCTTCTCTGCGAGTACAACAGCTATTTTTGCAAGCAAATAACTTAGTTCTTTTTTGCAAACTGGTAATATTTCGTGCTCAGCAAACTTATGTTTATTTATTTTTCTAAAATGATTCTTAAAAGTCACTTATAGTTGAGAGAATAAAAAATTCAATTCTGAATTAACTGGTGACAGCTTTGAAAGATGCAATAAATATGTGTACAATTTTGTGTAAAATAAATAATTTTATTCGCTTATACACAGAACTTTTAAAGTATTACATTTGGAAACTGGCATTATCGCAACCAACTGAACGAGCGGTAAAACTACTTATCAAACAATAGCGGCTTTAAAAATAGTAAAAACTTACAAACTATTAAGTAAAAATAAAAAAAACTCATAATTTGATCACAAAATTAAGTATCAACAACCCGACGGAGACCCCTATTGCTTACATTTCATGCTTCGAAAAAAATTATAACCCTTCCAAAAAAAGTCTTCTTTTTGTCAATACGAATTGGCAAGAACGCGAATAATGCTCAGATCTTGTTCTATTTTACTTCCTCTTGGACTCATCAGCCATTTTCTTATACTTTTGCGACGATTCTTCCATAGATTCCAACCAGAGTCTCAATTCTTTAGTGAGTTCTGGCTTGCGTGCACCAGGTTCGACTTTCTCAATAATTTCGGGTACTGGCACTTTGAGTCCAGTGACACTCTGTTTGCTCAGCACAACAGCTCTCACGAAATTGTCAGAAAGACTGATGAACTCGTGCTCGAGGTAGAAGTTTCTGTCATCCCAATAGATGAGCTGCAAAAAATTATTGTTCGATGAATAATCTAGAAATTAGAATAAGTAATTAATATATTCTCAAAATTTACCTGAGTGGTGACCTTGTAAGGAGTGAAAATGGGAATAGCACGGCGGTATCGAGTAGATGATGCACCTTGAACTGCGCCACCGCCTTTCTTGGCAATTTCTGCGTAGATACCAGATCGGTCATAATAATGGAAACGTGCGAAATCCAATTCACGTAGATATCTGGCATTGTTCATGTGCTTCAGGAAAATGTCCACATCCATGCTCAAGCAGATACCTGTAAAGATAGAATAATGATCTGTTTATTTGTGAAACACACAAATGATATTCGATGACAAGGCAAATATTGTACCGTTTTTATTTTCAATTCTATTTTTAAATTTTCATTGACAATCATTTCTAGATTCTCGTTACAGAATTTTTATTGTTCATAGATAATTTTCGAACACGTCGTACAACTTTAGCATTGATTTCTTTGCTCATGTAAATGATTGTCTAGATAGCATTGTTTTCATTTTGTAAGTATAATGCTGTTGGCAGTCAAGAAATTTTAAAAGTTGCACGAAGAAAATTTGTTCTGTCATGTCATAAACTTGTTACAGTGATAATAGCTACGCATTTAAACTAGTCTTTGAACTATCATTGCGCAAAAAAGTCGAATAATTCATTTTACAGACTTCTTTTGAACGCCAGTCTACTGAATATTTTAGCACAATCAATGACCTGCGCTGAAACTTATAGAAAAAAAGACTGAAATTACACCAATCTAATCTGTAAGTATGATATTTAAAAAGAAAAGTTAATTCGATCAATTCCAATGACGAGTCAGCTCTTTATAGACAGAGTTTGAGAGTTCATTGTATTCAAATGCATTTTGCGCGCGTAAGCTTAAACCAGCTAATGGCAATTCGTGAATTCTTTTTAAAGCGTTCATTGAATTTCAAAATTTTCCACTCGATGTCTGTCTGGAACTTGCTTGAACATCGTACAGAAAGTATCTTCCTTCACTCTCAGAGATTTACAGTTACGAGATGACGCGTTTAATGTGTATTCAAAGACTATAGCGATTATACATAAATTAATCGAGTCAGTCGAAGATTGCTTTTGAATACTAAATTTCGAATGAAAATTGAATCAAAAATTAATAATTTCTGAAACTCAATCTAGAAATAAAAAAAATTAATGATTTTTTTCACAGGCACCTAATAGCTAATGACTGAAAATAAAACAGCGAGTCTACTTATATTTCCGCTTTCATTTTGATAATATAGCACACTAATAAATCAAACGGTACCCCGAATTGATACGAAAAATCAACTCACTGTAGATAGTTGTCTGTTCGAAAATCTTCTTCTTCTTCTGGAACAGCCTGCCATAGCCGATGGTGAACGCAATCCTCAGAAAGTAGTTGACGTCGAGCAGGATGTACAAAATTGTGATGCACGCGAGCCAAAAGTAGCTGATCATTTTGAAGCGGTTTGTCGTATACTCTTAATTGACAATTTCAAAGACAACTTGAGCGCACGACGTATAAATAAACAATGAGGGAATACAATGTATAGTGAGTCTTTGCTTCCTGCGTGGCCAGCCAAAGACTGGCCGGCAACATTCCAGTCGACCGGTGGGACGCTCGACCCCGTTACGCGACGACGACGATTACATACATGAGATATAGGTGCCTGTGTGTGTACGCGAGCAAGTATACAAGTCAGTCAGCTGACGATAGCTTAAGCTTATGGAAGGCGAAGGAAGTGTCTGTGTGAGTTGTAAGTCGTTGTATTTGTGAGATTTTGGAGTGGAAGAGCGCGGATATTTGAATCTTTAAATAATGATATCCGGATAATTTACAGCGATATTGTAATAGAAATATTATGTATGAGGAAAAGGATTATATTAGGTAGTTTTAGTAATAATTTTTAAAAAGCAACAAAATAATTGTACTTTCCTTTTTGAACTGCAACTTATCGGTTGTAAAAATTTTTATTGTTGCTGTCTGACTATATTAACACTAATCTACTGATTTTTTTAATAAGTTCAATTTTTATCTGTTTTATATTCACTGAATTAATTCAGTTCGACTTGAAAAATTGAACTTTCGTTAATCAGTGGAATATGTTAACAGTAACTTTATTGTAAACGTTTACTAGATCTATTTATTATAAAAAGATTCGATCAGAATAATGAAATAAAAATTTTATTATCAAATCTTTATCCAAACAATTCATACAAAAATTAATAAGTCTACAGGATTTATCATGTAATAGCAACCTGTAAATACATATGGAAGAAAAATATACACATGTTTTCATTATTTAATATAATCGATTAACGGAAATTACTAGAAAAGATATTCTGGATAATTTTTCTTTTACGACTGCTTAATAACTCCAATATCGTAGCAATATAGTATATTATAGTAGCTTTGTATTCCGTGATATCATACAGAGTATATTGAAAAAATTGTATCATTTACGTATACCACACTGATATTTTCGACAAGAGATATAGATTTTCAATAATTTTCGTTTGCGTGTAACTATGTAATTACTATGGCGCACCATCTTATGATCACAACTCATAATCTTTGGCTAAATATAACTAAATCTTAAAGATGTTACATTTTTACACATTTTTTACAAAAAGCATTTTTTATATCAAATAAAACAGCTTCAAAATTGTTTATGTAGTGATCTGTGGCATCCATTTAATAGAAAAATATTATCTGCTTTAAAAAACATGGAATCGGAAGAAAGAATTACATAAATAATATCTAATTTTATTCAAACTTCAAACTTGAAGTATGATCATTACAAAGTTATTCTGAACGGAAAGTGATGTTATTATTCAGAATTGAAAAGTATTAATAAACAATAAGTCAAAGACTTTTGTCTTTATAACTAGGACATAGTACTCACTCATGACGATTTAAGTAGTATTATTATTACACTTTAAGTACACGGTGGAAGGAGACTTTATTTTCAAAGTATAAATGCATTTAAAAAATTTAAAATGCTATGTAACAGTTACCAAACAAATTCTAATATTTTGCCTTATCATTACATTTTCTTAACCACTGAGCTACTTTGTTACTAACAACAATTTCAAAACTGCTTTAATGTATACTTTATTATATCGTACAGGTCAATGTTAACGATGAAATGTTTTATATGTCATGTAAAAAATACTTTTACAGCAAAGATTAATTTTTAAAATTAATCACTTGAACTTGTTTTTAATTATAAGTATTTGAATATGTTCACGATCATATAACTAAATAGACCAGTAATTTCATCAATCTTATGCCATTTCCAATCCATAACAACCAGAAATTCATAATTAATGCCATCAAAACAACACAGCTGAACTTTAAAAACGGTCATATTATATCTGGCTCATGCTGTTCATTCGAAAATATGATTGGATCTACTTTTCTGCTCTTCGTGAGGTATTTATTTATATTACGTTTCTATATCATAAGTTTCTCATATATCCCAACATTAACAGACAATCAATATGCTTCGCAACATGTCAATCAAAGGCAAGGTGCACTTTCACAAGCTGAACTCCGGCTACTTAACTTAAGTAGACTGAAATACCTTTAAAAATAAAGGTTACATTCTTTATAAAAAAAATCGAACCATAGGGATCAACAACTTTTGCGAAAATTAAATTCTTTTTTGAATCGTATTTTTCACAATGCATATAACTGAAAAATGTGTTTCATAAATATCCTAATTTAACTAATACTGAATAGATCAACTATCCACTTCAATAAAAAAAATTAATAATATCAACATGCCTAAATTTCTACGAGACAGAGTAAAGTATCACAAATTAACGAAATTTCTTTGAAATCACGATGAAAAATCTTGAAAAAATTTAATTCGAATGAAAATGATGTAATCGACGTTGTATCATCCCAAAAACGTTCAATCGACTAGACTCGATCAAAAGATAAGGTATACCACTTAAAGCTACATAAAATATATCGCTTAGGAAGAATGGCAAAGGAAGCATTCGTTTTAGACGAGAGTCGTCTCGTACATAGAATGACCGTCGTCGTTGACGTTGCTCTCCGGTTGTCAGCAATGCGTCGCAACAGTCTGCGGCTGCGGTAGCGGCGGCGGAGAATACGTTGGTTCCGGTGGTATAAGCGCTTGTTGGCGCAAGTTGGCTGACGATATGTCGTTGCACTCCAACCAGCGAGCCACCTCTAGTGGTATCTCCGGGCGCACGTGCGGTACCTACAAGTCATTTTACATTTTTTTAAGACATGCATTATTGTATACTAATTTTCATTTTAATGTAAGTTGTCATGTCTTAATTTCAAAGTGAAAGGAACTATAATTAAAATATATGCAGTGTATTAGTACTTTATTTTTTAAAGTATAAATTATTAGTCGGAAATGCTAATATTTTATTCCATTAACAAACTTCCGTAGGCGACTTTTATCACTGCCGCTATCATTCAATTATCTCTACATAATTTGCTCGAACCCCAAAATCAAATTAAGACCGTGTTCCCAATTTCTAACGATCAAATTGCATGTCTCAGTTGGATCAGAACTCAAATTATCGCCTCGGAAATTGGAAGTAAACTGGACGAGTTATTTGCAATGCAAATGTACGGAAATCCTTAAGGTCATACCTGAGTGACACCAGCCTCGAGGTTACCGTTGTGCTTGACACCACGATCGATGAGCGCGCCCATCACCGTCTCAGCACTGCAGTCGAGCAATCGCTGCCGGCATATCGCTATCGCCCTTACAAAGCCATCCGATGGTGTGACGAAACGATGCTCCATGAAAATCGTCTTCTCGTCCCAATAGATTATCTGCACAGAATATTTATTATGCATTGACGAAAAACAATTTTTTTTTCTATCTGGTTAACATTTTTCAAATGGTAATGTTCTAGGAAGCGCGCGATGGAAAGCGTGAGTTATGAATTTTTATGAAGGTTTTTTGCGTACTACCTACAAATGGAAAGTTCGAATATCACGGAATATCCTATTTACATCAACAGAATAGTGAAAATACGACTGAAACCTAGTGCAAATTTTTATTTTTTATTTTTTTTCGAACGCTGCGAATTTAAAAATCCATGATTGTTACGAATTATATATTACTGTAAGTATTTTTAAACGAAACAGACTTGCTTCGACCAATTCTTTTTTCATTTAAAAAATTGAAAGCTTCGAGCTTTTTCCAACATCAATTGAATCACTATAAAATCAATATCGAAAGATTTCTTTTATAATTTGTTGATCAAGATTGCATGCGTTATTATCAGCGAATCACAATTATGATAATCAGACGGTAATCAAAGCGTAATCAGGAATTTTCCGCTCCGATGAAATAAAAACATCCGACAGCAATCTCAATTAGTCTTATTACGCAAATTGTTTGCGACACTTAGAGTCGACAAATATAGATTGTTTTTTTTAATTTTCTAATCAGCAAATCAAAGATCTCACCTTCGACGTGATCTTGAATATGGTGAGAGGCCTGAGAAATCTTCTATACCTGATTGTGGCAGCTCCCTGTACAACACCCGAGCCTTGCGAGCAAATTTCGCGATAAAGATTCGTGCGCTCATAGAAATCCGCTCGGGCGAAGTCGAGCTCTCGCATGTAGCGCGCATTGTTCATGTGGTTCAACAGCCAATCTATGTCTGTGGTCGTGCATAATGCTGAAAACGATGAAGCGAACAATTAAAAAATGAAGTTATTTATTGCAAAGAAAGATGCATTAAAATTATTTCAAATCAGATCTTAATCTATTGTTCACGTCTGACCAAACTGATAGTTATCTACTGATTTTGTAAAAAGTGTTGAACTTCTTTTATAATAATTATATTCAATTATTCAATTATGCTTGAATGATTTTACTATCATCCCCCACAAAGTAATTTGTACTCAATGCCTTCATCAGTGTATAAATATATCAGGTACGTTAGATGGTGCTATTTCAAGTAGTTAACTCGTCATACTATTTTTAAAATAAACATCTACGTGCCCGCCTGACTCATTTTATATTCCAACGTCTACGATACGTTCGAAGCAAACAATGAGAAAATTCCAAGTTGATAATTTAATAAAAATCCAATATATCGATAATCCTTTTAATACCGGCTTTATAATCAAATGACTGCAAGTTTCGCATAATCACGACCGCGAGCAAAAATTATTACATCATTGTGAAAGCTTTTTGCCTGCTTCCTTCATTAAAACAGAAATAAACGTGCTAATGAAGTAAAAGGAGACAATTCCATCTTGACTGGCATGTCGATTATATTTTCAAGGTCGATCGATCGATCGCAAATTTTATTCGGCTATCCATTCACTGAGGCAACCCATTATATTGAGCCTCTGAATTTAATTTCAAATCACGATACTATTTTAAAATTCATCAGTTTTTTTTTTTTTTGCAAATAATGAAAAACTAACAATAATTTAAATCTATCTCAGAATTCTATCAAATGAAGAAATGAAAAATTAAACTCGACAGAACAGGCACATTTAACAGGACAAAGCGAATGAACTCCAGTTAATAAACGTTTTCTCTCTCGAGATGCAAAGAGCGCATGAATATAAACAGAGAGAAGAGAAGGAGGAGGGCTGCAGCAGCAGCAGTAGCGCTTGGTCGGCCGGTATAATCAATAAAATCGCTCTCTCTCTCTCTGCACGTGTGTGTATAAGCTGAAGCGAGACGCTCAGCTGTTTTCCGTGACACTGAATGTCAAGGTCGCTCGGCTGCGACTATACGGATTCCTGAATTCTGCTTGCGGATATGCCTCGGTGTTTTGTATATTCTAAAACGGGATTTCTAGCTTCTGTGTATTGTGCATAATATCCAATGGAGATACTGTAAGGGTTCGTTGTTGTTAAGCAGAGAAAGTAATGGAATGTTCATCACAAACATGTTAATCAAATATTGACAAATATATTGCAAAATCTGTGCAAGCGATGATTATTTATTTCTCGATACGCTATCAGATCAGCGCCCGATAATGTTTAAATTTATAAAAGCTGGCGAGTCCGCAATTTTCCACAGTACTTTTTTGGCTGCTGTAATCTGGAATGCATTGGTCAAGATGACGTGGGTTCCAGAAAATAATACTGCAACTTGCATTGCGAACCCTTCGCTGCCACAATGTCAGCCGGCAGTATTAACATTTATAGCTTTTCTCGTGAATTATTTCGGGCATTCGTACGATGATCGTTTTAGTGACACTATAAAAATCAGTGGTGAAGAAATTGAATACAAAGCGAAGGAAGAATACGATTTCATCATAGTCGGTGCTGGAAGTGCTGGTTGTGTGCTTGCCAATCGATTAAGTGAAATTAAGGATTGGAAGGTATTGTATCAGATGATTTATTCGCAAACTTGTTTGGATTTTTGAAACTGACGTTTTTACAGATTTTACTACTTGAAGCAGGCGACGAAGAGCCTGTAGTCGCTGATGTGCCTTCAATGGGTTATCTGCTTCGAAAATCTAGCATCGATTATGCATATCAGACTGAAGCGGAACCATTTGCATGTGCCGAAGATCCAAATAAATCTTGTTACTGGCCGCGTGGCAAAGTGATGGGCGGTAGCAGCTCGACCAATGGCTTGTGGTATGCTCGTGGCACTAAACAAGATTATGACAATTGGGCTAACTTAGGTAATCCAGGCTGGAGCTACGAGGACGTTTTGCCATACTTTAGAAAATTAGAAGACTCGAGAATACCAGAGGTAAGTTCCAACTTTTTTTACATCAGCTTAATATTAAAAATATTTTGATTTTAAATCATGACAATTTTTTTTCTACTTTTTCTCACAGATCGTTGCAAAAAGTCCCCAAAGTCATGGAGTTGGAGGGCCTTTGACCATTGAATATTTATCTAGAAATGGTGAAAATACGGAAACCATTTTGGATGCTTGGAAGGAGTTAGGACTACCGGAAATAGATTATACAGATGGTGACAGCATGATCGGGACAGCAAGATTGCAAACGACAACGCTTCATGGAACTCGTCAAAGTGCCAATGGAGCTTATATCAGGCCTATTCGTGGAAGAAGGAAAAATTTGACAATTAAAACCAACGTTCGCGTCATAAAAGTCATGATTGATTCCTTGACGAAAGAAGCAAGCGGTGTCAAATACGTCATTGGCGAGGGAAAAAAGGTTTACAGAGCTTATGCAAAGAAAGAAGTCCTAGTATCAGCCGGTGTAATAGAATCACCAAAACTGCTCATGTTATCTGGCATCAAAGATTTAGCAGTCGGCAAGAACCTTCAAGACCATATCAATATAAATGCGTTTGCATTCACTTTGAACGAAAATTCGTCGATGTCAGGAAATTTAGATGACGTACAAAATAGCCTGGTTTATTGGCTGAGCACCCACGAAGGTATGGCAGCTGGCCATGGAATGGCCGATACAGTAACATTCTTCCAAACACCACATGAAGCCCAACCCGGTGTACCTGATATTCAAATCAGTTTAGGAGGAAAGTATGTTAAAAAACCTTATATGCCTACATTTTTCTATGATGAAGGATATCTGATAGTTACTCTGCTCAATCCTGAAAGCCGAGGGGAAATAAAATTAAACAAAATCAGTCCTATTTGGAATCCACCTCTCATCTATGCTAATTATTTGACCCATCCGGATGATATGAAAACCATAATTGCTGGATTAAAAATGGCTCGCAAGATATTCCAAACCGAAACATTCGTGCAAAATGGTTTTAGAGAGAAATATGTAGAAGAATGTATCCATCATGAATTCAACAGCGACGAGTATTGGAATTGTGTACTTCAACATCGTACCATGACAGGTCTCCATCCAGTAGGAACATGTAAGATGGGCTCGGAAAATGATACCAGTGCTGTTGTTGATCCAACTTTGAAGGTACACGGTATCAAATATCTCAGGGTTATTGATGCTTCTATTATGCCAGTGCTCGTCAGAGGCAATACCAATGCGCCGACTATCATGATTGCCGAAAAAGCCAGCGATATGATCAAAAAAGAATGGCTGTGATTGTTTTTTTTTTTATTAAAAAATCTGCATACTTTCAATTAAAAAAATTCTTTAAAGTATTTTAAATGACAATTATTCCCAAACAACTATAATTATTTTGCCAGCGTAACTTTGCGACTAAAAATCACGAAAACCAAATTGATCTTACTCAATATCTGAGATAAAAACCGCTTGAAACGTCTACGCGGAGTGTAAACATGTGTGAGTACATAAGTACTCGAGAACCGGATGGCGGCGTCGACCGCGCCGATGCATTATTTCGCCGCATTGCATCGAAGGCCACATCGCAAGCACACCGCCAGAGAGATACAGCAAAGAGTTTCGTTTCCATGACCTTCTCACATTCCAGCATTGTTTTGCGTTCTCGCGCTCGTACACACACCTTAATGAGGCGACCAACACAAAATTATCCATTCTCGTTGTCTGCAATGAGCATTTAATGAGGCGCATTGCGGAATATCAATAATTAACCGAACCGTCTGACTTTCGCCAGATTTTACAAAACTCTTCGCTGTGATTTAAATCGCCGAATTTCTTTTTTGAGTATAACGACGTGAGACATGAACGCTTTCGTGATTGAAATTATGAATTTTTGAAGAGCAAGTGTTATTAAGTACGCATTTGATATTTTTTTCGGTAAATCACTTTAAACCAGTCATTAAATGAAAATTTCTCCTTTAAATTCGAAGATCAATCAATCGAAATAACTCACCGTAAATCGAAGTCTCCTCGAGAATGTGCACGCGTTTCCGGCAGAATTTAGCGAAGAAAACGGTGGCGAACATGCGGATGAAGTAGTGCACCTCGAAAAGCGTGTGCAGAAGCACGAGTGCCCCCAACACGCCGACCAATACCCAGCAGGCGATCATACCGTCTGAGTGCGTGCTTTTGTCTCTTCGAGATTCCCTTGAAGCTTCTCCTTTGTTTTACTTTGGCGGCCTGTAAGAGACAAAAAAAATTGCCCGCTTGATAGGTGGATCTCGCAATTTTATTGGTAACAGGGAGAGAGCACGAGACGCTGACTTGCATGTTTGATAAGGGAATTAATTTTTGCACGGCTTGACCTTGTCGTTTGGCAGAGAGTATATATTTAACCGAAAGGTAAAATTTTTCCGGGTTGTCGAAATGACTCACACCTTAATGAATGTGATAGGCTTTAAAAAAATGCAATAAAACGATAAAAGTATTTAATCTAAAAAGTTTTCTGTTGACAAAATTAGGATAATTTAATTATAGCCCCAGTTAGATTACAAATTGGACTCTCTGAATATCGAACGCAGTTAAAAAAAAAAGTCAAAAGTATATCCACGTACCGTCGAATAGTCTCAGGTCCGCGAAAGACGACGTTGTTGACGGTAACTGCACATCGTCATCCTCGATCTCGTCTTCGATGAAAGACCACTGCACCTAAAGCCACTCATTGTGCGTCTCTCCCTCTCGTGTTCTGTCTCTGTCTCTTTCTCTCGGTGGCTGCGAGATATAAGTCGACGATGAAAAGGGCCGAGGCTTGGCTTTACACCTGAAATGAACGAGTCTCGTTAGCGAAATGTGTGTCGTCGTAGCGCAATCAAGTCGTCTCTTGACTCTGCAAGGGGGTTGGTTGTTTGCTTAACCAAGATTGGACATGAGGTTAAGTCTCATTGTGTGTTGCTTGTGGTTTTCTTTTCACAATTTTTACTGTTTATTTATTTTATATAAAGCTACGTATTTTTTTGATATTTCAAGCAGATTTTTTTGATAGTGAAAATCACTGCAAATATTAATTTTCGACGAAGTGAGCTCGACAGTGAGATTCGCAATTTCAGCGATGCACCGCTTGCATAAATTAAACAAGTACTTTAGTCGAGAAGAGCAAACTCACGTATATAGATATACCCAGGATAAAATAAACATCGTTATACGTCGTGTGAAACCAGCCCAAGACAAATCGACAAACATTAAAGCAAGAAAGACATGAACGAAAGTCACGCAAGTGGAATTGTGTAAAAAGAAAAGAAAATACCCGAAGCACGTACGTCCCGAGAACTTTGTATTCCACGAATCTGCCGAAGATGTACTTGTTGTTTGGCACGTAAAAAAGAAAAGTTGCACAATTTTCCAGCGAGTTCAATTGATCGTTAGATTGTGTCTTCATGCTCGACGATAAAAATACAAAAAGTCACTTGACACTCTCTATCGAAGATTGTTCGATATTTTGGGGGTTGAAGCGAAGTGTCGGTGGTGAGTGGAACGTTCTTTTGACACGTTGCATCGGGAAAATTGAATGGGACTGTCAGCTTGACGTTAACGAAATATGATTTGACTGAAATGCTCGGATTACTTTATCGAATTTAAATGTTGTAATTTGTTTGTTTACACTGAAATATTTTAAATTTAATTATGAAATAAATTTCTTGAAAAGTCGAGCGCTTTCTTCGCATTGTAATAAATTTACTTTGTAATGGGTTACGTGCCTTTCAACGCCAAAATGTAAAGACAACGTTCGGTAAAAGGTACCTTTGAACTTACTGACGAAGACGCATATTCATCACTTTAAGGCTGTGTGTACTACAGATGATAAATTTCTACTTTTTCTGGGTCAGCTGAATTTAAAAGGTTGTTAAATTTCAAAAAAAGACATTACGTGCATTCTAAATTAACCAAAGCATAAAACATAAAAACCAAAGTATATAAGATTAAAAAGAATTGCGCTTTTAAGGTAAAAACATCAAGATTAAACAATCGTTCATACTCATCTCAGATTACCGGACGTTCGTATACTTTTACACCTAACTTTTTCTGTATTTTTACGTCATTCATGAACCATTTTGCGAGGTCCAATTATTCCCAATTACAGATCTCACTGATAATGCCAAGTAACAAATACAACTTCATAATGGGCCGCAGAAAGTGAGTGAACGAAAGTAAAGCGTTGCATCATAGTGGAAGCGGGACCGATGCTTATATTTACGGATGAAGCGGAGAATGTATATATTTTTGCAGAAATAATCCTCTTTCGTACGTACAATTGAGCAAAGAAAGAGTTCAAACTTCTCAACTTCTATTATTACATTCGCTTTGAAGTAAATATAGTATATTTATTTGTAAGATTTTTAATGTCCTTTCTATAAAAAAAGCTTTTTGAATTTATTTCTAGTTGTTTCCATGTTAAGTATAGATAAGAGGTTCTCATACTCTATCGTAAAAACAAAAGCTTCATTCAACGTCAAAATTCAAACGTAATTATATTCATTATATTCATGAGTTTGATATTCACACCCACAAAATACAATGAAAAGTATAAAAATTGAATCAGCTTTGTCGTCATACAGTGCTTGGAACATGTGTAAAATGACTCAGGAAAGAAAAAATATTTTAATCAAAATTTAAATCTCAAATAAAAGAAATATCGCATTCACAAACATGTTTTTTCTACACGTTGGCATAATAATGTATTTATAATCGAACATTTGTCATTAACTGTCCACCACTTTTTTATTATTTTACAAAAGTCATCGCAATAATCAATTCAAAAACAAAAAGTTGTATCTCTATAATTCGAACATAAATTCATCCAACGGCAACTTTTCATGAATATAAATACGCAACAATGTTTGAAAAAAAATTATTACTAAACACGTAACTGAATATCAAACATTCAAAACTGCTATGCGATGAGTAAAAAAAACACATCAACAGTCGCAATGAAAAAAGTTTAAATATTCATACGAAACAGTCAACAACACTCAAAACAGATTTCCAACTAACTGCACCGTAAAATATAAAGACAGACGCGTTGGCAGGTGTGAGACCCGGGAAAGAACACACAGAATGTACAGGCGCGCCACGCAAATCAATAAAGGACGATGAGAGAGTGAGAGAGTGGAGAGCGAAATTGACGAGACAAAGCTCGCAAAGCGACGCACTCTCGGTTGACGCACGTGCATGTGCGTTTGAATGCGCAATATGCTTCCTCAAAGTGCAACACAAAAATCCAATGAATCGCGCACGCACGTGCAGAAAATTCCACGGAAAAACTTTCAATTTCGCCTTGCGTACCTTCGACCCATTTCTCTTCGCGACGACTTATGACATAACTCGACGGCACACTACATCTTTTCTGCAGTTGACACTTGAAAAGCTTTAGAAAACTAATCACTAAAATTTTCAAATAAACGAGGTAAAAGCTCGCAACTTTGTAAATAATGTTGGTCCAGTCGACGTGCACACGCCTAGACTACAAGTGTAAGTATTATGTGTGTGTATATATATAAATGCCGCTCACCTATAGAAATCGAAAAGAGTTCACATGCTGCAATACCGGTTTTGGACAGCTGAGGCCAATGGTGAGCGCGCGCGTTCTCCAGAGACTCACAACTTAATGCAATGTGTACGTGTGTGCGTTTCTGTTTTTCTCACTCTCTTCCCATTATACTGGTGCATCGTAGCGTAACGCTCGAGTGTTCCCAAGTAAAGACACAAGTTCGCGATCAACGCACGCCGCGAAGGTATATCTTCGAACGTTTGTCGGTCATGAGGTTGAAACGCGAAAAGTTGTTTGTGTGTCTGACCTGGTTAGATTCGAATTACGTAAGGAAAAGCGCATGTGTGCCTGTGTCTGCAGCGCACACGAGATGTAATAATTATTATATAAAGCGATTTTGAGAGGCGGCTGATTTCTGAATCAGTGACTGGGTTTTTTCCTGTTTCTCGCGTCGTCGAGAAAAACGTTTACGCGGGAAAATTATGTTTCGATGAGATCGTGACACACATGCGTCGGATATTTCAAGTCGCTCGAGAACTAAGTATGTACGAGATGATAACGATTGAAATCTTATCGATAAATGTTAGTGGGTGGTAACCACATGAGAATGTTCGAAAATTAATCGTGAAAAAATAATTTTTGTCATTCACCGTCGCAGAATTGTTGTATAATTTTTTTTTACAGAGCAGTGATATTATCATTGTTAATGAATTTACTCGTTGCCAAGATTGACGAGTATGATGGCAGTAATAATTTCTCGCTTGCTCTTTCAAAGATCATATCGTTCCGACAATTAATTCGGCCACACGCGGGACCTTGTCATCATAAGCTATACGTCTCTGTTTCTTCGTGCACTTCATTTGAGATAATTATAACAAAACTCTTTCTGACGAGGCGAGCTCATCGGCGAGAAATGCAGAGATAATTGTAAGAATGTATAAGAGAATGTTTGCGTCCTCATCTTATATTCCCACGACTTTCGAGAAAACTGGTGTAAATAAAATTTTTTGTTCTCGCATCTCTCGTGAATTATTCCACGGATGATAAACGGATTTAATAATCCTTGTAACGGAGCTGTTGCATCACCGACGCACTCGATAGATAAAATAATGCGTAGGATGCATCATTGACGACTCGCGCGCGTGTGAATGACAAAATCATTCTCTTAGCAGTGTCAATATTTATCCAAGATCGAAGAGTACGCAGAAGCTAATTATTTTGTCATAGAGATGATATTTTTGCTATTATCGTGGTAGTGTGGCAATTGGTTGGTCAGATTTTCAAGTTCAATTAATGCTCTGACTTGTTTCTTTTTACAAAAGTGATTGTTTACTTTAAATTAACGTCATCGTCGGCCAATCAGTCAGAGGATTATTACGCGTAATTTTCAAGGATAATATTCATTTATTTCAATTTTACAGAGTATGTCAAGCTCGAAGAGTGCATTTAACTTTGATTTTCTGACACAATGTATTCTTGAACTTGGCGTTTAGCGTCTCGTTAGTCACTGTTAACAATACTCAATAGGAAAATTAACACGAAATTACACTTAAAGTACAAAACTAAATCCATACTTGGTAATCGTTTTTTGTTATATCCATTTTCTTTTGTCGCTCTGCGTAAAACCAAAACTATAGCAAACATGACAATGAAAAATTTTACATCGAGTAGACAATTCATCTAGTCCATCTCCTTCGCGAAAACAATTCAATAATCCTCCAACTTATATATAAAACATAAACGAGTCTACCCACGAAGCATCGTCAGAGCCAAAAATAATCAGCGATTAACTCACCCTCTCCTCCGCCTTTTTTTTTCTTTTTTTTCTACACAAGCAAACGATCAGCTGCCGGCAACCCGCACATCCTGCACATCGATCGACTAAAGCCACTGTACGTATATGTATATAGTTGCTGATATAGTTGCGATATAAACGTACGCGCCGACAGCACCGCGCACCAACTCAGCTGGGCTGCGACTGACTGAAGCCTGAAGCTGTGCCGGCACGACGATGTCTTCTCTCGCGCGCGCAAGCGCCAAAGCTTCCGGGTGTACTCGCTCGCCAGTTTTCTAGGTGGGGGAGGCAAAAGCGGGGGTTGAAGGACTTTTTTGCCGAGGGATTGAGTCTGTTTCCACGCGTGGAATATACTTGTTGTAGCTGTTTTAGCTAGTGGATTTTTTTTTCGAATACTGAGGATTGAACAATGGTTATTTCGATAGAGTGTATGGTTTTTAATCGGCTTACAAGTATTGATAATTAAATCGAGTTCGTTTACTGCGTTTGTTAATTTCGAGCTTCATTACAATTTAAAATTAAATAATTTTTAAACAAATTATTCATTATATTTTGAGAAAATTAGTCGAATAACATTTTTTCACCAGAATATGGATACTGAAAAAAAATAGTAATATATGAACAGTCAAGTTCATCATTGAAATACATTAGCGTTCAGTAATAACGAGTTAATTGTTTGCAAAAAAAAAAGCTTTTACCATCAAAAGAGAAAAAAAATGTACCACCACGTTAAAAAATTGTTCATTGACTCTAAAGTTGAATATTCCAGCTAAAACGATTATTTTCCATCGATGTACTGTCACCAAATATCGCACTTTCTCACAATTCAAGAGAACTGACCACCTTTCCAAACGATTTACTCAGAGCTACTATTTGTTTTTTACAAACATTTGCTGAAAGGCATCATCACTTACAGCGAACTGTGAGCCGGTAATTTTCCTGTGCTTCAATTCGTATCTCTTGGAAATCTTCTAACCTTTTCTGTGTGCTATTAGTGTCAATCGTACAAATTGATAGTCTTGTTCGTAACAACAATATTGTCTAATCCGATTGTGTGGAAGGAGAACTTTAAATACTTGCGGTTTGTCTTAACTGTCCATAGGCAATCACGTTTATTTTACAGCAACATATCGATAAATTTTAGAAAACAAAATCTCAACACGTCAGTAAAAAAAACTGTGAAATGTAAAATTATTGTAAAAAGATGCTACATATTCAAAAATCGTTATGCCTTATACTCGGATAATTTTTTGAAACGCAGTTGCATCTTCGTTCGCGTTAAGATTTTGATCTGCATTTCCATGTTTTCGCACTAATGTGCATTAGAAAGAGTTTCTTACATATAGTTGGACATTTGAATTGCAATGAGCGATCCGACAACGACCTAGCTATGACTTTGAACAAACTAAAAAAAACGGTCTATTTGCTCACAAAAGACTTAAAACATTTTTTAACGGTGATAATAATTTACTTGAGTGTCAAGTCGTAAAAAAATTTCAAACTTGAAAGTTCTCCAAATTTGTAATGAAAAAAGGTGAAGGAGTGCGAAACAACAGTCGATCGTAGGAAGCCATAAAGCGATGTCCATGCGTGCAATCGGAAAAACTAATTAGCACTGACGTCAACGAATTCCAGGCGGACAATCGATCAGCAGTTTCTCGTCTCGCGGAATCACTGGACATCTCATAAAGGCTAGATAAAAAAAAACAGAGCGTAGTCATATAATAGTACGAAGCTTTTTTGTCGCGATTTGTTTGACTAGTATTATCATATTAATGCGCTTTATATGCGAGGCATCATTTTATAAGATCGCGTTTGTAATTCTGAGTAAACGTTGCGGATTTTTGCGTTACGTGTCTTTTTTTTAAACGCGCCTCGGTGAATCCCCACTCGACGCATGGAACTGTTATTAGTCAAACTAAACAAAATGATGAAAAACGATGAATATATACCTTGAGAAAATTGTGGTTCATCGAAGTTGAGTAATGTCGATAAAAATAGGAAAGTTATTAATCAATTTGACATCGATGACATCAAGGAAGTTACCGCTTTTTTCTATCCTACGTGAACTATCATTTGAAGAATCTAATAGTGAGTTTCAATTTTTTTTAGATGTTTATATCTCCAACAGGGATTTTTCCACTAATTATGTCTTGAAAACACGTTGATTGAAAATTACATTGCGCATGATAATTACTCAAATTTGAAATTCATTGTTCAAATAGCGAAGCTGCTATTTGTGTGTTGTTGACAAATATGCTAATGTTTTTATAATTGAATTTGAAAAGCAGTTTTTATAGACTTAACAAAGAAAACAAGCGATAAGTCTTGATTAAATTTTAGTTCAAATAAAATTGATTTTTTGTAAATGTGAATATCCTACTGTGTATCTGCTTTATCTCGAAATTATTTAGATACGATTTTATATTTCCAAAAACTTCAATTCAAATTTACATTCAATTAGCTTTTCAATATGAGATTTGGGCTAATAGATAAAAAGAATAATCTAGAAAAGCATTCTAATACTTTCCTAAGTCTGACTGCACCTACCATTACAGCTATTCTGTGGCAAAGTGATAAAACTTTGCAGAAAGTAGTTATTCTATTAAAATTTATTAATTTGTTTCAATTTATCATTTTATTGATATACTATATCCGCACTGAAATAAACGCTGAGACATACCATGAAGTAATGACCGCTCCAAAGAATTCTCAGCATCACCGTATATACTCTCGAACCTTCAGCAATCTGGTTGGCCGTGAAAAGCCGATTGGCTACTTACTGCAAGATGCGCTTCGTTTAATAGGGACTCGACCTGCAAACGTTGCGCTTTTTCGTTTTGTCGATCTTTCTACAGAGCTTTACTGTATTAGGCGATGGAAAATTACGTCGCAGCGGGATAACGAAGAATAAGTTTATTTATTTAAAGTATTGCTTTTATTTTTATAACAGCGATTTTTTTTCTTACATTAATCATAAAAAATTCAAAGTTGTAACATATTATCGAAAATCCTCAAGAGTAATTCCAAAAATACATCAGCATAAATAATTTTCCGTAGCAAAAATATTATCTAAAATAACATTCATGTGTATATTAAATATAAAAATATGAAATCATATATCATTACACTTTATAAAAATATAGGTATATTTGTGACAAGAATTTTCAATATCACATAATTTAAATTAGAAAAACCAAATAAATATTCCATTTTAAAGAGAGTAATTTCAGGTTTATAAAAATTTCCACAATAGAAAAACAATCCACTAGTGATATATTATTATTTGTATCACGTTATAAAAAGTAAAAAAATAATTATCAAATCAGCCGCCAACAGATGAAGGACGCAAATAATATTTAATTAGGCGATTGAGAAAAGTAATTCTGGTCAAACTATTAACTGACTTCCATAATTATCATGACTTGTATAAAAAATCTAAATATAAATTTGTGTCTACAAATCATGGGTATGAATTTTTCCTGACCGTCCGTTTAATAATTGAGATAATTGAGAAATTTAATAATTGAGAAATTATTGTCATATAACTATCTGCAATTGTGCAACAAAGCAAACGTAATTTGTTCTCTGAGATATGTAGGTATAGAATTTATTTAAAAATTCAATTCGAAATAGTATCATGTAGTTTTAACCTGTGTACTTTACTTTTAATTATCAATTCCTTGATGATTTATTCAGTGGCTAAATATTTAGTCTCGGTCGGATAATTTATTTTCTCTGGCCCTAACAAGTCTTTAAACATTTCTTCGAAAATGGTATCAGTTTCTTCTTGCTCTGCTAAATGTGCTTCTGATTGCTCCTCTGTTTCTTCAGTCGGATAATTGATTTTCTCTGGTTTTAACAGATATTCAAACATTTTTTTGGCTCTTTCGTCATTAAAAAGGGTATCAGTTTCTTCTTGTTCTGCAGAATTTTCTTCTGATTGCTGCTCTAATTCTTCCTGTGTAGGTCGATGTCCTGGTACAAGAGCTGGCTTAATGCCCGGCTCGTAATATGATAAAGGCAAGTCATAAGGTAATAAAAATACCGGTATCTTTGAATCATCCAATTTTTTGATTGGAAACGTCATTTGATTTATCTGTAAAAAATTATTTTTCAAAATTAGCATATTAGCGATTAATTTCTACAAAAAAATTGTTTTAATGTAGATTGATATTTTATTTTTGTATTTATGGTACGCAGAAAACAATAATTTAATTGTTATAAGTATTTACTTACCATTATTTGAGGAATAAATACTACACCTGCTTCATAACTTGCGATGTATTGACATGTGCCACCTTTTATCATTTTACCCCAAGCTACTTTACTAAGATTAGCGCTTGTTAGAATAAACCACGCAATTTCAGTTTCATCTGGCGATATTCTGGTATAACATTTGCAATGTGGCATTGCTCTAGTTCTTCCCGTTTTGTCAAATGTCCATTGGCTTAAAATTAAATTTAAAAAATTAATTTTTGTATAGGTAATACTCTTAAACGGTTAATAAAGTTTTTCATTTAATTTCATTCCAATAAAAGTCATAACATACCATAAATGATTTTGTAGCCATTGTTGTCTTAAATATTGTTCTTCATAATAAGCCAAGGGATTTACACCAGTTTGCTTATTAAAACTTTTATCAAAAATTTCTTGTGTTGGATAGAGAAATCTAAATCGTGGGAAATGAATTATTTTTTTATTTTGTTCTTGGGCCATAGGATGAATAATATGAGTTGACATCCAGCTCTGATAATGTTGACCAAATTCTCCTACAGCTGAGCTTTGGGCAACAACTGACCAATCTTTAGCATTATTTGGTAAAGTAGCTTGCTTTCTCAGTATTTGGTAAAGTCTTTTATGGCCCCATAAATTTACATTAGAACCTTCATGATGTCCAGGAACCGATGCAAAGAAAAATACTTTTATAGCAGAACAATCCGCTTTACAAATCACAGATTTCCACTCATTTAATTCTGGCTGTTTGTATACATTTAAATAAGCCATAAAATCTTTCTTAAAATATGTTATGGATTCTCCATCGCTATCTACAGCATCTTCTGAAAGCGGAGGTAGAATAGGTGATATCCAGAGTCTATATATATAATAAAAATCTGGTTCATTATCTTCAGAAAACTAAAAAAAAATTTATTGCAATAAAAACTATACCCTTGACTCCATTGTTCCCAATCTATCCGGTCTAAATTTGCAGTAGCAATAATTATTCTTATGCTATCATTTTTGTATTTAAAAATTGAAATTTTTGAATGATGGCACCCAAATTCTGCCATTTCAACTTCAACAATGGTAGTATCAAAAGGTATTTGAGTTTGGTGCAAAGGATTTGTCATTCCACCACATAGTATAGTCATTTTTGGATACTGAGCAGCAAGCATGTACTCAGTGATTAGCCACAATACATTCAAAACAAAAGTAATATGGAGACTGTCAACTATTTCACCACCAGTATAATCTATTATTTCATGAAAGGATACAGAGTAAGGCTGTTTGAAAGTTTCTTCTAAAAGAGAAACTGTTGTTAAAAAGAAATTGTATGGCAATGACAATTCAAATTTAGAAGCAAAACTTCCATGCTCACTAACTGCATTTTTGTAACCATACATTTCTGTAATGTTTAATGCAACTTCTCGCAAACGCTTCCTTTGTTCAGTTGTTTTAGCACTTTTGTAAATTTTCATCCATGTACTTATAGTTAGTTTGTGACTAGGTAATTTCAGTTTCACATTTTCACTAACAGTAACATGAATTCTATCCAAACCAATGTCAGCTTCTTCAAGAGATTTTAAAATATCTTTTATGGTTATTTCAGCCATTTCAGTATTTTAATTTAACACTTATGTATATATCTTATATCAAAATTTTATTAGATTTAATTTTTTTATAAAAACTATTAGTTACTACATATACTTCAAAATAAAAAATACATTTATTATCACAAAATTGTAAGTTACTGATAAAGTTACATGTATGTTGTTTATTGTTTTTGCGCAGCAGAAATATAAATCAGGTGATCACTGATCAGTTTTGAAGAGCGCGAAAGCACATGAATTTGAAATCTCGCCGCGTCCATAAGTGTTTTTCGTTACTTCACATAATTATTCGTTTATCAAAATTAATAAAATGTGTTCTATTGTTAAATAAAACAAAAACAAATAAACATTGTTCTAATATAGCCAATTGTAATATTTTTTAAAATTATAAAACGGAAAGGTTTATGATTCTGTAAAATAAATTTCCTTCTTACATCCAAGCTTTGAAAAAATTTCTCGAAAATAAACGCTAAAATTTAGAAAAATAATAAATACAGTGTGTCTGTAACAACTAATAAAGTATAAAGCACCCATCATCATAATTTTTTTATAAAATATTCATGCTTCTGCCGATGTTTCACGACCAAATTGCAACTCATTTAGAAAAAGTAACGAATGAAGAACAATGATTAGCAAGTATTATTCTGGTCATACAATAATTATAATAAATATAAATAAATATTTTTCAAATAGTTGAATATGTCATACTTTCTTCAAATCTTTTGAAAAAAAATGCACACTTATGTTTCAATTATTTTGCTATACTCACGCGTATCGAGCCCAATAAAAATGTATTAAATAACCAGTATTGTTTTTAAAGCTCTACTAATTATACGCTGTACTTATCACTATTAAGTTCTAAATATAAAAAACTGTTATAGTAGAAAATCAATCGGTTAAAAATACTTGAGACATAACGAATTTGATCTTCATAAAGAAGCAAACAGGTCATACTTAGAAAAGTCCTCTTTCTCTTCTAATGTCTGCTTGTCTATTTCCGCTTCACTTATAACTTCTGAAATTTCTTCAGACTCTTCCATAACTTCAATTTCTTCATTAATGTTATCTACATTCTGATTTTTTTCTTCTGTTGTATTTAGTGTTCCTGCCAAATTTTCAGAGTTCTCTGCTTCTGTGACTTCTAAACTTTTATTGGACTCTATAACTAGCTGATCAGCTTCTTCCTTCTCTCTTTTTTCATCTTCTTTCAAAGCTCGTAAGCGTCGTGTAATTTCTTCTACAGTTGCAAGTTCATGAGATTTTTCTTGTACTTTTGACCTTTCTACGCTTGGCACAGGCTCGTTTGATTTGGTAATAACAAATGGCTCATCTTCTAGCTTATAAGGAGTCAAAGGTAAGTCATAAGGCAGTAGAAATAAAGGTGCTTTGGTTCTCTCGGTTTTTTTAATTGGAAAAGCTGTTTGATTAATCTGCAAGAATTTTAAAATCAATGTTGAAATCATGTATTGTTGATTGAATTATCATTAAAAAATTTTTAACTCACCATTATATTTGGAATAAATACCACACCTGCTTCATAATTGGTAATATGACATACTCCACCTCTGATAAGTTTACCCCAAGCACCTTTACTAATATTTGCACTGGTTAGAACAAACCAAGGAATTTCAGTTCCATCTGGTGAAATTCTGGTATAACATTTACAATGAGGCATAGCTCTGGTCCTGTCAGTTTTGTCAGATTTCCACTCACTATAAACATAATGAAAATATTTTACTATTTGCATTTTAAAAACATTCAATAATTGTCTGAGTACATACTGTAGAAAGCTTTTTATCCATGGTTGTTTTTTATGGTTCTCTTGATTATACATGAGGCATGTAGCACCAATTTGACCATCAAAACTCTGGTTGTAGTTTGCTTGAGTTGGAAAAATAAATTTAAATTCTGGGATGTAGATGGTGTGCTTATCTTTCTCCCTAGCCATAGGATGAGCAATCTGATTCTGCAACCAGCCATGATACTCTTGACCAAAAACTCCTATGGCTGAGCTTTGAGCTACTATTGGCCATTCTCGAGCTGTATATGGCAGCACAGCATGCTCTGACAATATGTTAAAAAGTCTTTTATGACCATATAACTCTACTTGAGGACCTTCATGATTTCCAGGAACGGATGTGAGAAGGAAAACTTTTACAGCAGAAAAATCTGTTCTGTGCACCAAAGCTTTCCAGCTATGAACATCTGGTTGTTTGTATACACTCAAATAAGCAATGAAATCTTTTTTAAAATTTGTGATGGACTCTCCATCAGTATCTTCAGCATCCTCTGGTAGATATGGTAAAACTGGAGAAATCCAAAGTCTAATAACAAAAAAGAAACAACATAAATTTGTTTACTCAAGGTAAAAATCTATTTTTTGAATTTACCCTTGAGTTCTTGTTTGCCAGTCTAAGTAGTAATAGTTTGCTGTAGAAATAATAATTCTAATGCTCTTGTCTTTGTACTTGACGATAGAAATTTTTGAATGATGAGATCCATACTCAGGCATTTCAACTTTAACCAAATTTATATCAAATGGTATGTCATAAACGTATTGAGAATCTACTAATGCTCCATAAAATATAGTCATTTTTGGATCTTGACCAGCTAACATGTATTCGGAAATAATCCATAGCAACTCAACCATGTAATTTAAATGTAAGCTGTCAATTATTTCACCTCCAGTATAATCTAATATTTCATGAAAAGACACAGAAAATGGTTGTTCAGCAGTTTCTCCCAGTTCATCAACAGTTGATAGAAAGAAATTGTATGGTACAGATGATTCAAATTTTGCTGCAAAAGTTCCATGTCTACTTATTATGGTCTTGTCACAACGAAAGGTTTGTACAATAGCTGTAGATGCATTTCTGAACTTTGCTCTGGCATCTGGTGTAATTAAATTGTTGTAAAGTTTCATCCATGTGCTTATAGACATGTTTAACCTTTTATCGAACATATCATTTGGACCATATTTTGTATCTTCATTTACACAAACTTTAATCTCATCCAGGCCTTCTTCTTCCATCTTTGAATAACAACAAACTGGAGTAATACAATTTTTATGTAAATAACAGTCATAAAAGAATAAAGATAAAAATAACTCAACAATTAGTTTTAGAATTTGTATATACTCACTTCTTTCACTATCGTTTGAATGCTACTGTATTTAAAAAAATATGTATGAAGTTTTATCTACGCTTTTTTAATAAAATATTATTTTATTTACATATTCACATTATACTTTTCGCATAATATCATCAAACGAAATGCTTTGTTCTCTTTATTTACATTTCTGAATTTTGTTTATAAAAGCCGGCTGACGCGCATCGGCGCATGCGCCTTTGTACTTTCGTAAACCCGTGCGTAATTATGAAAAATGAATCGATCTGAATTTTGTCTTTCATTAATTTTCATGTAAATACGTATTAGCATAGCTTTTTTTTTAAATATTAAAGGTACATATAAATTTGTAAATAAATAAATAGAATGTGGAAAAAAAGAACTCATATATCTACAAATCATTAATATATTCAAATAACTTAGACGTTTCAAACGTAATTACACAGTACAAAAATAAAATATTGTAAAAAACATAATGTAGATACACAAGATAATTAAAATGATATATGTATAAAATTTTTCTTTATATAATCCTCATCCACAGTCATGCATTTTTTCATCTCACAGTTTTTATCTGTCACGAAGAAAATCGCCAACAAACGGCACATCGCCTTTTTCATATTTAGTAAGAGGAATATCATAAGGCAGTCTGAATATTGGAACTTCTGAAGAAGAAGGCTCTTTCAGTGGAAATGTAGTTTGATTTATCTATTGAAAAATGAGCGATTAATAAATTGCAAGTGTATTATTTTTATAAAGAAAAAAATTTTAATAACTTACGACGAATTTCGGTAGGAACACAACTCCTGCTTCATAGTTCATGATATAATGTGAAGCTCCTGTTTTAGCAGTGGTGCCCCATGCACCTTTGCTTAGATTAGCACTTGTCAAGACAAACCATGGAATTTGTGATCGGTCCGGTGAAATTCTTGTGTAAGATTTCACGTGAGGCATTGCTTTTGTGCGACTAGTTCCATCAGATTTCCACTGACTGCAGAAAACCGTTTATTTTTAAGAATATATGTGATAATACAATTTCAAAAAAAAAATCTAAGCTAATAAATTTTATGTTACACATACTATAAGTAGTTCTCTAGCCATTCTTGTTTTTCATGATTTTTTCTTGAATATGGAAAGCAGGAAGAACCAGCTCTACAATCAAAACTGCTTTCATAATTTTTCAGAGATGGATAAATAAACTGGAAATTGGGATTGCTCTTGATTCCTTTCGTTTTTTCTCTTGACATCGAAAATACTATATTAGATCCTATCCAACTGTCAAAATTAGGGCCCAAGACGCCAATACTAGAGCTCTGTGCAACTAATGTCCATTGAGGAGCATCAGCAGGTAATACTGCATTGTCATTTAAAATAGATGCAAGTCTTCTATGACCCCAAGAATTCAAACTTAGACCTTTGTGACTACCAGGGACTGATGCAACGAAAAATACATTTACATTGGAGAAATCAGCTTTCTTGACTAAATGCTCCCATTCAACTAATTTTGGGTTATTGTAAGCAGCAAGGTATTCTCTGAAACTTTTCTTGAAATTAGTAGGAGATTCTCCATCACTTGGATTGGCTGAATCTGGTAATTTTGGTAAATGAGGTGACATCCACAATCTAAGAAACAAAATAAATAATATATTCATTAGTACAGTTATAATGAATAAAAGTAATAAAATAATTTATAAAAACTTACCCTTGAGTTCTGTTATCCCAATCATCAGAGTATAAATTAGCAGTTGATACTAAAATTCTTATTCCACCATCGCTGTACTTGAAAATAGAAACTTTTGAATGATGACACCCAAAAGCAGTTGGCATTTTGACTTGAAAAAGGTTGATGTTAGGTGGAAGTGAGGTATGTGGATCACAAACTTCCGCATAAAAAATAGTCATTTTTGCACTTTGTGCAGCAAGTAGATATTGAAGACACAACCATCCTAGTTCAACCATGAAATTTATATGAAGGCTGTCAACTATTTCCCCTAGACTTATGTCAAGTAATTCAGGAAATGAAACTGTGAATTGTTGTTCATGTGTTACTTTGGATTTTTCAACTCTGTTAAAAAAATAATGATATGGAGCTGACAATGCATATTTTAATGCAAATTCTCCTGGAGTGGCCAAATTTACAACATAGCCAGATTGTCTCATCTTTGCTATCGCTTGATCTCTGACTTTTTCTTTTGCCATTCTGTCAGTGGATGATACAAAACTTTCTATAAATGACTTTGCTGATGATGAAGATTGACTGGATGACCGAGAGCTTGTACTCTGGGAATCAGCACTTGAAGAATTAGAATTCATAGAATCATCTTTTGCTTCTTTCTTTATTGTACTTTCATTTTTGAATTTTTTTGTTGCAGATTGATCACTATTAGTTGATGATATTCTTTTTTTATTTGCACCAGAATTATCATCAGGAATCAGAGCCTTTGAGTCCATGTCTTTCAATTTATTTTGTCTTTTCTGTTCCGCTTCTTGTTTACGCTTTTCAATTTTGGCTTTTAAATCATCAAGTTTTTTATCCTTTTGCGATTCTTTTTTTACAGTCACACTAATGGTAGCCTTACTGTGTGAAGCTGAACCTCCATTTTTATCTCTTTCTTTTCTCAAAACCATCTGTAAAACTTTGAGCTGATCCAGCAGCTGTGAACGGTCTGCACATTCAAACTCCAAATCATGAGGTATATTAATTGCCTCATCCAGCTGATTGATTATCAACTTTTCCACTGTTATAATGTATGTGAAATAAAATAAAGTTAATCAATGTAAACAAATAGAATTTAAAATAAAAATATAATCAAAACTCACAGTGAGGATGTGCCATCTCATTGAAATGAACAGGATTCTTTCTGTAACATTTATCTTTGTATGGGCACAACTTTTTTTCTATAAAAGAACAATTATCAACTCTTTATTAATCCTTATCATATGTTTGTGAAGATTATTGTTTTGGTTACATATGTAAACAAAGAAACACTTACCACCAGCATTATTACTGCCTAATATACTGTTCATGATGGAAATCACGTCCTTTCGACGTAATCCAATATTAATAAGACGGAGTTTCGAGAAAATTTTTAATAATAAAGCAATTATTAATGTATACTTTGGAAATTTGCGTTTTATTTGCTCGATGTGTCAGATTACCGCCATTCTCTTCTGCTATAACCTAAATCAACCTAAATTGCAGGTTAGCTTCTACTATAGTTCAATAGATGTCGCGAGAATGCAGCTCGAATGGTAAAAAAGAACACAATCGCGCGTATAATTAGGGAAATTGAAGCGGTTCGCTTCACATTTATAACGTGCGAAGCGTTTTTCCTGATCTTTTTAAAAAATGAATTACGCACTTATTATTGCTGTGCTCTTTGTAAATTTAGTTTTATAATACTGTTAATAGAATTACTTTCTATAATCGTACTAATAGTTGCTAAATTTATCAGGTTTTTTTTTCATTGAGTGAAGTAATGTAGTACTTACGGTAATTCACACTTCATTCAATCACCTACTTCAAATACTTAAAAATATATTTTTCAACTCTTCAAACGAAATACACATCATACTCCAAACGGAAAATTTATCAGAATGTAAAAACTTCCACAACCGCAAATACTTCTCGGAAGATCAATACGCGCGAGAGCGCGCCTACACATCAAAAAGAAAATAACCAGAAACCCACTACGGCTGATTCACAAAAAATCTGAATTCCTGAACGAAGTGAAACTATAAGCCAACGATTCGCAAATAATTTTATCACTGCGTGAATCGAGCCTTGAAAAAATTTGTTGTGACTTTCGGCCTTATCTGAAGTAACGCAGCTTTCATTGGTAAGGAGGATGCCACTCTCATCCATTTCATCTCTAACAGATACAGGACTGGAGAAACAGAAATCCTTATCGTTCGGACATCCCGAATTACGGTTTATTTGTGCTGACTAGTATACTAGAGGGGGACTATTACACCGTTTATCTCCGCGCTTCTGTGAGTTCCGAGTATCGCTAAAATTGAATTTTCTTTCTTTTTTTTTATATAAATATAATTTTTATTGATATGCGAGGAAACATACTTTATCAACTGAAAAAGTTATTAAAATCGGTGATGAATGCAGATTCAAACGAGCAAATAGAAAAAGAAGGGCGCGATATGTCTGACCATAGCGCGAACCTTTTCCACTTACACATTACACTCCGTGAATGTATACGTATACCCGCTATTTTCATCCATCATCTCTATATTAACGCTCCGAAAAACCCTATGACACGTACAGATCTTGCGCCAATGAAAGCTTCCGAAGTAGCGCGCGTCCATTCGCGAACAATAAGCGCTCAAGTTACCAAAACCAACATGTTCGTCATGCCAAGGCAAACAATCTTCCCAATAATATCCCTTCTCAACAAGGAATTTTGACAGTACGCGCGGGATTCAGCGCGTATTATATAGTTCGCGAGTGGAACGCGATCGCGCGCGCGCACGGGAATTCGGCGCCTACACGCCGACGAACGACGACTCGTTGTATACATACTACTACACACAGGGTGGGAGGCGTCGCGGCGCCGCGATGCCAAGCTCAGTCACCGCCCAGACTGCGCCGCGCGCGATTCACGCACTCTCCGATTCTCCCCCATTTTTTTCTTTTATAAAATTCGCAGTCTTCCGATCTTTCTTCAAGCACACACGCACGCCGACAATCGACACCCTTTGTCACACTGACTTACAAAGATCGGCTCTTCATTTTCTTTCTTCGAGACTGACGAAAAAAAAAAATACTCAAGTTGAAGTTCGACCGAGAAGAAAGCTTCATTTTTAAATTGGCGCGCGCGGGAAATTCGAATTTTCCGGCGCTTTCGCCGCCACGATGTGCTACTGTTCGTGAGTTTGAAGGGAGGATTTGGGTAATTGAAGCACTTTTCATTGTTCGAGTGTTTCTATGGTGTTTTGACGATGTGAATTTTTGGTAGTCGAAAAGGCGATTCTTTTTTTTTCATGGCTTTTTGTCATTAAACTCTCTACGCTGTCGTACTCGATTACTTTTATCTAAAGTTTCGTCGATATAACACTCGCGACAGTGGGTACTATACACTTAAATGTTATTACTAGTGTAGATGTTGAAGTTTAATGTCAGCTGTTACTGTCGCTCGCGACTTCTGTTTATAGATGACAGTGGGAGCTCTTAAAACTTTTGCTCGGACTTTCGCTAAACTAAACTTTGTTGGAGAATATATATCTAAAGTTATGGAATAAAGTTTATTATCGTGATTTAAAATTGTAAATTGAATATGTTTTTATACGAACATAGAAAAAAAACAAGATATACCTAGAATAAATGTTTCAATTTTTATCGTGTAAAAAATGAGCAATCGTTTTCAAATAACTGGTACAGACTTTGATTGAATAGAGGTATAAATTTCTCATAAGAACCTTTACAAGCAATTAGAAATGAAATTCCCGGAACACAATTTCTCACGATATCCGTGCGGTTTATCAGGTCAAGAAACGTGATCCATAACTGAATGCAACAGCAGAAAGTTTACGAATTTCATACACACGAAAGCAATCGTTTTCCCGAGTACAGTTCAAAAAACAAATCATAACAATCTCAAAGCATTGAAAAAAGTAAACACCCGTTTCAACTTTCGAACAACCTCTATCTTGTTCAACACACTACCGTTCACTAAAACTTTCGTACAAGCTAAAAGCCCAAAAAATAAAGAAGCTGCTGCCGTCTTCTCGCGCGACTACCGAAAATTCACACGCGACACTTTGCAGGCGAAAGTGAATAATTAACGAACGCCGAAGAAGAGAGAAAAAAAAAGTTCGAGAAACAAGAGACGAGAAGAACGAAAAAAAAATAACGAGTCCGGTGGAAAACAGTCCGGAAGCTGAACGAGCCAACCTCGACTCTTTCCTCTGGAGGCACTCAGAAGGCACTCAAGATCCATCGCTGCCAGGAGATGCCGGCAAATCAAGGTCAGCAACACTTTTCCTCTCTTCTTCTTTCTTTTTGTATTTTAATGCGAAACTTTTTTCTTTCGCGAGGGTTTTACTGATAAGATAGGTTTGAAAGCTCGAATCTGTGTCTTATCTAATGGGACTTATACTTTTTTATTTGTTTTTTTTTCGATCGAACGAGCTTTATTGTTCAAGATTGTGTTGAATCTTATACGATTACTTTAAAAAGTTTTTCATCTCTTTAAAAGTATTCTTCGTTTCGAATAATCTATAAAACTAAATAAATACACGCGATTAAACATCATAGGTGTAGGCATGAGATAACACATTTAACGAGTTCATTATCTTTATTGTTCATTTACTTTTTCGCTGAATTGTTACGCGAACAAACGCGAACACCTTTCTTGTTACTACCACTCGTTTAATTAGCTATTCTATCGAGTCTCTATTTGGTGGAACGAGCAATTAAACCAACGGTAATTTTCGCGAAAACAAAAAAATATCTTCATCCGACGCAGTTGAATTTTCACTGATAATGAAAGGAATTAAGAATTAATTATCTCCATTCGAGTATACTCTAAAGAATCTTTTCAAGCCGTTCGCCATCGAGTTATATAGACTGCAGATAAGTCTGTTTCCGCTCTCTCGAACTTACTTCATAAAAACTCCTTGTCAATAGCAGGCCGACCTTTTAAACTCCGACAAGAGATTCCCGCGAAGAAGAAGAAGAAAAAGACAAAAATAAAACCACCAAGTAAAAGAAAAGCAATTCTACGAACGCCGTTGCTTCGATATCAAACTTCGAGATTGATCCGCGAGCTGTAAATTAGCAACCAAATTTTCAATTTATTTGGCCCTTTCGTGCCATCGATGTCGTCGAGAGAGAGAGAAAAAAAAGGAGGAAGTAAAACTTTGATTGCGCTACGGGAAAGTTGGCGGAGAACTAGGTTCGATGTTCGAGATCGGAGCTTGGATTTACTTGTCATTGTGTAAGTTGGAGTTGGATGCTGTGGGTGTTTGTAGTCTAGATGTATGTAAGGGATATTGGTGAGATTAATAGCTTTACACGGATGAAGTTGTTTGACGCGCGCTACGCCGAGTTATGTTTGAATAAATTACTAACAAAACTTTCGACGTCTATGTAACCTTTCCAAACATTAATTATTCTTTCTAAAGAAAATTCGATGTAACTCCCGATCAATCTAGCCATAAATTACCGCTGATCAAAATTCAGAGGAAACTGTGAGGTTAAAATACGTTTTTAGGAATTTTTAAAATCCAAATATTTTCTTCTCGATACTGAAATTCGCGAAAAAAAAGAGGAAGTATTTCGGAGAGAAACACTCTATTCATATCGACTCGCGGGCGCGTTCACTGACCGTTCAATCCTCCCAGCGCGCGAGAGTCATTAAAATTCTCCGCTGTAGCACCGAAAGTCATCGCGCCACTTTTTTTTTCTTCATTCTCCGTGTCTCTCTATCCTAGCCGGATATTATTTTTTTTTCGCTCTAGCGCGTACACGAAGCCGCATGGCTTTAATTTTGCATTTCCACCCCTATTTTTTTTCTTCTCTCTCATCCGCGCGTGGCAGCTATGCAAAGCCGCGAAAATCTTGCCCGAGGCAGTCCTTTAATTAACGGCTCGTGGCTAATTAACGAAAAAGAAAAAAAGAAAAACATTCTCTCTCTCTCTCTTTTTTCTTTATATCGCCTGAAGATGACAGTTTTTAATTCCGATTTGCAGGCCTCGTTGCGATGCAAATGGCGTTCTATTAAGAAAACAATGTTAATCGGCGAGGCCACGTCGGGTTTGTTTACCAGCGTAAATCTAAACGTTCCACGGCGGAGCCAGAGTCGGATTCGATTTACGTACGCGCTCGTATGTGTGCATGTGTGTGTGTGTGTATGTGTTTGTATGCGAACGAGTTTTACGCTCGAGTTGCTAAATCAATTACACTTGACTTTCTTTTTTTCATCCTGCAGAAATACATGTAGATTGAAGATCAATCCAATTATTGATTTGAATGGCGAACGGTTATTTTTATCGAGAGGCTGTACACGAGAGCTTAGAAATTGCTGAAGAGTTTTCCCAAATCGTCGACTGGTTTCGTTGATTGGCTTTTGAAAAACTCGTTGGAAAGCTCAATTAATAGAGAGGATATTGATATTATTTATTCTATAGAAGAACCGGAGTGTGTTGTTTCGAGTGATACGTATCAAAATTCAGTCAGACGACGAATAAAACTCGTGTATTATCGTTGTTTTAATACGTATAAAAAAAATTTCTTTTTATTTAAATTAATACATAAATACACTTAAAAAATAAAAAGAAAAATTTTCCTCACGTTCGATTTCTAAAACTCAAAAAATAAAAGCAGAAAGCACATATTGTCCACAGTTGAGCTCTCACTCGACAAACCAATCGTCCAGGAAATAACCCCGGAGTTTCGTATCAATTCGTCGGACCGTTAATTCTTGACAGTTCTATAGAGGCAGCCTCGGGCACTGAAAATTGAGGCGCGCAGCATTCCCGGCAAATTTCTATCTCCGTTGCAATTAAGTCGAAGCTGGCGCTCTCGCGCGTGTACACACACACATACACACACGTCAGGCCACGCCGATTCCATAAATAATCCCTCAAGGAGAACGAGAGATAGAGAGAGAATAGAGGCTGACAAATGGCGGCCACAGAAGCCGATCTGATAAATCGCCTAGCGCCCTGAATACATTTAGCGCAACCCACCCGGTGATACGCGATAACATCGGACGTGGCTTATCAGTCAGCGAAGATGAGTACCGCCAAGCTTGCACTTTTGCTTTCTTTTTTTTTTCTTCTTCTTCTTCTTATCGCTGTATAACTTACTCTGGGGACGAATTACCGTTAGCTGCCCTTCAATTATCGATTTTTTGCTTTATTTTTTTTTCTTCTCTCTCTTGTGTTAAGTTGGAGTTTACGGGGATATACTGGGGTAGATAGGAGGTGGCGATTGATTGAGATTGCTTTTTTATGTGCAATTCTCTCGCGCGTAGAATCGATTAAGTTTTAAGAAGGATTTGCCGTTAATTTAGTGTTACAGTAAAATTAATGAAAATCAAAGCATAAAATTTTCAAGGAATTTAATTATTTCGGTTCGTCAAATCCTGAACTTTCGATTTTCCGCGAAATTTAATTATGCTTCTGCAAATTAAAAATTACAATTTGGTTGAAAATTTGATGGAGTTCGTTTGTTCTATGCGGGAACCAATTATTTATATGTAATAATTTTTAGCGTCTATCAAGAACGTAATTGTTGCCATGAAAAGCACTTCTATACATCTTTGATGATATTACGTCTGGAGTATAACCAATATGTCATTTTCAAAATACGTTATTTACCTCTTTTCGGTTCATAATTCAAATTTTCTGAATGCATTTAAAGTATCTCAACGAAATTTTCAAATGCAATAAAACATTGGCTACTTCAAAGCAAAACTCACTGTAAGCAATAAAATCTTAAACAAAAAATAAAATATTTATTCTCTTCACGAAAATTCACTAAAAGCCATCAAGCCCAACCACATTATGATCTCAGAATCTCTCGTCATTTTCTTCTCTCTATCTCGGGGATGGTCTCTTTGATAAAACTAAACGGGTTATACTATATCAATCCTTGAAGGCTTCCTTTCTCTTCAATCGTGCGCTCCTCGAAAAGCCTCTCTCTCTCCTTTATGCGCGTCCGCAGCGACGTAGCAGTTTGAAAAGCAGCGCTTAACGAGGATTCCCAAGCAAGCTTACGCGTCTAAAAAGACTCTCGTGCGCTTTTTTTCTGTGATGAAATATGCACGAAGCCAAGCTTCCACGGAAAAATATCGAATTCTTAATTTATGCAAGTTTGCACGGCTTCCGGTTCTTACTTTTAATGAGGTATGAAAAAACATCTTTTTGAATGCTTCTTAATACGATAGAGAACGAATTTTCCAACGGAATATAATTGGGGGTAAGCTCTTGAATGCAAATTTCTCTTCTTCTTTTACGTTAATTTTCCTCGAGCTTTTACGACGGTAAACTTCAATTTCATAACTTACGAAGTTTGTTTAAGTTGTTTTTACAGAGCTTTCTCGACTTTATTAACAGTAATTCCTGAGAATTAATTATGTTGTGTTGTCGATACGCTCTTTACGAGCGAATTAGTAGAATGAGAAAAATACGAGAGGTGTTGCTGGAAATTAGGTGACGAACAATATAATAGCGAGAGCGAGAGTGAAATCTCGGCAGTGTGAAACTTGCAGACAATGGACTTGAAGATGACAGTCGGAGCAAGTAGAAGAACAGTCAAAAGCGTTGCATTGTACAAAAGAGCAAGAGCATATACTGCGCAGATGGAGAGCGAGAGAGAGAGATGAAAGTTTTTTAGAGCAGCACGGGGTGCACGAATACCTCGAATGGAGTCGAATAAAAGATAATGGCGGTGGGCTAATCGAGAAAAGGAAAAAGGAAAGAGAGAGATAAACGGAGATTAGTAGATCTTACCCGGATGGTTTTGTCCTACGCGATGACTACTTAAAGTTCGATTTAGAATCACTCCACGAACCTTTTTACCCGATTGCTAATCTCTCTATCTCTCGCGAATCAATTAGTTCAATGATTGGCTCGAAACTTATTTCCATTCGGTCGAATAGGCATTGGGCTTATGCGAATTCTCGTTAGTACGTTTTTTCTCTTCAAATCTCAAGATGAATTGTGATGAGATTGGATGCCTTTTTTTACCCCTCCGCTGGCATTCAACGTTTTTAAGTAGGATTTTACTTTTAATGGGGGAATAGAATTTTATTCGAGGGATTTTACGAGAAAGTCGTTGCAGCGAAAAGAGAGAATATGGAAATCGGGTGAAATTTTTCACGTATTAAAAAACTTATAAATTTGTTTTACTTTTTTTTTCTTTTGAAGGAGAACGGAGATTATCGTAAAGTAACTAGTCGAAAAGACATTTTTTCATATTTTTCAGAACCTTCAGCTTCATTCTTGAAACGCTCCATAAACGTATCTCTCGAAAAACTCTACCTCGAAATATCCACAATACACGAGGATTTCGCCAACATAAAAAATACATCAAATAAGAGGGAAGAAAAAAAAAATTGAGAGTGAACGCAGAGACACGACATAGAAGGTAAAAATGTTGGTACAGCGAGAAAACTAGCAAGCTCTCTGCGCGAGTAAAGCGAATGGCCTGGGTGAATGGCCCGAGCATAGAACGGCCTCCCGTGGCTTCTCTTCGAAAGTAATGGGTGACGAGCGCACTCATCCTGCGTTATTGAGGGGATGGTATAGAAAATCGCCTTTCCCACATTTTCGACCATACTCTAATCGATACACCGCCTGACTATTTTCGAGATGATAGTTTGTGTTTTTATCCGCCGGAAGCGAGAAATGAATAAAAGAGGGTATCGGCACTTGAGCACGTTTACTTTTTTTAAAAACATCGAAAGCGTGACTATTTCCGTCTCGTGATGCTTTCACTCTTTTTTTTTTTTTTTTTGCGCGCCGGCTCGCGAAAGTTTGTGATTGCACGGCTATAAAGATAGAGAGCATCGTATTTTTTCCGATGCGTTTTATGTTTATTTGAACTTTTGATTTTGGCAGTCATGAAAAAAAGGTCGAGAGGACGTTCTTCAGGTCGGGTGGAATTTTTTTATAGAGACTTTATCATGACTTGATGCATTCTATTGATATATTTTTGGTAGTCAAAGTGCCACATTTTTAGAACGAGATGCGTTGATGTTTAAACCACTTTGACTCGACTGAGGTTTTCGAGCTTTTGCAAAAATCCAACGGTGAATAAAATTATTACGAAAATCCATCAAATATGACATTGCAAGAAATTCAAATTTCACGAAATTGTGTCGCAAATTTTCAAAGTAACATACTTTTGCTTTTCCCTTCTAAAAGCTTTCAATGTGGCATTCATAATAAGCACATCGTATTACTCCCTTCACCCGAGGAAAAGGAAAACTACACCCTACATTTATGTGTCACCGTACAGCGCAAATTTTTCTCACTGCATACTCCTTCGCCTCAACCCCTTCTGCTCTCTCGCTATAAAGCACATGCAATTTGATTTGCATCACCGACTTTTCTACGCGTGGAGTATAATGCGATTACATTTATCACTGCAAGCGAGAGCGAGGGCAGAAAAACAAAAGTGAAAGCTGCATCGTCGTCGTCGTCGTCGTCCAAGCAGGCGTAAACAAAACGCTTTACGAGGGAAATTCGAGACGTGCTACATGCTTTTTTACGAGCAAACCAAACGGATTTAGAATCGTGAGTGCCGAAAGGGGACTATTTCTTACCTTAGCGGTTTTTTATTGCTACCATCAAAACCCTGATGTTGAAACGATCGAATTCACAAAAATTGTCATTCGAAATCGGCTTATCTTGAATAAAGGGAACGAGGCTAAACAACGTTGACATGGAAAAGCTCTTTCACTTTTTTTTCCTAGAAGATACATTTGAAACGTTTTCGCTAAAAAAGAAATTTCTTTTTTGCATAAACACATTTAGCAGATTAATTTTGTTTTTGGTTCGCAAGCTCAATAATTAACGAATCAATTGTTTCCTTAGTGCTCGAATAGCAATAACAAAAAGCGCCGTAGTATTCCATTTGGCAAATTGAATCATAACACAAGTGTATAGCAAAACAGCTGTAGTCAAGAAAGTTGTAAACTAGAAAACAGCGTCACGGCACGCCAATAGAAACAAGAAAACGACGCACGTCTCTAATGGTCTATAAAGTAAAAGCCAAAGAGCAAGTGAGAGTAAGTAGGAGGAGGGATAAGAATTCGACTGGGGCTATAAATTTGGAGACACTTTCTCGCTAATTACCATCCCTAATTCTCCCAAGACGCGCGGCTCGAGCGCAGACATGCGCACGACGCTTCCTCCTCTTTTGTATTATACATACACGCCGCGACGAATTGAGATTTCGCGAGCAACTAACTTATTCAGTTTAGACCGCTATGCTCGCATGTCAAATATACGCGCGCTCGAGAAGCTTTCACGATTAAGTTTTCCTCGTCGATCAATTTCTCACGGCTAATCAACTATGTAGCGTGTGTGTGCGTTTCTGAATTGTCAAACGCATTAATTTTTCTTTTTTTGTTGCCGCAATGCACTCTGGGGAAACCGTACGTATGAGCCTTTTTCTTCGCTGCTTTTATTATTATTTCTCACGGAGCGCCTTTTTTTTCCCTGTCTAATTAAATAAAACTTTTGTGGTAATAGCCTCTAGCGCGACAACGATGGTTCCTCTGGGATGAGAAGTGAAGGCCGCGAAGGATAAAACACGAACGTTGCGTGAGAGACACATTAAAAAATATAATATACATTTTTGTTCGAATGCTTAATACGGTTAACTACCGGAAATATATATATTGTCGGCTTGCTATTAATATGCATACAAACGCTAATCAATAACAAATAAAGCCTTTTTAAAATATTGATGAATAATGTCGATGAATCGCGCGGCTATTGACAATTAAAAATTACTCTTCATTATTTCGTATTCCCGCGCGACGAGCAGCAATATAATTGAATAAACTCCAATGAATAATCGAATATTCTTTTGCGAGCATTATAGATTCATATACGAAGCGCTCTCGCGCGCGCGCGATCGCAGATATAAAAGCCCAGACTGAAATGTGTCAGATACGCGCGGAGATTTATACAAATTGATAACGGCCGAGGCTGCTGCGAACCTCGTTATACCGCCGCACATGTGTGTGTGTGTGTGTGTGCGAAAGTTTATGTCATTATTAAGCCAGCAGCACGTGGAAATTGATACTTCGATTGAACGCGTTTTTTTTTTCGTCGTTTCGTTCTTTTGTGCACGCCGTACCGTTCAAAGTGAGTGGCTTTGTTAACGGAAAAAGTTCTTCTTTATGCCCTTTTTTTTGTAGATAACTGCGCGGTCTGACAGAAGTTTTAAAAAGCTCTCAAACGAATCCTGCTCTCTACTGGGAAGCAAACAGTGGAGCTTTCTGGGGGGAAAGTAGCCTTTGAAAGTAAATTTTTTTTTTTCACTATCGGTATCTCGATTGAATTTTATTGATTCAATAAAGCTTACGCTTGCTCGTATAAAAAAAGCTTTACAGCGGAGATAAATAAATTATTACTGAGGTTGATGTACTTTTTGAAATTCATGTAAATACTGTTATGCTTTTTCACTTTTATAATCGTGTGCTTTACACCTGAATGCATAAAATGTATTTGTATATTCATGCGCAGACACTTAATCCTTATGAATATTTTATATCGTGTAAAAACTCAATTTTTTAGAGAGTATACTTTGGCTTATAACAGCTTACAAACGGGCTCTCGTGCATTAAAACTAATTAGGAAATTTTCCAGTGAGAATGCACGAACAGCGGGGAAGAAAATCTATAGTACTAAAATTTCCAACTCGTATGTACGTACCACCCGCGTACCGAAAACATTCGGCCTAATAGTCTCAATCAATTACGAAATGCACTCAGCCACTCACTCACGTTATTAATAAAGCTTGAAAGCTTTCGCCATAAAAGCCTAAAAATGTACCCTTTTCGCCCTCTCTCTCTCTTTCTCTCATCCGTTCACTCGAATATACTAAAAACAAAAAGGATATGTACAATAATTTCAATTTTCGGGTAGGGAGGGGCAGCAAAATAATTCTAATTCTGGCACTGTGCGAGTGTAAAACATATTGTCTACGATAACGCACACTTCTTTCTCGTTGTCGAGGAGTCTGCCGACGGCGATAAACTTGATATTGGAGCAGCCTAACGACCCGCTGTACTGCTACTCGTGTCGAGGCGGACACCACCCGTGGTGCGAACGAAAGTTATCTCGTTGAATTAGCGCCAAGCACGAAGGAGAAAAAAAAAGAGCTAGAGAGAGTGAAAATTGTTATTAGGAGTTCGAGTGGATGCGGCGCGCGAGGAAACTGGGTTTCTCCAGAGATACTGTACGTGTTTTATCGATTTTATCGAATTTCCTACACTTCTCGGAATTGTAATTGATATAATTATGGGGAAATTTGAGTTACGTGACTTGAGTGGAATTTTATCTGTCCATCCACAAGGATAATATCGATCTAAGTATTCGATGCGAAATAGAATGTTATTCGAAAAATTCTTATTCTCAATATTTGATAGTTCAGAACTTCTTATAATAACACCATCAATATCCTATCAATTTATAGAACCCGTTGTAAATAAGAATTGGAATCAACAGTGCTTCGCTAAAAATTAATATACCTTATGCCACCTCTTGCCAAAAATTTTTATTATTTCATGTATCTCCATTTTTAGTTAATAATTGCCAACGTGTAAAGCTTCAATTATACTTCCCCTCTTTTCTACTATCTATTCACATTCTATACCTATTATTAAAGGCAATTTTCAAAGTAGCAATTTATGAGACAATTACTAATAGGCCATGTTTTATTAACTCATTATTATTCATTTACGTTAAAATTATGTAATATGTCGCAATTTTCTGATCAAACTCAACATGAAAATTAAACGTTTTAAAACATTCAAATTCATCTCTCACGCCTAAAAGCCAGCAGTGCATATTCAAAGATAGCATCACGAAATTAGTCATTTTGTATCTAAGCGAAAACTCGTAAACGATTCAATTTGACAGACGGCAAGAGGGATAGACAAGTTTGCGCCGGAGCGTTGACTGAAACTTCAAAATTAGCTCTCGATTTGCACGGGGTAAGCGTCCTTTGGGGAAGGAATTTCACGCGTGCGCGCGCTCGCGAGCTCGCGAAGTTTGCATTTTTTACGTCGCGTCAAGTAAACGTAGCTTAATTAGAGACGAGGATTTCATGCGATGCTCTTTGACGAGAGTCGCGTTTTCTTTTTTCTCCTACCGTGGAAGACTTAATTTGGCGAGCGTGGATTAATAGAGGTTGTTGTTTTACGCTTGTAGTTTGTATTTGTGTCTGAAAAAACTGGGGTGTATTTTTATACTCAACGATTATTTCCGCGTCGCGAATTTCATCGATAATTTTCGTCTTCTATAAATAAATATCAGCAATCGTATATCAATACCAATAAATAATTCTAACGCGCTAGCCAGCGTAACAACAACAACAATCTCGCATTGGGCTTTAATATATCACGCGGGGTGCGAGCAAAACGCTCAAGTTGTCACTTACACCATGGAAAATCCACAGCCATTATGGAAATAGCGTTAATAAATCGTCGCCACCAACGAAAATAAAAAAAGTCTCTTCCCCGCGAGGATATATCTCGCGTAGAAAATAAACTTCCATCAGACGTATCAAATTAATGCGCGTTTCGCGTTAAATCTCTAGCTTTAAAAAAAATATACGCGGGGCATCAATCCGCGTGAATCAATCATTGTCTGGTCTTTAATTGACGGGTGAAATTCGCGCGAGCCTCCGCCTATAAATATATCATCGTCTGGAACGTGAGGAAGATTTCAGAGAGCGTGAATTTTTTATTTATTAGAGAAAAAAAATGGAAGAAGAAGAGCGCAGCTGTCGATCGAAGCTTAATTGAAAGTGAAATCTCAGTTTCATTATCGCGATATCGAATATTTTTCCCAATTTTATTCTTTACTCGCAGAAAATATCGTTATCCAGTGTGGAGGAGCTAGAGAGAGAGAGAGAGAAGCAGATCGCGAGAATCGAGGTCAACTGGAGAATGGGAGCCTCTTAATTATCTGGGTCATCCGCCCCGCGACTTGTGCCTCCGACACCCTTAAGCGCGACGCTTTTTTTTCTCTCCCTCAGTTCTGTTATTAATTTTTCTTTAGGAGAAAAAGTTTTCGTTGCAAGGTAGAGAAAGTTAGTTAGACGCGATATGTCGTATGAGAGGGAATGGCAAAATCTCGACGATTTCTCTACCTTGAGTATTCTATGATGAGTTTCGAGAAGGGGAGATATGTCATTTGATATGTCATGGAAAATATTTTTTTCTCATTTTGGCTTGACTCTCTCTCTCACACTGATATTTCTAATGTAAATGTTTACGACATACTATCCGAGTCTTTATTGTCCGACAAATTGGATTGAACTGTACAGCACTTGACGCTAAGTCATAATAAATCTTTCCTGTCGTGATGGCTTTCATAAATTCCATCCATCGTAAACAATGATAAAACGTTGCAAAAAGTAGCCCTTCCCGTCTTTTATCATCAAATTATTTGTTCGTCGATCTCCAGCAAACGCAACTATAAAAGTTCGACTTTAACGATATACCACACGCACGAGGATCAATAAAAGTAGCGATCAAAAACTATCTATCATACTATGGGAAACTTCTCCCTCGTCTGAAAAAAAAAACTTATCAAAGTACCTAGTGGTGGCCTATACATCACCCAGTAGGCGACGAATCGTCGATATTGGCATTTAGGGTCCCCAGCGCAAATCTCAGCTGGTGAAAGTACTTTAGCAACTCGACCGGAAAAACTCGACTCGAACTTTGGCAATAGTTCGAGCGACAAGAGATGTATGGCTTCGCTTATGCAGATTGTTATTTTGATTTTTTTCCCTTATGATATACGTCAATTTTCCTTTTTTTTTTAGTTTTGAGATTATCAACTGAAATCGTGATCGACACACAACACAAGTAGCTAATTTTGGATCTCAACGGCGCCTTCGTATGATCTTAATCCCAAAGAAAATAAACTCAAACGCGGTGTGTGGGAGAGAGAAAAGCGTGCCTTGGATTATTCTGGATGCGCTGGTGTTTTGCTCTGATCTTGGCATTTAATACCCGAAACTGACACACTGGTTTCGTTATTAATCCAAGGCCGACATTGAGAATGAACTCTCCGGCGAAGAAATTCATTTTACAAAGATTTAATATCTGCATGAAAACGTATATCACTGTTTTTATGAATATTTTTGATACACGAGTAATCTTCACCACAAGTTTGCTCCGAATTTTATTTTACGTTCTCAAACCAGTCGTAAACCGTCAAACAGCCAATTTGACTTGAAAATTGAAGTGGAAAACCAGAACTCGTAAAACTTTTTCTTCCAAAAAAGAGAAAGAGCGAGCGAAACCACGCCGCTCGCCCACGATTATAAAAGATGATAAAAAAAAGAAACGAAAAAGCCCCTCGGAGACTGATAAAAGTCTCTCTCGCTCAGTGAACGTATCCGTGTGTGTATGTGTGCGTAACCCCCGAGCAAGAAATTACAGGAACTCTTTTTTTATATCCTCCCCTCTCGTACGTAGTTCTCTCCGGAGAACATACAAGTGGGTTCAACGATCTTATCTAAACTTTGGGATTAAAATAACATTTTCGTTTGTTTGACTATATCCGTGTTATTAACTTGTTTCGTATAAGCTTGGAAAATTTATCTCTAGCGTGGCGTATCCATTTTAGCGGTAGAATTTAGGCATCTACTACTCCCGTTCGTATCGGATTAAGCCGCCTGACCTGACGAACGAGATTTACACCGCCACGCCGGGAGAACGGTGGTGAAATATTCATTAAGGATAGCAGGCTTCTTCCTCACAGGTTCAGCTAAAATTTTACCAGATTTCCTTTTCTAAAGGTAGGATTTTTTCAAAAAGTACCTGCTTTTTGATATATTTTTCTTTTTCACTTACTATTTTCAATATGAAGGGTTTGATGTTGAACATGAATATGAAGTTTCTTTCCTCAAAGATGAAAAAAATGAAAGCAGAATCTCAAAAATACAAAAAATCTGCATCTCATATCTTTGCACGATTATATTTTACAAATGCAAATTCGCAGTAATAATAATAATAATAATAATAAAATAAACTAGAGGGTCGACTGCGACACACGTGTACACGTGTGACGTTAGTGAAATTCGCGAAAGTTCGAAGGTTCTCGCAGGATACACGTAGCGAGATGTGTAGAATCGGGTGACGGGCAAAAGTGTCGCGTCATACATTAGTATTCGCGTAATCAGTTTTGCTCTGTTCAAGCTTGCAACACGGTTTGCCAACTTAGTTAAACTTCGGCAACGCTCCGCTACTCTCTCTCTCTCTCTCTCTCTCTCTCTCTCTCGCGCGCGTGCGGCTTCCTCAGCAATTCAAACGTTTACAGGACATTTATTTCGGGAATATCTTTTCCACGCGTACCACGAAATAAACTTCGTTCATGTATTTTCTGACAAATAAAAAAAATATATGCTACCGATACCTTTGAGCCGTCAAAGAGCGAAGGGATCTGGTTAAATTCAACCTTGCGGAAAATGGTACGTTTGATCTTTAACGTATTCCATTACAATTGCGCGTAAAGTTGTTCGTGAAAATACAGACGCAGAGTCACAGAGTGTAAGAGAAAAACTTCTTAATCAAATGCAAGAAAAGTATTGAGCAATTTTCCTTCCTTATAACGCTGGTTGGTGGGCTATAAATATGGAAATTCTTCGAGACGATCATCGCGCACACTATAGTGACATCAAGCATTCCCGCGCGCGAGCGTCACATGGTCCCGTTTTATAAAAACTTTCAAAATTCCCAAGAGATATGAACTGTTTTACAGAGCACTTTCGCCTCGGAAATTTCGCATGCGCATGTTACTTTACATCTCTAGGACGAGATGACAGAGAATTCTCAGTATCTCCCTCTCGTAATTTATCGAATATTCAGGTAAGCATTGCATGTTTTTATGAATTGTCGTGGACGAGCGTAGCTCCTACCCTCGTGAATATTCATACGAGCGTGAATCATGAAAACGCTTCTTCGCGTCATTCGCAGAAAAATTCTTGTTCGTGAAATTTTACACGCGCTTATTCATAAACTACTCGTCGTCACGGGAAAATTCATTTTTGCGCCGTAAAATTTTTAACCGAAGATATCTCCTACGTTCGTATATACTTATATAAGAAAGTGAAATTCTTAAAGCGACTCGCAAGATAAATTTCATGCCTTTAGAGTCGAGAAGTATTACATCCATAACTCAGATTTAAAATTAAAAAAAAAAGCGGGTGTATTACAAGGAGGATCTCGCAAGAAAAGTCCAAATCAAATAAAAAAAAGAATAATTAATCACGCGACACGAGAGTGAGCGCAAGAAATAAATTTTGCTCCTTACGTAAAAATTCAACAAAAGCAGCAGCAGGAGGGATATAATTAGTCATATCAGAGCTCGAAAAAGCAGCAGCTGTGTGCCTCAAAAACGGCGGTGACAGCATCGTTTTTCGCGAAGCTTTCATCTCCTTCAACTGTAGTACACTGGGAGAGAGCTAGCACAGCGCGGCTTCTTTGCCAGGGAGAATAAAATTTAATATCGCCTCCACGCGGCGCCCGCCCGTGTAAATAGAAGCGTGAAAAAGCTAAAGTGGCCCCTTTAGCCGCTGGCTGCTGCCGCCGCCGCCGCGTTGCCTTAATTCAGGCCTTTTTACAGCTCAGACGTTTTGTTTGCTTTTCTTTAGAGGGGCGACGCTTGGCTAAATGTGGCGTGTCGAGAAGCCATGAATATACCGTCGATGCGTTTCCGACTTTTTTGCATTCGCTAAATTTTCAATGGTAATTTTGCTTTTTTTATACAAAATTTTCAATGTAACTTTTCAATTATTTTCCTTTGGGTTTTGAGTAATATTGTTTAATAATTCTATACTATTCTGAAACAGGAATTCCTCTTTTCATCAAACTCATTATCGCTAATTCTGAATATATGTACTCCCGACAGACCTCTTCAAAAGGTAATTCGAATTCATCCGTTAAACTCAATAATAAAGTGCGTCAGTGGAATCGCTAGAATACCCGCAGCTCGCAACAAAGCCATAAAATGAATCACGAATTTCGAAAACGTCATATTCGCGTCCGCATAAATTTTCTCGTTAAAATCATTACGAGCAGTCGCTCGAATTATTCACGAGGGCAACATCGCGATACAAGAAAACGCCAACAGCGTGAAAATTTTGCAAAAAAAAAAAAAAAGAAAGAAGAGCGAAGCAATAATAAAATTATCTTTGACTCGCGGCGAAATACACTTAGCCCTAGCCTTAATGAAAATCAAGTAAAGCTCTGCGCAGAAAAGAAGTTTAATAGAGTGCGAGAGGCGGATCTTTTGACCTGGATAGAGAGAGATAGAAGCGCACAAAGTTGAGCTTCGATTAAAACTTGTACTAATGATTGTTCATTAATCTTTGAATTTTTCGTGAACGTCGTTTTACTAATGCAGATTTACTTGCAATATCACACAAAAGCGGTTGAATTATTCCATGTAACTACACAGTTATCGAAGCTTTCTTTTTTACTTTAATTGAAATCGAAAATACGGCGAGAGGTTTTATGATTTTTTGATTGGATTTTTCAAGATGACTGAGCTTCTATTGATTGCGTCGTAATAGAAAATCAAGAGACCGAGTTGATTGGATCAAATGGAAACTCTCTCAATAAACTCGACAATGAACAAAGGTACCGTCTGTCACTTTTATTAAATTCAATAACAGCCTCTAACTTCCTCTCGACGTTGATTAATTTCAACAGAAAATATTTATTAAGAATTGAAGGAAAAAAAACTACTCGCTTCCCAATCGTCAAATCTCTTAATAAGAAAGCAATGTCAGAGACAGCGCAGTCATCATTCAATCCATTAACAGAAGCAAGGTATAACTTCGCTGCCCATATAACTGCAGGATATCTCTGAAAGCTCGCCCTGCTCTCTCGACTCGCACCCAACCGCAATTTCCGTGCATTCGAGCGCGCCGCATGGTAGTAAGGCGCGATAATGAGTACTCGAGAGGCTCAGTGAGAGAGAACACTCACACAAACATACAGACACACATACACATGCGTGCGTTATAATTAGGCCGCAATTAAACGCCACGCTACTGCTGCTACTCCTGCTACTGCTGCTACTGCTACTGCCCTGTTGAAAAGGAGAAATGGATACATATACACGTGCGGTGTCGCGGTTACCAAGCAAATCTGCACGTATATGGGTATGCTAGTGCGGGAGATGAAAAGTTGAATAGATTAATTTGTCGCGAGTTGATTAAATTTTATGAAATTACTGCGGGATAATTCGATTGAAGTTTGAAATGACGAACATAGATCGATCTTTACAAAATTAGCGTTATTATAAGATTGACAAGCTGTGTATCGAAAATTCACGGAAAAGGTTTTCAAATTGATATTAAATGCATTTGAAGTATTCTCGATGAAATTACAAGATTAATTAACGGGCCAAGTGGCAGAGAGAGTTTTATCAGCCGAAAAAGTTGACACAAACGAAGTCAAGCGTCCAAAAGTTGGGTAAACTCAGACAACTTAAGAAAATTACTCTGATCGCTTTAGCAGCAACTTGGTAATTACTTGGGTGCAGTGTTAAATATTATCTAGTTCATTTGCGACTTGGATTTATATAAAGTCGAGAAATTGTCTCATAATTTTGACTTACGCTAAATAAGGCTCCGTCTACACAGTTAATGTAGATAATTGATAGCTGAAAAAATTTAGAAAATAAATTGTCTAAGTTTAAATTGCAAGCTCTCATCATGAAAAATGTCGCCCATTTGTTACGAAACTTCTTCACCCGAACAAATTTACGATTCCCTACGTTCAAAAAGAGAAAACCATCCTTGACACCCAAAAATTAAAAAAAAAAGCGCCTAATTGCACATTTTAATCACAGCCGTATACAAAGTGCATATCTACCATTGTACTTGACACGTCCGAGGCTAAAACATTTGCAATAAGCGATAAGTGGGTCGGAGATAATGCGACGTATACAGCCCGGATATACACAATCGGATGGGCGTACTAATTGAATTTCGCCGGGATAGACGTCCTTTTCGCACACACACACACACACACACACACACACACACACATAACCGCGTGTTTGCGTAGGACACATTCATAGAGGATTCATTTACGGATATACGCGTTCTTAACAATTAATAAACGATCGCGATTGTTTAGCCCTGCTATGCTGCTGCAGTGTGCGAGAAAGCGATACGCCGGAACGCAGGCCAGGATTTGTGTGTATGCCCGCGTGGTTTCGCGAATAGCCGTGTATATATGCCCGAGGTCTATCTAGACGTAATATGTTGTTGATAGAAGCTGCAGACGGTTGTGAGGCGGTTTAATGATTATTAGAAATTAAAATATGATTATAATAATGCTTCGTAACTTATTAGAATAAATTTGATATCAGTGTAATCATTAATTTTTTTTATTTATTTACTTATTTATTTATTTATTGAATAGAGTTAATAAAATGACATTGTCCGTGAAACTACCGCCGATCCAACAATTAAGTATCACACAATATAATTTTACATTTTATTACGACGAACATATCACTTTTATCTATAAATCTTTGTAAACTCGTTTGAGCGCAACCGATAAACTGCATAAGCCACCTCTCGTCATTTCTCTGTATCATTCCTCCTACTAATTTTCAGTACAAATCTTAATGATGTTCTTAACATCACATGCAAAAATACGTCATTTTCCGAAAAATTCTTCCAACGCAATTATCGCCGCGTGAATTCGCAAACTAATTTGTCATTAGGAAAAATTAATTACGTAGACACTCGTTGTTGTATATACCTGAATTTCGACCTTCCCCACGGGATAAATCCGCGGCACCGCATGAAAATGAAATGAATTAGCGGGCGCCAGGAGCCCGCGACAACGCCCCCAAACTAAAAGCAGATTATACCCGCGTGCAGGAATTCACCCAACACACGCATTTCGATGTAAGCCATGCTGTGGAATTAACGATCGAATGTTTTTTTTCTTGTTTGTTTCGATGTTCCGGAGATTAGTTAAACGATCATTGGGCATTTTGGACTAATTCGCTTTTGATAGTATTACATTTGGCATAAATACCGATATAGCTACTCCTCTACGATAACCGCTGCAACATTATTTCACAGAAGCTCCCCTTAAACACGGCGGTTATCGCGAAATCGAGGATAAAACGTGAGGAAAGAAAAGCCCCTGCAGGTCTGCTGATGCTTGTGGGGAGAAGGCGAATAATTTACCTACGTAAACGCGCTCGCGCGCGCTTCTCTCCCTTCGAATCTTTGTCTGCGCCTATATACAACTTGGCTGTTTGTACATTTGCATGGCACAAGATCATGACGCCGAGCATACGCTCGACTCTCTGTCAACATGAGTAGTCTATGTGCGAGTATGCTCTGTGCTGTGCTGTGTGTTTGTGCGTTTATAGGGCTGCTGTTTGGCATGACAAATTCTGGAAGCATGAAATATTTTTGTGCGCTTGTTAAGCTCTTGCGACTGTAGATTCGAAGTTTAAGTCTTTGACGTTGTAAAAAGTTTTTTGATGGAGATATATAGAGCAGTGGAGCGGAAAATGTCGATGATTATTTTGAAGTATTTTTTGACCTATATTTCGGGACAATAAACAGTTTTTGAATTGCAACGTAGTTTTTGAAATACGTCAATTTGAATCTTGAATAAAACATATCGTTTTTGCAGATGAAAACTGAATGATATTGTAGATTTGAATGTTATTTTTACCGGGTGGATAACTGCGATGTTTCGACAAAACCCGTTTTCATTATTTTGTATGACGATTGGAATATATGCATTTTTAATATTGCAGAACGTGTAATTTATGCACGCGAAATTAAAACATAATTCCATCTAGCTAAATTTATGATGAAAATATGTTGTTTTTATTATACTTTAATGGCGAATGCATATGTAATAACTCCTTTAGAATTACTAAAATTGTTCGCATATTTTTTCTATATCATTCAAAATGCGAATCCTTCAATCTTAAATTCACTATTTCGTATAATGCGATATATTTTAATAGATTTTCCACGATACCTTACAAACGCAGATGACGCGAAAAAAAAATCTGGAAATCACTTTCAAGAAATGTCAGCTAGTGAGAATTGATAGCATGCCGAGATATGAGACACGTCGTGCTCACTGCAGATCGAAATATCAGAGAGGCACTCGACGAGCGAAAGCAGAGTCGACCGCAACTGTCAAGCGATGCAGCGACGCATGATGCTTGCAGCTGCCGATGGCAACGGGAATTTGAAACATTCGCTAGAGAGAGTTTCAATCGTATTTTTCTTTTTTTTCCCGGTACTATCTTCATTGGAAAAGCGCTTCATGGAAATTTCTGGACGCTTGTTTTCCAAGCGCTAAACTATGCGGTTTTTTTTTATTTGTTCGTTGAATTCGCTGTTTTTTCAACCATTCATCGTTGCATTTGCATTGTATTTTTGCAATTTTTCCAACCGGAAGAATGCTTTTGGAACGTTTGAGAATTTTAATTAAAAGCTTGTTAGCTAGCCACGGCTTATAAAGCTTAATTGCCGCGAAAATTCGCACTGAAGAATTTATTAACGAGCGTGTACGTCGTCGGCGTTAATGTAAATTTTGATTCAAAGTTTAATATTACTTCGAGAAATATCGACTGCGAACGCAACTATAATTATCGTAAAGGTACGTTAAATATTTATCTAGAATGTCATCGCCACGAATACTTATTTACATTTCGAAAATCTCTAGCGACCCAATTTCGTATTTTCCTACTTGAGCAACTCTCCGCGAAAATTCTCAAAGCCACATGGCTGCTGTGGAACGTCTTTCGAGCTATCCATTGGCTCGAGTACAACAATACGTCAGCCTTGGATGTCATCGCGTAGAGAGTGAGTGAGAGAGAGAAAGAGAGAAAAAAGGAACGTTCATTCAATTATTCCTGATGCGATCGAAAGGAAACTCGGCGAGCTTGTCAGGTGTTGTCTCTCTCTCTCTCTCTCTCTTTCTCTCTCTCTCTCTCTCTCTCTCTCTCTCTCTTTCTCTCTCTCTCTTTCTCTCTCTCTCTCTCTCTCTGTAGAAATGTGTCTAGGGATTTCATCGAGTTACGCAATTATCACTCTGTTGTGTGTTATCCTTCGTTTGGGTTCGTCGGCAAGGCTGATCCAATTATTTGCAATCTAATAAAATTTTAACTAACGAACTCGAGAGTTACCGCAGCAATAATTACGTCAGGCTAAGAAAATATTTTTTGCAAAAATATAACACACGTCAAAAAAAAATAATAAAAGAGAAAAGTAACGTGAATATGCCAGCTAAGCGGGGCAAAAAAAAAGAGCTTAAACTTCAATCGAATTCAGAACAATCGACTCGACGACCTGTCACATTACGTCGTATCAAAATCCGCGCTAAGCTCATGGATTTTTTTTTGTCGTGTGAGCGCTGCTCGGTCAAGTGGCGACGTCGAGCATCAAAGCTCCGTCGCCTCGTTTCGCTCTTTGTTCGACAATAGAAAGTGCACTCGGTTAAGCCGCACGGCGCGGTTGCACCACTTGATGCTATGCTTTTTTATTTCCGATCCCGGGGTAAAAGAACTGAGGCATTAATATCAACTTTTTGGCTTATATGCATGTAGGTGACGAGGATTACGTGATTTTATTACAATGTTCAAAAGTCGAAAATGAGTTTTGTTACATTTTGCAAATTCATGCAAATTAAAAAAATTAAATTCATCACTTTATGAGTAGTTATTACTTCAAGGATATAATTGATACTGTTGCATATAACTTTCTAGAATTTCATTTTACAATGCCAGGTAGTTTACTCGATATTAAATTCTGCAAACAAAATTAAGAATCCAATTTACCAACAAGTCGCAGCTAATATAAACCGCGCTCCATTTTCTACCACAGAGCCTTTCTTCCGCCAACGAAGAAACCTTACAAACAATAAACTCCAAAATTTAATCTTTCCTGGGTCCGCGTAATCCCAATACTCGCATCAATCCGTAAAAAAAAAGGAGCCAACGTAGTTTGTTCGCAACGTGCCTCGCGTCTCCCAAATTACCGTTGGCGTGTTCGACAAAATATTTCTACCAATTATCAGCGAAAATATAAATTTTAATGAAGTGCCGATTGGAGTATATTTGCAAAAAATCTCGAAAGCTTGTTTGACGCTCGAGTCACTTTGATGCCGTACGAAAGTAAAGCATATTTCCTACTTGACTTTGTACTTTCAAAGGCGCGTATGTAAAGTATCTTTCACCTGAAGTATGTATGTCTGTATCAAAGGCTCGAATTTCATCAAACAAACTCGTGCGTGACACAGATTCTTCATAACTTTTTTTTCTTCATTTTTTTCAATATATATTTACTCGCTCGCTGTGTCGATGGAAGAAGAAACGATTGGAACGAGTATACGATTTTCATCAGTTATCTACTCTCGACTTTAAAGCTCGGGAATCGTGCTATTCGCGTAAATCGGGCGTTGCGGGATCGAAGTAGCGGAATTACCTATCGACATCAAAAGAATAACGACCAACGGAGTCTGGGGAGAGAGAGACAGAAAAAAAGAGTTCAAGAGCACTAAAAAGGAACCGCGCGTAAAGCTATGTGAAGTGATATATCACAGAGCTCGCGAAGTAATATACCGACGAGGAGAATCCGACCTGTGAAATTCTTGAAACTATGATAGCCGTACTCATAAATGTTTATAACTCTGTTAACCACCAAGTTCTTTTCTTGTTCTAGACTTTTCGTGGAATTATCTTATATATTCTCACTGTGAATTCTCGGGGGGATTTAAAATTTATTTTCTCCGTTGAGCTTTCAACGAAACTAATTGCAATGAACTTCCTTTTCTGTTACAGGTAAACTGGAGTTTCGTTTCTTCTAATCGTAAGACCAATCAATTTGAAAAAAAAAAAAACTATTTAAATCGGAAATAAGCAAACAAAAGCCACAAAACTTGAAATCCGATTGACCGCAACTGAGGTGACGCGCGATTGGCAGATAAGCTGTCCGAGCTTTCGTATCCGAAATCTCCGCAAGCTCTCTCTCTCTCTCTCTCTCTCTGCGAATGAATGCTGATTCACTGCCAAAGCTCGCGCGCGATCTTCTTCCTCTTTGGTACATCCGGTGTGTATTATTTGCACGTCTGCCTTGAAATTCGGCGGAGCTTTTTTTTAGGATTATTTTTTTTTCTCTCGCGTTTGAAAAGATGAAGAAGAAGAAGATAAGTCATTAAGCTGCTGCGAGAAGCAACAATAGCACATTGTTTTCGTAATGGCTCGCGCTGGGCGTCAAGGAAAAATATAAGGTGTCATAAAGTTTTCAACGGAAACTTTGCCACAAAGTTCAGCGATGAAAAGTTCGGAGGGAGGGGGAAGATCGAGATGAAAACAGTTGTTGCCGGTTGAGCGAATTTCGAAGAGGTTGCGCATGCAAGTATTCGCGTTGGAGGGTGGATAAGTAATTATAAATTCCGTATAGGTATTGGGTTATGGAAACTGTTGCTTGACTCCGTCAGCTTGCTGTGTATAAATTTTGAACGAGTTTGCAACGTTGTTGTTGTTAGTTACCCGACCGTGATTTCTACGAGCAAACCCGTTAATGCTCTATTTAGAATGGCTTTTTTGTTTTCATTTAGATAATGTAAGTGTGTACTCTAAATAGAAATATGTTTAAATAATTTCATAAAAAAGAGCATGAATTTCGTAATGGTTATTCTTCTAGAAAAATAATTGATCGTTACATAACCTTGTCAGAATCCAATCCTTCAGTCAAGAAAATAAATCCATCCCGAAACGTCATAAATCTCTTTCTCGGATAAAATGCTGCGAGCGATTAGAAGAAAGAAGAATAAGATAAACTAAGCGAATTTACCTGCGTACACCATTAATCATCGGTCGGTAGGAAGAATCAAAGGTCAGCGAGGCCATACTTTCGTTTGAAGATATTTGGCTCTCTCTCTCTTTGATGTGAGTTACTATGGAGTTCAAACGGGATGATCGTAATTTCTGGTAAGACGAGGACTTCATTAAACAATGATTTACGCTTTGTGATGGTTTACGCGATTTTATTTCAAATCGTGTGTGCTGTTAATTCCTTCGCGGAAAATTAAAAAAAAAATACCGAAGAGAAGAACTAGCGAAAGCTTGCCTCATCCAATTTACACTACACTCAGAGCGAAAAGGAGGAGGAGTGGCTTGTTTACTCGATCGACAAGCGCCACGAGAAGCGCACCGCACGAATTAAGACAAATAAATCGCTGAACGCGCAAAATATGCAAAGCCAAACAAATACGATCTTGCGCTTCCGTTGACACTCCGCGTCGAGCAGTGGCCTTTTGTTGTTTTGTCGGAACGTTCTGTTGGATAAACTTTGGCAGTTAGACTTGGTATTTTATAGCATTAACCTTTTCTCTTCTCTCGTTCTCTTTTGTTTTTCAGGAGAGAACCGAACGATCAGCGAGTGGAATCAAAGCAAACAAATACCCACTCGTAACTCGTGGAGCGCGCACCTGTGACCAAAGACAAATTTGCGCTCGTTGCTCGGAAAAAAAACACTGTGAATATGGGATTTTTTTTGTGTGACTGTTGGGATGAAACTGACGTTTGATTAATCTCCCGGATTTCCTACGGTTCTTTTTTACGCGTGCGGGCGCGGAATTGACGAATTTCTATGAATTTATTCACGTAAAAAGTTTGCGCGGTTTTCGGGAAACTACGTAGTGGCAAGAATTTTTTTTTTCTGATGAATATTTAGTGGAATTTCAGTAAAATGAATTACAGGCATGAACAAATAATAGAATTTATTTGTTCTCTCTGCTCATTGCAAATTCCAACGATTGCTAAAAAGAACAACTATTCATCGTTTTCCTCGAAAACTAATTTTCGATGATTGTTAAAGAGCTCTTTAACAATCATTGTCAATTTAGGCTCTTTACAAGGTTACAGCCCTCATCAATTCTGACGAAGAAAAAAAATAGCTTTCCAAACAAAAAAAAGAGTTAACGTCACCTACGAAGGCATTGTTCAGTATAATCCGCACGGCGGCGGCGGCGGCAGCTTGCAATTAAAAGCGAAGAAAAGCCGGGGGCGGGGGGGGGGGGGTTAAAAGCGATGCGTCAGTAGTCCGAAATTCCGCGCGCTGCAAATCGATTCCTATTTCCGAGAGCAGCAGAGAGAGATATACATCGCCACGCGGTCGAGTGATTGGGCGCATTGTTTCGTCGGCGTGTCGACCTGAAATCCATAAATTGCTACGCGCGCGCTGTACTCTTCACAGCTCCTCGATTCCTTTTCTCCGACGCCTAGCTCCTCTATCTATCTTCTCGTGTGCACTTTGAGATTAGTGATGCTGATACAGTCGCGATTGCTCTTGTGTTTGGAATTTTTTTTTTTTCATTACGAGTTTCCTACTACTGTTGAATACTCATTGTTGTTTTTAGTACAAAATGAGAGTTGTAAAATCTTGAAAGCTTTTAATGTCTTGCGTTTATACGATTTTTATTTAAATTCGAGATAAAAATAGATTTACGTATTCGCAGTGTTATTTCTTTTTAGAATATACATTTTACAACAGTATAACTCTTTTATTGCCCACTAATTTTTATCTAAAGAATTCTAAATTCAAATGGAGATATAAGTAGTAACCATGATTTATATAATGCCACTGCACTATATTCGCGAGCGATGATGTCATCGTTGCACACAAATTTAATTCGATCGTGCGCGCGGATTCCATGAACCCGAATTGATTTCAGTCAAAACCCTTTTTGACTCGCTGCCAAATCTGACGAACCAGTCTGCTAATTGTGTTCAATACATAAATTATCACACTCAACATTTCAGATACGTAACGCGTTTATCGACAGACTGCTTGTAAATCTGAGTAAGTAACAGCCTAAAATTTCCACGGAACTTTCGACTTCAATCAAAAAGTAATCATAACACTCGGATAAAAAAAAATTTTTTTTCTCAACTTTTTACCTTCCATCTCTTTTATCTGCAGCCGCTGCTTGGTAAAAGAAAAATATACATACGTACGCCGAGAAAGAGAGATAGCACAGATATATATCCCCAGCGGCAGACGGCGAGGCAATGAGAATATTCAATTTATTTGCGGGTAGACGTAAAAAGTTAGGTTTGTCACGTTGATTTCTTTTTAATGAGAAACTGCAGGGGGGATGAGCTCGTGGTATAAGAAGAGAAAAAGAGCATGAAAGTTGATACGTCGGTTACGATTCTCGAGCAGCCAGAGAATAGTAGCTCGGAGCGTTTATTACGAGAGCTGCTTTTGTGATACTTTGCTTTTTATTGCCAGCGCATTCAAAGGCAACTTTTTTTTTCGCCAAGTATCGCTGAGATTCTTCTAATGAAAAAAAAAAGAAGCATCGTGGTGACCTGCTTTTGTGGTTATTTTTGCGGTTAAGCAATTCCAAACGACAAGTTTATTCAAAAAATAAAATGTATTCCTTAGGGCTTAATGCAAATTAACCATAAAATACTTTTTCCTAGTTTTACTACAAGCTTCCGTATGATTTATTTGTTTGTCTCCTGAACTTGATATTTCGAATTGACTATAAAAATCTTTATATTATTTGTATATCTTCGACATTCGTACAAAAACACATTCACCATATCCCTCTCGTTCGATCTGACCACACGTGATAAACCTATCACATTTACGACCAACACCAAAACATCATACATCAGATGCACACGAAAAACCACCCACGTGCAGTCATAATCAAACAGCACAGCTCATAAATCGTCGCGCACGCGCGATTAATCAACACACGCTCGAGGAAAACGACTCGTAAAGTCAGCTGTATAGTAGCCATAATTGCTTCGTTCAACAGCTAATAGAGTTGGAAAAGTAAGAGAGAGAGAGAGAGATAAAAAAAGTAGGAGCGATTTACGTATCGTTGCCCGGTACACGTTCAACCAAATCCCCGAAACTACTCGCGGCGTCACGCTCGGCAAACCAATAGATAGGATATACGTACTATAATGGTTGCCGCTTGGGACGCGTCGCGTTGCGATACGCAAGCGCGCGCGCTCGGTTAAAACTACTTTTAGTTGATGAGGGATTTTAACGTTTAATCGACTCGGATGACAGTTAATACAGTTTGGATAATTGTTGATTGAGCAGGTTTAACAAACTTGTTAATTTCATCGAGATGATTTGGATGTAATAATGGAGTTGGCAAGTTTGTTTGCATGTCTGAGATCGAAGTTGAGTCTATACTATGTCAATCCTCGCGAAACTTCGAAATTAACTCCAATTCATTTCCTGTGCACGGCTGTGGCCTACCGAAACAATGGCTTCGACAACTTTAGTGCCATTGTGCAAAGAACACTTTGTTTATCAAATTGTAGTTTACTATTTGTTTAGGGGTTTCTTTCCAATTAATGGGATATTTATATGATTACATGCAGATAAATTCACGTTAAATTACGATATCCTCGCGAAAGAAAAAAAAAGCTCGCATGCTTCCTGACCATTCTCCCACGTTAGCATCGCTATCCAAACAATAATTCATGCCAAAAGCAACCCTCCATCTCCACACGTATATTCGCCAGCAGTATAGAAGTGTCAGATACAATAGGAGTGCAAGAGAATCCTTTGACGGTCAAATGGAAATGAAGACGCGTTGTTCGCCTATCTTCCTCTCTCTGCCTCTGTCTACGTGAGCTGAGTTAAATTACATCTTGTGTTTACCAGAGCTAAGCGGCTACACAATGCGTCGAAAAGTATACTAAGTGCACCGGAGGGATAAACAGCGATAATAGTAAAGTGGATCAGACGAATATATCTATTCATTGATCGAATGGAATTTCCAGAATCTATTTTACGTGCTGCCGTTGGGTAACGAGATTGTGTTTTTGCAAAAGCTCGCGATGTGTATGCATACCACGAAGGTAAATAAAGTGCCGATAGAGTCGCTACTCGTCGTTTTATACATGCCAGAGAATTTTTTTTTCTATCGACTTGTCGAATAAATTTACCAGCACCCAGTGCAGTTGATAGACCAGGACGCGATAACGTATTCGCGAGGAAAATAAAACTCTGCAGTACTCGATGAGAAAAAATTTGAATGCATATAGCGTGCATTAAAAGCTTTATCGCAATAAGTTTTGGGGGGAGAGAAAAAAAGGTCTTATCTATTGGTAGCGATTGTCGCGGTTCGTAACGATATGTAAATGCATCGTGTAGTCGAAGATTATTCACGCTTTCGTTGTAACGAGACGCAGAGGGCGCGAAGTAGAAAAAAAAATTTATGGCTCGTTTTATCGAGAGTTCCCTCGAGAGGGTGGGTGAAGCGACAAAGTTCGCATGATGAAAAAAAAATACACGAGCTCGCGTCGTCTGTTGTACAGTCGAATGAAATTAAAAGTGCACTTCTCGTTTAACGAGGTTAGAATATATGTTCGGAATCAAACGGCAGGCCTTTGAACTCTAATGAGTTTATAGAGCTTTTTTTTTTTGCTAGTGAGGCGCAGTTAGAAAGAATTATTATTTTTAATTGTATAAGTGCAAAGTGACGTTTTATATTGCAAGTTTTTACTTCACTATGTAAAGTTTTATATCCAGGTAAATAATGAATTTGAAAAAATTCATTTTATAAATTGTTTTACAGTGGCAGAATTACTCAGTGCAGCTCCAAGTGAAACGTTTCTTTAACATGAAAATGTGAAACATAAAAAAAAATGAAAGGTACATAAATTTTATATTGTTCTTTGTTCTTTGTTCTTTTGCAATGTTGCAAGAAGACTATAAAAAACTAGCACGAAAACAGAAACAAAAATGGTGTCTCAACTAGGCCACTCAAAATCCAGACTTTGTTCATGCGAACAGAGAGTTTGGCGTGCAATAGTGCAATGACGATTCGAAACTTCACACACACACGTACAAACGTACAGCATACGTGCAACATACATGCAGAGAACTCGGTTAGCTAGGATTTATTTGCCGTTACCAAAGGGACTTCCGCTTGTGCATTGTGATATCCTCTTCGTCGTCTCCGTCGTAAAACCTACTTTACGATTGCGCACAGACCTCCGTAAAAAAAAAGAGTGAACTTGCGGTATGTCTTTAGTTTTTTTTTCCTTGTGATTGCTCGCCATCGAAGTTACGACTTTAGTCCCGCAAGCTCTGTAATCCAACGAAATTCTTCTAATAATAAAACGTACACCTTCGGCGCGATATTGGAACTAACAATTTTATCCTTTACTTAACTTGACACGTCACTCACGCACGCAGCCAACTTTTCTCCAGTACCAGCAGTAGCAGTCACGTAATGCTTGGCCTTTTACGAGAAACGTAAAAATCGACTCGCGCGCGCAAAAAAGGAAATTCACTTTTCTGCATCTCTCGAAAGTATAATAAAAAAAAAAGAAGGACTACGTCAACCCTTTTTTACGATCCTTCGTTTTTTTTATAACCGATGTGCGCGCTGATTGTTCAAAAGAAGAGAAGGAGAGGGGATAAAAGCTCGGCACTTTACGGCAGTTGATTCTGCAAAGTACTCCACGCACACGTAGACATATATATATATCGTCGTGATTTATCGTATCATAAGGAATACACGTGTATGCATTTGTACTGGCAATAACATCAATCGTGCATTATCTTTGAGCGCACTCGAGAGAAGGATCGCCGTACTCCATTACGACAATCGCTCAATGCCGCTTATTATTCGAGCGTGGGATCTCGGGTTATATAAAGCTTTTGCAAGTACGGCCGTCACTTGCAGGCGTCCGCGCCATTGCACAAGACCGCAAGGAACGCGCACGTGCCACGCCAGTAGCTACCGTCGATTGTTGTCGCGTTGAATCTCTTGGGGGGTTTATGATGTTTCGCCTTGGTTGGCTTTCAATGTGTCTTACTGGTTGTCGGGTCATAGTCGTATTGTTTTATTCGATTGTTATTGACGAGGTTTATAGCGAGATAACAGGATGTATCGGCTTGGCTTCAAAGTTTGGAAGATAATTTCTGTTGATATTGAAATTGATTGAAATGAAATTTAAGATAGGAAATTCTGCTTGTCGAAGGAAGTTTTTGATTATGATAACAAATAAGTCTTATGCAAAATAAGTTTCCATTGAATTCACATTGTCTTTTTGTTAAAAACAGTTTAAAGCTTACATTGTAATATAAAAATATATTTTTATGCAGTTTACTATAGATATAGACGATAATATTATTTTTTAGAATTAAATAAAAAGATTACCGTGGCTCATCCTGAATAAACTACGCAATAGTCGTACGAAACTTCGAAATTGAATGAACTCCAGTGACACGGAAAAAAAAAGATCCACAATAAGCTACCACCAACGGATAATAAGAAAAAAAAAGTTTGACGTCAGTCGGAGTAAAAAAGGAAGTCGCGCGAAGCTCAGAGCTGAGCTTGGCATGGTGTAGAAAAACCATCGGCGCTTGTCAAATCGTTGGCTTGCCCGCGTAAGACAAATCGCTTCTCGGCTATCACTCAGAAAGAAAACGAAGCCACATATATGTAGGAAGCAAGAAAAAAAAATGTGGCACTCGATTCTCTTTCCTCGCACCACCGCACCGCGAGAGAGGAGCTAAAACACATCCATATATATCCCTCGAGAGAAGCCAACCAATCGCGCACCTGCGCGACTTTTCGTCGTCGCTCATGGAAATAAATGAGGAGAGCAAACACCCTCGAGAGAGATTGGTAAACGCGATTTTCATGTGTATAAACTTCGTCTTCCTCCGTCTTGATTAGGGCTTCTTAAGATTTTTTTTTGTTTTTTTTTTGTTCGTTCGTTCGCTCGTGCAGCACTTTAATCTTGCTCGCGAGTGACTCTCTTTTTTTCTTCGCGTAAATCGCCGCCGGCCATCCTCTCTCTCTCGCAAAAGCTTTTTGTACTCGCGTTCTATTCAAACTTCTGCCTCGCTCTCGCGCATACGTTAACGTCGGCCAGTTCTTTGCGTATTTTTACTCCGCTATCGTAGCTCTCTCCCTCTCTTTCTATTTTTGCATTATCTAGGCAATTCGCGGCCACTGATAAATGTTGTTGCATGCGAATAATGCGCGAGGGAATTCTCCCGAATAAAACATTTGGTTGAAGGTTGCTCGCTTCCTTTATTTTCATTTTTTTTTGTTCGGTGGGTAGAGCGATGATATATTCAGCGGGAAATGCTTGCGAATTTTTTCTTTGTTGTTGTGTAGTTTAGCTGAGCTTTTGTTTCGGAGAAATGTCTGTTAATTTCGCAGATGTTCTTTTTCGCCCGGCGTGCACTTTCTGTTTTAGACAGTAAACTCGACTATGTGAACACGAAAAAAAAAAATTGTGTGTAGTTTTCGTATCTTTCGCGTTAACATCTCTTTGTGAAAGTACAAAGTTGTGCTTTTCTAGATAATAGCGGAAAAATCACTATGTTTTACGTATGATGAATGAATTTTCAGCTGGGATTTGCTACAATAACATATTTTTAAATGACATTCTCTCTTAATTAAGCAAAACTTTTGTAATTCAAAAAATACTGTAACCGCGTCAAAAATATTTACTGTCTATTCAGAAAAATATTTAACCAAGCAAACAAAATCTTATCATCATCATCATTCACACTTCTTTCATCTCATCATGGAAAAGCCCTTAGAATCAATGGAAAGTCCATTCATTACGGGGAAAACCCTAAAGTCAAAGTCCATCCATTAGTCAAGTAAACCGGAATGCTGCGGCTTCTCTATGAAACGAACCAATTATACTGCGCACGCAAAATCCCGGGCTCTTTTCAAAAGCTCCAGCAAGAATGAATAAAACCGCATTCTCGAAGGCCTCACTCTCTTTCTCTCTCTCTCTCTCCCTCTCTCTCTCTCTCTCTCTCTCCTCCAATTACTCGCTCCGCAAAGCGCCTCCTCCACCTCCGCATCGAGATCGCAATCGTCGCGGCTCTCCGACACTCTGCCTTTGTTTAAACCTCTTTGCTTTTACTTTGCCTCAGATGAAACATTTGAGCGCGGCTTTATGAAATAACTCGCTTATTATTTTTTTCCTAATGGTGACTTTAACGGGAATATAAAATTCTTTGATTTACTAAAGAATATTAATTTTCTGCGATGAACAACAGTTAGTGTTCTAAAACAAACATTCTATTTATTTATCATCCGATAACTTCTGTATTTTTCAAAATATTTCGGTCAATCAAAACCAATCAAATCCCTCTGGCGCGTTCGAATGCAACACAATAAACTCTATCACGTGCGAAAAAAAAAGACAAACTCCCGAGCGAACGAAAAAAAAAACGAGAGGAAAAAAACACAAACTCAGACAAAAGCCCTCGATAAAAAAAATATATATATTTACACACACAACACATCCAAAAGCCTCTTTTCGCACATATACAACATCTCTCTGTCGATGTCGCTGTCTCTCTCCCTCGTTATCCGAGTCTCTTATCTGGTACGCGTGCGCAACAGCCGGGAAATCCGATTTCACCGCCTTGTTTTTCTTCCAGCCACCGATGATCCGATCGATGAGAGTTGGACGTTTTGTTCTCGACGTTTGTCCACAGAAGATAGCTATCGATAGTATAGTCACAGAAAGAGAAGTAGAGAGAGAGAGAGAGAGAGAAAACGCTTCATTGGAATTTCGGCGTGAAAGCCAGAATCGTTTGACGGGATTATAGAGTTAGAGCTGGAAGGAAATTCTTTTTTTTTCTTCTTTCTCATTTATTTTTCTTGATCAAGGAAAGAAATGCAAGTAATTGCGCCAACGATTGATTATTTCGGGAGATACGTGTTTGCAAAAATAAATCGCAGAGCAGAAAATTATAATCTAGTTACAGTAGTAATTTTTGTAATGCTAGATTTTCAATAATTTACCTATACGACTGAATACCGCTTGGACAGCATATTTGTACTTATTTTTGTTGAATGTCTTGACACTTTTCTTCGCCAAGTCATTAACAGTATTTTCTGCAATATCAGCTATGTGATCTTTGAAGAATGGGACGGCATTGTCGGCTATGATACCTTGCAACCAATTGATATAAGAATCACTCGTCATGTTCACAGAAATATCTCTGGAAAAAAATTCAATTGAATTCGATTAATTTATATTCTGCAATTTCAATCATTGTTAAACTCACCCGAAATGATCAATTTTAAAATTAGGATTGGTAAGTTTGACTGCCAAAACTCTATAGTCAAGAGTGACGTGTGCAGTAATGTTACTTATTACTGCGTCTATTATTCCATTATCCGAATACACAAAGGTTCCAAGACTATAATTGAATTTTGCAAAAAGTTCAGGGAAATATAGGCTAGCGTTGATACGTATAGTGGGAAAAATACTAGGAACAATACTGGCTAAGACGTTTTTGTTTCTTTTGAATTTTAGAGCTCCGGTAATGACTCCATCGGTTAAATTTATTTGTGCCTATGATTGAAACATTAATGAGCATGTAGCGTCTTGAAAATTACAAGGCACTTAACAATTTGAAAACATTTCATTCTACTCACCACACTCAAATCTTCCGATATTGGGGGCGTGACCAAAGGATCAAAGCCAAGCTTTTTTGTCACCTTTTTAACTGACGGTATTGCCTTATCAGCAATTTTATTTATCTTCAAGCCTAGAGCTGATCTGAATTAAAAGCAGTATTAACATTTCTATATATTTTTTTTCAATGAAAGACACAATATTGTTTTGTACAACTTACTCTGCAACAAAAATATTATTTCCGAAAATGAGCGCAAAGTAACAAAGCATCAATTTAAACCACAATGACATTTTAATAAATTTTTTTTTGATTCGGGAGAGGTTTAACGCGGCTCAGTCAACTGTATATTACGAATTTCCAATGTAAGTTCATTATTCGCATAAAATATAATACGTTTCTACTTCCGTCACAATGTAATTTATGTAACGTAATTAAACTTAAAATTGGCTCTACAGTAAGTTATCGATAATAGAGCAATTACGATAGCAAGAATACTTATATCAATTGAAATAATATTACGGTTTCTGAGTACAATTTTGATGCAATTACACAGCATGGACATACAAGTGACCTTGCAAACCGCATTATCGGCTTACGTAGAAGACGAAGTAATTTGTTGTAATTCGTTTATTTTGGTCGAGAAAATTGAAGTTGTTCATAAAAAACCAGACTAATCTTGCTCGAGAAGATATCGCAGAGTAGCAGAGTACAACGAAGACAAATAGGAAACAATAACGAAAAGTGTGGAGTAGAGATAAGAAGACAGTCGTTTGAGTCATGGGACATTTTCGGAATAGGAGCTGTGTTTTTTCCCATTTAGACATAGAGTTGGCTTTACTACTCAGCTATTGATTCTTTTTTTTGGTCATTGTTTTCGTCTGAAGGACAGTCTGAAAAGTGTATCATAACACGAATAAACTAATTAGCAAAGTAGCAGTAATCTTTATTACGCAACGTAATTATATTTTTAATGCTTGATATAAAAAGGCAACACGAGATATTCAACAACGCGAAATAAGGGAACCTTTTATGTTTTATGCTCTTTAACCGTAACTAGAGCGTTTTTACTTTGCTCTTTTTTGTTATAAAGTTATGTTACAAACGTAAAGAAAAATTGCGCAAGTTGGAGTATTAAGAAAGGAGAACTCGGAGGAGTTACTCGTCTAAGTCTAGCAAACTGTACTTTTTTTCGTAAAAGCCACGAGGACCATTAAAAATTTACGAGTACAGTGACTGTATCTTAGCACTCTTCAATCCTTGCGCACGCGCTCGCGGCGTATACTTTGAATTCAAGTGCAGAAACTCAGTAAAGATAACTTGCTCGTCGTTCCTTTTTTGCTCTTAGTTTTCCATCAAGCTCAAGTGCAGAGGGCTACTGGAAAAAAATTGGGGGCAATCACGGAATAATGAAATCAACCATGATTTAACGTTATCAAATTCGTGTCTTGTTTGCTAAATGAGGAAGCTTTATCTTGTAATTATTGTGTTATTCCTTTATTAATTATTTGCCCTTGGAGTTGAGCAAATATAAATATTATGCTTCTGCTGTGTTATTTTTTTTCTGAGGTATATCCTCTCACATTTATGGCTGACCATAGCGACTTTCTTCTACTTAAATAAAAAATAAAGCGGTGTTTACGTACGTAAAACCAAGTCGCAAAAAAACTATATGAATAATAAAAAAAAACAGCGATGTAATGTTTATCTCTGTAATAAAAAAATCTTGCAAATTTTTTAGCATTCGCAATAATAAAAATATCTCCCGAAATTAATGTAACGCATAAAACTGACAAAAATGTAATCTCGCAATAAAAATGGTAAAACAGCGCATTATCACTCGGATTCGCGAAACACGGGCACCGCCCTAATGACGAACCAATGAACTGGAACTTGGAGTGCCCATTCGTAGTTGCGAGAGAGAGCGAGAGCGAGAGCTAGCGCAGCCGTTTGAATATCAAATAGACGCCCACGCGCGCGCGCTCGCTGGGGATGCGAGTTTACCGGTTCACCGAATTCGGCCCATATATGTCCGCCTTCTTTTCCAATTGGGCTTACTGATGCTGCTTTTGTTTGTTCTACGGCATTTGCTTTTTTTTTTACTAGTTTTCTTATTCTTCGTAAGATGAAATTGAACGAAATTTTCGTACTTCACATTTTCCGCGTGACTTAGCCTTACTCGTAAAGAGATAACAAGCAGATATTTTTCAATTCAATTTCTGGAAATAGAAAGTGACAAAGACCATTCAAATAACTTTCGCGCTCCTTTCAGAGAGAGAGAGAGAGAGAGAGAACTTTTTCCTCGTCTCGCAGACCCATTCCCGTCGCAAGCTATACTATCAAAAGGAGACGGGCCTCTCATAACATACATTAATGTTGGCTTGCCTTATTTATGTGCGCACATCATGGTGTCAGCAAACCCACGCGTACGAATATTTTTCCTAACCATGGATCTCACTCCCACGTGAAAATAAAAAAAAGGGGAGGGAAGGAGAAAATAAAGAAAGTTTGTTTGGAATAAAAAAAATTCGATTCTCACCCCTCTCAACTTTTTCATTTGTTTAGCTTGCGTTGCATAAACAAAAGAAACGCTCGAACTTCCATCTGAGTGTGATTCTCATCTCTCTCTCTTTTCTCTCGGCTTTGCGGCTAACGAGGCCCTCGGCGCTTGGTGAACTTGAAACGAGCGTAGAATACACTCATAATGAAGCGAATAAGCGCGAGAAGGTCGCCGCAGCGCACTGTTCTGTACGTTCCGCGTTTTATCGATTCTTTTTTTCGCGCCTACGACTTTTTTTTCTCAAGTCGACGTGCTATCTCTCTCAGGTCTATACGTCTGTCTTTTCTCAGTCGCGCGAGGCTTGATGTGTTGAGGTTTTTGCGGTGCTCTGTTTATTTTTTTTTTTCACTAGGCCGCGGGAAAGGGGTGTGGAACGATTTAATGACGTGAAAGCTGTAATGGGTATTTTACTTTTGGAATTCACAAGAACTGTGCATATTCAATTATCTATAAATTCTTGAAATATTGTGCGTAGACAGTGCATTGAACAATGTTCATGGATTTTCTGTTTTATGAAGATTCCTGACGACCTCACTTTTTACGACGCATTTTTTTGCCTCCTTTTTATTATGTATTTATGGCCTGACTATATTTTTCAAGATTATCGACAGTTCTGAAGCTGAGAAAGCCTCTTATTCTCTTAAGTAATCTTGAAATGACAACGAAAAAATGATTCATCTACACAGTCAATACCAATCTAAATGACAAAGAAATTCTCGCTATTGAATTTCCATCTAAAGCACACTTTTTAAACCAATTTCGCATTCCCCGAGAAACTTTAAAAATGGCTCAATCTAGATACTTTAAAAACTCCTTCAAAGTATTCTTCAATATTCAACTTATCCTCTCGACAAAATATCGAAAAAGAGAGAGCAGAAAAAAAAGTTTTCATGAATTTTTCACGAGCTAAACTCGTTTTAACCGAGAAATTGCGGCGTCGACGATTCTTTTCGTTATTAGCAAAAAGTCTCCTTGTCTCAGCTTGTCTCGTGGAAAATGAACGCGAGGAGCTTATTATCTCTTCGTTCCGCGCCGTCACCGAATGCGCGCTCCAACGAATTCGTAATCTCGGAGGATTCAGAAAAGATTTAAGATGTATCTGAAAAGTATTCGTTTGCATGGTAGATAATAATAAAGTTTTCTCGAAACCCGCTCGAGCGAAATGTAATTCATTCGAGCGACATTATCAATAACGTACGGCACGTAATAAAAAACAATCTAAAAAAATAATATCAAGTTACGAACAAAGCCAATTTCGGTTTTTTTTTTCAAAGAGACGATTTAAAATTGTGATGCACTATTTGCATCGCTGCCGTGGAGGAAATCAGCCTCTCGCGCTCGGCAATTCCCCGTCGGTGCATAATAAAACAATTTTTCCCCGGCGAATCACATTTTCCTCCTGGCTGAAGCGGTCACATCTCCTGCACCTTCATTCCGACATGGCGCATTCGTTTGCTCTTTTCCCTCTCTCAGTCCCGCCCGTTTATTCGACCATGTATTCTCGCTCGAACAACGATATCATTTTTTTTTCTTCTTTCAATTCGACCGCGTGTGAGGGGAAATGCTTTGTTGAATATGCATGCTTTTGTGGCTTGCATAGAACAATCTTTTTTTTTTAGACTGACCTCTTTTGTTTAGAGGAGAATGGAATTCAATATGAATTTTCGATTCTAGAAGCAATTATTTAGGTAGCTTTGTATATGTTTGAAGATCTAAATATTGATCTTCGAGTTGTTCTACGAACTGTAGTTGAGAAATATAAAGTAAGTTAACATGTTTTCATGAAATCACGAGTCGAAAAAAACTTTCATGCAAACAAGCAAACAGTTCTGTGTACCTCAAGTAAACACTAGAATTTCATTTTTGAAAATTACTTGAAAAACTGGTTAGTTTTTCTCTTCTCTGCGTGAAATAAAATGTCCACAGTAACAACCCAATTAAATTACCTTTGATTGATTAATTAACACCCATCGCGGAACTTCAAACGTTGAATATTCACATCCGTCCGGTAAACAAGCCATGCCAATTGTAGTTTACAGTCGACTGAATATTCTCCTCGTTGGATACTCCCTTTGTTAAATAAAGGAGACAGAAAACGCGCAATTGGTCTCCTCTGCATTTTCATATATCAGCAACTCGACGCGCGCGAAGGTCCGCACCATTATAAAGCTATTCGGGCGGATACCGTGTAAGCTTGTGAAAGTGGCAGGTTTAAAAGTTACTCGCGCGAAATTTGCTGAATGTGACAACAATTTGAGAAAAGTTCTTCGCGATGCGACGGCAATTTTACGCCGAAGTTCTTCGAATTCTCGTCACGTTTAGCGTAAACTTCTAACTATGTTTTTTGGGTGTAATTTACAACTTTTAGCGATGCAGTAATAATGTGTGTATTTTTTTTTCTGTTACAGTACCGCGGCCGACAAGGTCATGACACAGATATACCAGAGATCGGTGAGTTCAAGTATTTTACGATCCTTTCTTTTTCTTTTTACGAGACGTACCATCGTTGATTTTCAACGTCAATGCACGAAAGGATGTTACATGTGCAATGAACAATTATTATTTATACATATATTCACGTCTTCTGTGTTTATAAATAAGAAAACTTACTTATTTCAATTCTGGAATAAGGAGGACTCAAATGCTATTATAATTCGAAAAAAAAATCATTAAATCCTTCAATTTTTGAACCACCGGCACCCCAAGAATCCGGGGCTCGCTCGACACGTTCGATTTTTTTTCTACCGCCGTATAAAAGCGCATATTGGCGAATGCAAATCGAGCGTGGCTGCTGCCTGTTTGAAAATTAATGACCGGACTGTAATTTGGAATGTTTGCAGGATTACCGCGCGAAACTCTTGTTTAATTATCGGTTCTGGCGCGAATTGTTATTGATGAACATTAACGGTTATGGCCGCATTTCATCGATTCGTGCCTTTCGACGCGATAATGGAGATTTAAATATCTAGGATCTCGATGGAATTGCTTCTACCAGGCATTTGTCTTCGCGTGCGAAACGAAGATATGTAATGAATTGAAAAATTTTTAGAATCATTTAGTATGCTAGTAATAATGTTAAAATATGTAAAAAAAAAAGTATTGCTGTGAGTATCGCGAAGTTAAAAATTCATAGCATCGTTGGCGAAAAAATATGACCAACTGAACAACAAATAAGAGCAAACGATAAGCAGACTAAGAAAGTTATTGCGCGCAAACACGTGAGAAGCTTTGCTTAGACTCAGCGCACGCGAAGAAATGTTTTCTCGAGGCTTTCTCTCTCTTTTTTTTCAAACTCGCTTTCAGACGATTTTTTTTTCTCTCCTCCTTTATGCGAGGAAAAACTCGGACACAAAAGAAAACACACTTCTCTGTTTCACTTACACTTTGTTCAAGAAAGTAAAGATATACTCTCTCGAGAGGAGACGGAAAAAAAAATCATATACATGTTATTTGAATATTTTATGTGGCACTCGCTTCGAAAGATAAAAAAAGAACGTCGCTCCATCTGAAAACTCATTGCAATGCTAGATACCTTTGAGACGTACGCGACTTATGTCGCTTAATCTAAGAGTGTATCGCGAGAGGCGTCACGGCCTAAGGCCACGAATCCTCCACTTCTCCAAATTGGAATGCTATGCGCGCGTGGAAATCCCACGCGACGAAAAAAAGTCTCGAAGCATTCCACCCGAATGCTAATCGCTGTAAAAGATTGAAGCCTTGGGGGGATTGCTCTAATTATACCAATTTGCCTTGCGATGGTGAAGTGATTTTTTTCTTTCAAGTGGGTCGATGTTCGAGTGATCTTGATGAAAGCTCTTTGCAAACTTTTGCACTTAATAACGCACATTTAAAACGAATCGTGACTAGTTTTTCAAGTCTTTCATCTCAATTTAAAATAAAGCTAATGCAATGCGGAGTACGAACAGACGGAAAATTCAAAACCAGAATTTATAACATCATGCGTTTAAAAAAAAAAAGTTTCATACGAAATTCACAAGTACTTACAAGATTATCAATACCATCGAAACCCTTCATAAATTCCAGTGAAAAAAAAAATTAACGTGACCGCTGAATAGAATCCTTTCAAGTTCTTTGAGAAGATAGCGAGAGCGAGCGAGGAGCGAGTTTCGCTTTATTGCGATTTCAGTTGGGTGCGTCCTAAGCGAAGCCATCTCGAGAACGGCCTCTCTGCATAACTAACGTCCGCTAAGTTGCTTTCCTGGCTCGTCCTTGCCATTAGGAGTGTATAACTGGCTGGAGCGAGTCTGTATCATCGCATTGTTTATCACTTTGGAAGATAATATTTGATACGTAGAACTCGATTGTCACATTCGCTCATCGCTTAGTGAATGTTATTTTCGTTCGCTACATTATAGATCCCATAATTTATCTCACCGAAGTACATATTCTTTCTTTTCAAGGTGTGTGTATCTTACGACAATTTTTCATCTCTCGGAACTTAATTCTTGTCAATTTTCCGGCGTCACCTTTTCTTTTATTTTTATTTTAAAAAAACTGCAGTCTCATCGAAATTAATATCATCCATTTAATACAGCCCCGCCCACCAACAACACATATACATGTGCATGCAATAGCCCCCCCCCCCCCCCGCAAAAAGAGAAAAATCGAAAAATCATCTCCCTTCGCAGCTGGACGTGCACTCGAAGCTTTGCCGTGAAAGCTTCCTGTACTTCAGGGAGAGCATATCCGAGTGGTATCCGTTTCTACGAAAAAGAAAAAGACATTGGCTAAGAATGGCTATCGGATTTCTAATGACCGATCGTCTCGTCTCCATCAATCTTCTCTTTTCGCCTTCCTTTTCTTTTTTTTTTTTTTTCATTTGGCTCGCACGTAGACACGCTAATGCGTCCTCGCCTTCTTTTTTGGGATATCACCTTACCATATCTGACATATCCTGCCAGGTTTTCTTCTTCTTCTTCTTTTTTCTTCATCGGTTTGTGTTCGGTCGAGATATATTTATAACTCGTACGTGACCGCGTTTTGTCATTATTTGCGCGAAGACGGAAAAAAAGGAGTGCGAAGTGGGCGATAAGAATTCTATTGACAGTTGACTTTTATATGGATTTCATTGAAAACATGATGCCTCGGAGTTTTCGTGAGGAAATTTTTGTTCGGCTCGAATGCGATCCATCAGGCGGCAAGAATTTAATGCGAATTGGAAGCCGTCTGGAAAAAAGATTTAGGTAAATACTTGAAATTGAAAGTCTACTTTTTTCTTGCTTTTTTTCGTCACAGCGTTTATAGAGTGTACTTTTTAGTATAAATCTCTTTCTGTCAGAAATGACTGCTTATACGTATCTTCTAGTTCCTCGAAAAAACTACCTTCATTAAAATGATCAAAAAATGAAAACCCCCATCAACAACTATGCCACAGAATCAATTGTTCCACACGGCATGCTCATCACATCTCGACGCGTCACCAAATAAACTAAGTAGCAAAAGCGCAAGAGAGGGGTGAGAGAGAGAGAGAGGGAGCGAATGCGCGAATAAGTAGTGACAGGCATTCACGTCAGGCAGCTGCGAGGGTAATCGATACAACAGTAAAGTTGCGCCTAACAAGGCACAAACGTGCGCTATAGACAATAGTACCGACCTAGTGACGGATTCTATATATATAGACCGATAGAGATTCGACGATCGCGATAAAAGTCGTCGTCGACGATCATTATTTTACTGATGTTACACACGAATAAATTTGAGGGAAGATCATTTGCGATCATTTTCCGAGATTTGACATTTATATCAATTTGTTCAAAGCTAGCTGTTACACGTTAAATCGTTATGTGGAGTATTAGGCTGTTAAGCACCCGTTAAACTTGCATTTGCACGGCTGCTTTCCTTCACAAGGAGCTTTCTCGCTCTTTCTCCCCCCAACACTTCTACACGCCCAATTACGTTCCCCTACGCACACGAACATCTATCAAAGTGCGGCTTCTTGGAATGCTTTTTTTTGTGGTCTCGAGAGATATACAGAGAGAAAAATGTGATGCTGAGCTCGCCTCGAAGCCACTTGCGTGCGATATCTGAAATGGGAATCTCTTTTGTTATTGTAAAATCAGTTTGATGATTTCTTCCAAACGAGAAAAGTTACTGAGGCGTAGTCGACTTTCTAGATAGCGATTGGATTCTTTCTTTTCACGACGTTAATGGATTTTTTTTTTCGAGCAGATTTACCTGCCCAAGCTGTAATATGTTTTAAGGTGAATAACAAATGTGGAAACGGAGAATCTTCTGAAATGTAATTACTTGATTACACGAGTTGTCAGACATGTAAATTGAACGTCGCACTGAATGTCTGATGAATAAGTACATTAGGTACATCGTTTGGGATATCATGCGATTAATTAGTTGATCAACGTATACATCGAAGCGAGGAAAAAGTATCCTAAACTAAACGCAACTCATTGTTCTCCACACTTGGTGCTCCAACGAATTATTACTACGATTAAATGCTCATTCGAACGGTTACACTGGAGTTCGAAACTAATATCATTTGAATTCGATCTCGTGAAATAGACTATCTCTTCCATATAGCGATAATAATATTACAAATGTTGTAATTTTGCGATTTCTTATTTAAATTTTCCTTAATTAAAAAAACCCGCGTTTAGTATTCAATCAACGCATTATACTGTCATAAAAGTATGTTTTTTAATACAGAACACATCCCGTATGGTCTTTTAGTTTTTCCTCGATCAACAGAAAATCCCGCTGAAATTGCAAAAGGCAACAATTCCAATTGGACGCTATCCAACAGAATGTACAAGCAAACAAAAGTCCGAAAAGAGGCTGGTCGAGAGGAAAACGCTGCATCCCCATGATGAGAAGTCGAGTAGTTCATGGAGAGATAGAGGAAGAGAATAAAAAGAAAAGCTAGAACAAATAAAAGCTCGAGCGGAAACATTGCTACTACACACGGAGAAAGCCGCAAGTTCTAATCGACGGGAAAAACCTAAGCTTGTATACTCAGAAAAAAAAAAGTCCGTTCTTATTATACTAATTGTCCAAATTATTTTCGATTAAGGGTCAACTCAGAAAAAAAAAACAGAAATTCCCTTGAGGAATATTCCCAAGTGTTTCGCTATTTGCTGGGCTGCGATGTGGGTCAATCATTTCGACACCTGAACTGACTAATGAGGGGACACGAAACCCTCGTGAATCTATATACACAACGTTGTCTTGGGATCAACGGCACGTGCAAGTAGAGGGTGATAGGTAGCTTATAGCTAGCCAGTTCAATTATTGAACTCGACGGATTCCGTTTTGTCGCTATATACACGTACCTACCTCGAGTTTTCCAACTTGGTATATAGAGATATGTGTATAAAGTTCGCCGTGTGATGAAGATATCTTGTTTTTGAAAAGTAGGCTGTCTTTTTTTTGCATCAGGTGCTATATGCACTTGAAGTTTTATCGTAACACTTCTATGTACATAGCTACACTAATTTTATACCTGTTAAATATGAATTTTAACGTACTAAGCCATGTTATTCTAATTTGAACATGCGGCTATTATAAATTTTAATGAACTAATTAATTTTCTACACCAGCTAATTATTCAAATCAAGCAGTATTATTATTCACTCGAACTGATAATTACAATTCTCATCAAATACAATATTGCTTATTAAGAGTAAAAAAAAAAGATGTCAATCACAGCGAAACACAAATCTCGTGCATACTTTAGCGAAGAAAAGATCTCATGCAGCAAAAGCTCAGCGCCCCGAAAAAAGCCGATCGTTAAACTCCAGTAAAAGCGTCGAGCGCTTTATAACGCTGAAAAACATCAACATAACCGAGCGCGGCCACATAAACTTCCGCTGCAGTGACTTCTTCTCGCCACGCCCTCAAACTTTCAACTCCGCGTGTAAAACTTCCGATTGCAGCCGTAGGTAGCAGCTAGCAGCAGCGATTTTCCATAATTGCCTTTTTGGGTACTTTTTTTCCGTTGCCAACAAATTCGGTGGAACGACGTAAATTGCTTCGCACAGTGAAATTGATTTATCGTAACCACCGTGTGTGTATGTATATGTAAAGTTTTAGTACTGCATATTCACGCGTGCCGCTCATAATCGCGCGCTGCATGTTAGATTTCCGAGTGGCGATACGGGTAATTAGCGTATACGGAATTTCTCTCTCTCTCTCTCTCTCTCTCTCTCTCTCTCTCTCTTTCCCTCAACCTATACTACTCACCCCTGTTGTTAATCTGATAAGTTTTGTTTGGGCTATTATAAAGTGTGCGTGAGGCTATATATGAGCGGCTAATTGCCTAACTTATTTATTTGAGCACGTTGCTTTCAATTAATTTATTTGTGTGTGAGCGCTCGCGTCGAGTTTGTCGTGCGCTCGTAGTTATAATTTGTACGATATTAATTGCCAGCTACGCTCATAACATGTTAATTTAATTAATTTATTAAATGAGTGTTAACGCTTTGGGATAATTATAAATACTTGCATGTATCTATTATACTTTCTAAGTGATTATCACTGTTTATAGAAGGTAAAAATGGCCTCGCAATTTTTTAAATTCATAAATCATGAGATTTTATTTTATAGAATTTTTTTCTTCGTCAAGTACAAAACATCTTGAAAATATTTCGCCGAAGAATAAAAAAAAAACAGAAAAGAAGCGAAGACTTACTTTTTCTTTATCCGCGCCTTTACAATTCTCACGGTCGACCCGCGCGCGCGGTGGCGAATGTTGGAAAAGTAATTTCGCGTTCTCGAACGTGCACATGGCTGGTCGCCGCGAGATATCGTTTCTTTTCTTTTTTCCTTGCTTCTGTACATTGAAATCGAAGACGTTCTAGACTGTCTTCTCACTCTTAAGAAGAATCCACTGCAATATACATGTACAAGAAGTAAAGAATCAAAGTGAAATTCTCTGGAAAGTCAAGAGTGAAAATCGGAAAATCCAAGCTTATACAAGAGCGAGAATATATCTGTCGATTATCTCGGCGAAAGCGTTAACGAGGGACGGGGATATCGATCGATCGTCGCGTCGTCTTCTTCGCCGCCACGACAAGGCAGCTGCCAGGAATTCAATTAGAAGTGCACCCTCCCTCTCTCTCTCTCTCTCTCTCCTGCCACACACGTATCCTTCCTCTCTGTATGTAAGGCTGCCTATCGTTATCCGATTAAGGTGATTTTCCTAACCCCTCACTTTTCTCTCCCTTTCCTCTCACACTCTCCAGTAGATGCGCTCTATGTTTAGTCAGACGTGCGCTGCGCGACGCTTTTAATCAAATTACACCCAGATGAATTTTAGATGATGAGCTATCTACCTCCATTAAATTTGATTTTATAACGTCAGGACGTATACGTCTGTCAATTTCGTTAATTACCAAGCCGAAAGTTTCATTGCTAGACTGAAGTCCATTTGCTATTCATGCCTACTAGCTTTTCGCGAGTCAATTAGCTATCGAGCCGATCAAATTTGCAAGAGCTGGATTTGGCTCTGCAGCTATAGAGTGAAATATAAAATTTTTCGCTACGAAAGGGAAATAAAGTTTGTTAGCAAGTTTCCTTCTCGAAAATCAGCTTTTCTCCTCGCTGGCGGTGGTGAATCGACAGTTTCATGAATTTATACAACTACTTTTCGTCACTTTTCGTACGTTCGCCAGTGGAAGGTAAAATTCAAAGGTTTCTCGGCGCACGAATGTCGGAATTAGAATTTGAAAGCGCGCAAATTGTAAAAACTCACAATGGCAAAGAAAAAAAACTCGTTAGTTCGCACGAATTAATTTTACACACAGAGGCACGAGTGTTTCGTGGATGCAAAATCGGGGCCAAAGTTGGGCGAAAGCAATTACATGATTCGTCGCGCTCTGGCGTCGGCTTAAAAACTCGCCTCTCCACCCTTCTTCTCTCTCCCTCTCTCTCTCTCTATCTCTTGCGGCCATGATTGATGAAGTCGAGAGTGCGCGTAATCGATATGAATTTCCCACATGACGCGAAGATCTGTCGAATGAGAGAAGAGGTCGTCGACCAACAACCTCGCGATAAAAAAAAGAGGGAAAATTTCGAAGGATGTTATGCTGCATATCAATCTCGGCATATATCGGCAAATTGATTTCTGACGGGAAATGGATAATGCTTCAATAGAATATACGATTTGTTTGGCTAGAAGTTTAATATTATACCTATTATGAATTTGTTTTATCTCTACTTAAAAGTCATTCGGTTGCAGAGATTATATCACGTAGTGTAAAACTTTGTCCAGTCGTATTCCAGTGCGTCAGTCGCGTAACGAGTTGAACGTAGTCACTTTATATTGCCCAGCGCGTATGTATACGGTAGTTTCTCAACAGCGCGAATATAAATTTAATTGAAAAATACGCAACTGCACTATATCAGAAAACTTTTGCGAGCTCATTTCAATGAAAAATCCATTTGTTTCACCAGCTGTCATTATCGAGATTTGTGGAAGCTATCGCGCACTGATTTATGATAATCTCAAGTTTAAAAACAGAAACATTAAAATAAAAGATCGTCGAAGAGCGGCAATCGCAACGAGTAAAAAAAAGTTGGATGAAGAAAAGAATTGTCAATGAGGGGATGAGGGCAGAAGGTATGCGGATAAGTGGATTATTGCGAGTTGGGAAACTATCAGGAGTTCTCGATATCGAAAGCTTCGGCAGAGGGAAATTGGCGTCTTTCTCAATCTGTACATCTTGACGTTCGCCTTCCGGGCGTTCGTTTAATTCCGCTCTCTCTCTAGCTTCTCTATTTGCTCAGCCCTTTTGATGAGAAATTAACTTTTTGTTATAGTAGCAGCAGCCCCGTCAATGAGAAACTTCTCTCCACTTTTACTTTGAATTAATTAATTTCTTGCGGCCTCGCGCGCGGCTTATCCCACATTCAAATTGCAAAATTCTTTCGCCAACTTTTCATCGGACATTCTTCTCGTATTTTTCGCGTTTGATTATAATGACCGTGTCGATAAAGTAGCGCTAATGAAGCGCATTATTATTGCAAGTTTCTCGTTAGAATTTCAATTCGCTACATAAATAACGTTCCTCGCGCTGCGCGTAATGACGAATTGTATTATTGCCGAGCAGCGGTATAATTATATGTGTGTACGTCGAATTCGACACGAACACATCAATTTATTTTGTTCGCTCTGTTCTTCTCTCGCTTCATTTTTCTATTACCGACATATTGTTCTTTTCCTTTGCTCGCTCTATTTTTCTACCGTCGTGTTTCTTAGATATTACATCCGTATAGCTTCGCTGGTTATCCCTCGCGCAAACCTTAACTCGACCTTATTGCTCGGAACTCGCTGTCTCGTTTGTCATTTCGATTTTTCTCCTCTCGTTCACTTGACTTCTCTCGATATGTTGGGTACGGAGCTGAGAGATTCCACAGGAGAAATTTATAAGCCAGCAGATAGTTCATTTTACGATTGGTAGATGGCGAAATACAACGTCGACTTTGATAGAGAATACGTGAACCTATCTAGAATATAATTTACGGTACTGTATTCCATTATATAAGAATTTATCTTGAGCTTTCATTCTTAAATTCTATGGCAAATTCTGGCTCGCGTTTCAAAATCTTAACTAAACAATAAAAAAAATAAACGTCAATTGACACTCAAAGAATTAAAAGTAAACTGACATTAGCGACAAGTAGAAAAGTGCCTGTATAGTCAGACGTACCAAGACGCCCATCGTCCACCCTATTTTCTTGAACGAGGTAGCCTTTAATCATGACATAAATTTCCCTGTAATCTAAAAAAAAACACTGAGCAAGGTTCGCTTAAGATGGTTTACGCGGCAGTTCGAAAGGATCAGCGTCCTCTTTTTTTGCTCTCTCTCTCTCTCTCTTCCGGGGTCTGCGACAACGGGTGCGCTTGGGATAGAGGCGATAATGATGACGAAGCTCGTCCTTTGTCGCTTACGCCAAAGGACCGACAGAATGAGGGACGGCGATATGTCCTTGGCTTTATTTAAGAGCAAAAAAAAACATCGACGTCGTTTTAGTACTAAATTTTTTTTTGCAAGAGTTACAAATGGAAGTTGCGATGAATGTTAAGAAGTTTCTAATCTAATAAGGAAAAAGTACCGTGTACTTGCGTTGGAGGAAAGAAGCTCAGTGCGAGGAATACGAAATTTAATTGAAAAAAATGTAGCTTCCTTCGTGCAACGAGAGTATTTTTCGTAAAAATGGAAAATCTTGAAATAAAAAGTATTGTCAATCAAGTGTTCGCAGATAACGGAAGAATCACTTATCATCCGACGACAAAATTTCTTCCTGTCAGCCGATATCGCCATAATTTTTTTTTATATATAACGAACGATCGCCGAATGGCCGCAAAAAAAATAGGAGAGAAGCGGGACGCGCGATAAGAGCACGAAGTGGCGATGTCTGAATTTCACTGCTATTGCGATAAGCTTCTTGCTTTTATTACAGCTTTTATCGTTTTATTGGCTTCGCTGCAGTTTTTTCGTATGCAGACGAGGTTATTTGCCGCGCTGCTCTGATAAAAGCTGCAAATGCTAAATAGATGCATATCGAGAATAAAAGAAATGAGATGTATTTAGATTTTCTTTTTTTTTTACTTTAGAAGTCGTGCGATAGGAAAGGAAATGAATATTAAAAGTTCTTTTTTTTATCTAGTTGGGGCTCAATTATTTGGCTCATTACCGTAACAACTTCGGCCGAAAACACTTTTGCCGAAGTTACTTAGCGCCAAGTTTTTTCATCAAGAAATCTGCCGGCCTCCTTAATTCCCATTCAGCGTAACCAGCGCCAACGTGCTAACGATCAGTGGAAAAAAAATACAGTGCCAGAAGCTAGTTCGAAACTTTGCGATAGTACTCTGCGAGTTTCGAGTTTGTACGTCCGGTGGTGTTTTTAAAACGAAGGTTTATACGACATGAACGAAACTATATAATCATAAATTACATTACTTTTTGCTTTTCGTGAAATCGTAAATTTAGAATATTGATATAATCAATCATAATTTAAATATTTTGTTGACCAAAATTTCACATAAATCCAATGTTTTTATAACATTTTTCGACGTATTCATAATATTAACGTGCATTTCATTAAACAAAATTTTCCAACGCGCTTTATTATTCAATTTATTTTTTGCATGCGATAAACAAGAAAATACAAAGAAATAAATAATATCCTTTGAATTTTAAAAAACCAAGTCGCTTGCTCGCCGCGCAATTACATTGCCAAGACAATCCCACGAGAGAACGCACTCGTAAAAAATTTTAAAGAGTCAGAAACATCTCAAAGCTCGGGCGAGGTTTTTATTGGTCGCTCACTCGTGCAAAACGGCTGCAAGCTGGTTTTATGCAAGCGTTCGTTTCTTTTTTTCAACCCTCGTATCCTTTTATAGCCACCCACATCCTTCATCCTAACTTTTCTTTTACTTCTGTAAGATGAACGTGTGTTTTACGCAGTCGAACGAGAAAAGAAGGAAAAGTCTCTGGCGCAATGACTATGAGAAATTCAGCGTCGTTTTACGATAATCGCCGAGTCATCGAAGAATGGAGTTAGTCGAGAATGCGAGGGAGGCACTTGGAGAATGTGAAGTCAAGAGTCTTTGAATTAATGTCATGATTCCTTGGTTAGGTATAGCTTTCCCTCTCGCTTTTTTTCTTTTTTCTCTTTCCCTCTCGCCAAGCTGCTTTTCCTTCGACTTGCCATAGGGGTGGGAATATTCCATCTGGAGTTCTAATGCCTCTTATTATTGTAAGTAGCCGCCGAGCTTGCGGGAATATTTCCAGGTTTTTATCTCTCGACACTGTTTTTACTGGCTGATGAACCGTGGAATTGGCTTTTATAATGGAGTTCAAATATGACATTGCTTCGCACTTTCTTTTTCATGAGCGTTCAATTCAATTTTTCGCTCTTTCAATATTGTTCGACTTTTCTTGCTTTCTATTCGGATTATCGCACTATTAATTAATCATTTTCAATAGCAGACAATTTTACAATAATTATTACCTTACAATGTATATTATTGTATAATTCTTTATAAATAATTGAAAGTCTTGCCGTTAGGGCAGTGGCTTGACAAGGATTATAAATGACTGAATACGTTAACCTTATGTGAGCATTACATTTACAACAGCTGTAGCAGAGAGAGTTATCTGATAAGTTTACATCGATATCAAAATGAAGTTGATAAGTCATTGTGGAACCATTCTTCACTCAACCTATTTTCGGATTATAATTGAAAAAACAACGACCACAATAAGGTACTTCGAAATTAACGTTTGATTTTTCAATAAATTGTCCTAGCTAGTTGAATTTCAATTGAAAACCTATTAAAGAAATTATATTGTTCGATGAAAATTAATTGCCAATTGCTGATTTGGCACTTAAAAATACAAACTTAACGAAAGATAAGCGACCAAAATTCCACAGCATTAATCAATATTAACACTCACAAATCACCGACTCCTTATCTACCCCTTGAACTCACTCTCTTGTCAAAATAAATCGATAACGAAGAAAAAAAAAGAAAGAAAGGTCCCAGCTCACGAAAAAGAAAAAAAAAAGAGAGAGTGAGTGAGTGAGATTGAGAGAGACGGAATATAGAAAACGCGGTCAGGGGGTTGAAAAAAGCTCGCCTACATAGCAATAAGTATATATACATATATACAATATCTGGCGTCCTCGTTCTCGTCCTGCGGCCTAAGCGCGAGCTAGTGAAGCTCGATAGGATCTACTCGCATTCGCGCTCCTGCATTTGGAGTCGAGTTCGATCGCCTAGCTCGGCTCGCTCGAGCTCGTGGCACGGAACTGATAATTACGAGCAACGTGCAGGCACGACATCCAGTGCATTGGCCTCTCGCGTTTACCCCTCTTTTCTTGACCTGCTCGTGCCTCTCTCTCTCTCTCTCTCACTCTCACCTGCACTGCATACTCAGGTTAGTAGGCGCTTGCCTGCCCAACGGCCAGGACGCCTAAAACTACTATTCACTCTTTCTCGCTACCGACTTTACTCTGCGTGAATTTGAATTTTTTAACAACTATATTTTCCCGTTTCCCCACGATCAATTTTAAGTACCTTCTTTCTGATTTTCTTTCTTGCTCTTTTCGCGTTTTAACGGGCAAAATTGATAATTAAGGAGTGCTAGGAATTTAAGAGCGGAATTAGCCGACGTTTTGACGCTAGCTGGCCTAGATCAAGTGGCCCACTACCTACTACGTGATTTACGGCCAAAGTTTATTTTGAGACAAAAAGCCGCGGCATTCGCTCGTTCGCTCGCTCGAGCTGCAAACGTATGGGAAACTAGTTTAATTTCTTGCCAGTGTGCCGTATTTTGCAAACTAACGCGGCTAAACTAACAATATCGCGTCGTGATTTTTCTTCTCCTGCCTTCGACAATGTTAGTATGAAGTACATCAACATGAAGTACATCCTCATACGTGTGGGTATGTATATTTTTTTTTGTTTCACCAGAATTTATTTTCACAGCATCAAAAGAAATTTCTTTGCTATCCTTTAGGCACCCCTCTCACACCTCCCGTTTTTTGTAAATGTTATTGAATCTCGCGAGACGAAGAAAAAAAATTTTTATCTTCGCCTGGCAGACCCAAGCAAATATTAGTTTTTCCCTCGGCCCACAAACAGATTACTCCGAAAATAAATGCGCGTCTGGAGAAGCAGACTTTGCGATTCAAAGCTCTTGAACAAAAAAGAAGAAGAAAAATATTCGCATGATACGCTGTATGCTAATGCGGGGGTGGGCGACAGAGAGAAAGACTAAGTAGGTGCAAATAAGACGTCGAAGAATACGGATAGTCGTGTTTACAGCGACGTTACTTAGTTGTTGATAGCTTTGACAATTTGGCACTGCTCGAGCACTGACGAGTCGTTGATTTATGCATGGAATTTTAATCCGACTACGTTGAGAATTGAAACAGAACGCAGTTGCTGGGGAAATTTCTCGTTGATTTTCGAGTCTGTGTTCCGCTGTCGTGATGAATTCGAAGGATTTCGTAAGAAAATTTATTCGTGCAACAATTTCAATAATTCAAATATTACGGATGCTCGATTTCATTCAAAAATCGTTGAGACAGGTAAAGAATTTGAATGGATTTTTCCGCGAGCTTGCGATTATTTATCCCTTGAAAATGGCTCTGACAAAAGCACCCGTGATGGGATCTACCTGAAACTGCACATATGGAAATAGGTCGAATGAACAATTTGGGGAAAATAAAAACATGAACAGTTATAGATACGATAAATTTACAAATCGATATGACACTTGTCGTATTCATCGGTAGGTCTACGTTTGAAGGTAAATTATGTAGCTTCCATGTCTGCACATATCGATTTTTTTCTACTTAAAAAAGAAGGTTATGTAAAAAAAACTTAAAAAAATAATTCACAATGCTTCAAGTTGGAAATGCAAAGCGATCTAAAGTTCGCAAAGAATAAAACAAACGGTATAGCGATGACAAAATTCGATCCCTTAGCAGCTGTAAGAAAGCTGACCTAAAAGAAAAAGAAGAAGTAGGCAAGTCACGAAGAAGCGAGTAAAGCGAAACTTGCGCCCTGGCAGACCGTCTGATCTCGAGACAAATGTTATGTCATTGTCTCTCGGTTGTTCGTAACGTCGAGGCGAAAATCCGTTTATCGAGGTGTCTTTGCGAAGAGCATCCGCGTGCGCGCACACACACAAACAAATCGAGGCCACTTCTGGACTCGCAATCGAACGTTTCGCGTGGATTTATACGTTGCCTTCGTCTTCGGAATCGAGAAATTTATTTTCCTCTGGGTGAACGCGCTTTGCAAGTTCTTTGCTTCCCCTCAGATTTTTTCTTACTGTCTATATGACTTTGAAACTACTATAATTTTGTTTGACTTGATATGTTTTCATCGAAAAGTAAATATTCGGAGCAATTAATGTATGAAATAAACCACGAACCGACACTATGACATGCGGTGGAGAAGCTGCACACTTGGATGATTAGTGAAGTGAACCAATGTCAAGCGCGGTTAATCCTTGGCTGTATGGTCGCTTGAATAATGTGGCTTTGGTGGTTTAACAGTATTTTCATATTCAACAAAGTGAGCGAGACTTGCTAGGCTTTGACATTTAGGTTACAGTGACTATGACATAAGCACCGAATACTGAGTAGCTTCAATTTTAGATTACATCAATTTTGATAAATTCGCCACATCGAATTAAATTGACATTATAAAAAAACTCGAAGCCAATAACCGCATTTCTACGGTACCGTAAAAATATAGTCAATTCAACAGTCTAAAATCCAATTCTCGTGCTACTCCAGGATATATCCCCCCCTCCCCCCACCTTTCAGGCTCATCCCAACGCGGAGCTTTCGCGAGAAAGTCAATGTGAAAAAAGGCAGACTTTTTTCTCTCCGAGACTTGTACATCTGCGCGCGCGCGCTTCGCGGAATATAAAAACCGAGACGGCTCCGCATGGCCTGCTTCGAAGAAAATCTACCGAGTTAAATTGTTTTAAGATACCGGATATGTTTGAGCTTTTGCTTTTATGGCTGTTGCTTCGAGAAAAAAGATGTATTTCGGTTGGCTTTTGCGGGCTACGCGATGTGAAAATTCGATTTATTTCATGGATCGTTGACCGTACAGTTGGAAGATGTATGGTGCAAAAAAAGTGGTATCGCTATGTATCAGATTTACTGTGTAAAAAGTCAGATTTAAAATTAATGTTATATTGTCAAAATAACTGTTTACAAAGCACGTACACACTGCTCGTAGTTTTTTTTCTTTCCACTCGGCAAAATAGAAAACTCCACGCAAGGCAATCAATTGCCATACGTCAAAGCAGCACAGTTGCGACACGTACAGAAGCACCCAAGAAGCTGAACGCTACGCGCGGCGAGAGCCGATAAATTATAGGAAAACTCGGTGGAAGCCAGATAGCTGATTCATCGTTAAAACTTGCAACTGAAAATCGGACTTCCGGCGCGTGTCGATTGGCGCGTCTCGCGAGTGGCTTGTTTAGCGTTTAAGCTCGTCCACCGAGTAATCTCTATTTTCACAACACAGCGTCCACCGAGTTTCACAACAGTTATACGATGCTGTACTATATAGCGATCGGGTTATAAATCCCGAGATTTTTACATTACTGAATTTTTTTTAGTGTTATACGTCGACGTTTTACAAATGATTTATCGATTTTATTTTGCACGTATGTTCTATTTAGAGTTTCGGATGGTAATCGGAAACATTTTACTTGATTTTATTAAGAGTGTCAAATAGCTACATTGATCTGAAATATAAGCAGTACAGTATAGAGCAGCAAGTATTTTCTATCACCTTATACGTCGTACATTCACGTGTCAAGTAGAACAAGTCAAGCATGGTAAGACGCGGTGGAAAAGACGTAGCCTTCACATCATTTTCTCGCATCGCCTTTTCCGTAACATCAAAGCAAATCTGCAAATGTTTTCCGACTTCCGAATTGAATTTCTCGTTAAACATACATTCGAAACAAAATTACAACATTAAAGCTTTTTTTTTAAAGGAAGCGTGTAACAAATGTACTGTAACTTTTTTTCCGCGAGCGAGCGTGTTTTAACAGCGTTTACAATTGTTCGATTTCCATCTCTCACTCGCGTACGTGTGCCCTTTTTTCGCCCGCAATCGCTTTAGTCACACGAACTCGTTCGACGAAGCGTTAAATTAAATCCTGCTCACACGGATATACGCCAATTTTTCAGACCCTCGCTTTTCTTTTCTCTCTCTTTTTCTCGTTTTGCCTGTTAGCTCTCGTTCTCTGGCAGTTCGCTTTCGTTCGGTTCCATCTAACTTTGTTGAGGTTACTCTTTGAGTGGGTATCGTTTCTTCTTCTTTTTTTCGAATGAACTTTTTTTACTAGTAATCGAATTTCATGTGTGTTCTAGTTCAAACATGTCAAATTCGATGTAAACGCCCATTTTCACTGAAAATTTATCTGAAACATGTTGAAGATTTTTATTTTCAATAAGGGAAAAAAAATTCATAATAGTCGAAACATTTTTAGACATCAGGCTCTAGTCTTCCACAAACCAACCCTGCCACACACTTTGACCTGGTCTCGAAAATTTAGGACACGAGCAGCAATTTTCAGCACAAAGTTGGAAAAGAGAGAGAGAGTGCACAAGAGTAAATGCAAGCTCGAGAGACGAATGGACTCAAGCGCAATATTTTATTGTCGCCGATAAGCTGCCACGATTATTAGAGCGTTCCCTGTTTCAGTGTCAAGCTTCCTGACGTGTAATTACTCCTCCGCTCTACATCGACTTCTCTCCCTCTCACTCTTTTATTTTCAAATAAAATCAAATTAAATTATGTTCAACGTAATAAATAAAAAAATTTACAAGTGACTAGTTATAACTGAAATTTTTTTCATTTATTATGTTCAACCCATACTGACGTAAGGTATTTCAAATTATGTTTATTGAAAACTTTATAATTAAAATTTGAAAATTTGCAGATGAAGTCACATTTCAAAACACTACGTATGTTAGTTTAGCAAACCGAAATATAATCAAATAAATCATACTCGTCGAGCGGCTCTCTGTAAATAGGCCAATTTGAATTCCGTCAAGGTGAATTCACGCACGCCAGACACGTAAATAAACACGCTTCAATCGAGCTTTTACTGACTTAATCGAATCGTTACGTAAAATTATCTTTACTCGGAAATTAGACAATCACATATTGTTATAGAGTCAGTTCTAAATTCGGGGTTATAATGCACATTTAGCTTGAAAATCATTCGTACATTCCGAATAGTTGCTAGCCGGAAATTCCGGCAATTTCCGACCGAGGGAATACCTCGGCACAAACCTATTGGGAGACGCACATTCGACGGAGTTTACGTGCGATGAGTATATAGCCTTCTAATGTGATCGTATTCAGTATAAGCGAACTTGAGCAATTGATGTGACGTGCACCCTTGATTTGAGTGCTTCAACTTTGAATGTTATAGAGTCTGTTAGCACGTGTTCTTCTTCTTTTTTTTTCTATAGCCAATAGAATGAAATGGCAGAATAACTATGGCATTATGCAACAGGTATACTGCATGGCTACTCTCGAGAAGTAGGCTACTCTAACTGCGATCGAAAGACTGCAATGGAACTTGCTATTCCGTGTCAAACTTATTAATCTCTTGATTGTCAGTCGACACTATTCCATCACGCAGTATTTGAGATAGCAGTTGTATACGTCTATGTAAAATTCACGCAGAACGAACAAATAAAAATTGCTTGTATTGACGAATAGTTTTAAATCATTCAATTTTTTTCAAAATTGAGCAGAAATAATTCAGTGGCATGTGTATTTTAAAATCAAAACTCACCGAACAAAAAAATTGGCTCTCTCAAAACACGCCTGAAAAACGCGCGCGCGATCAATCGCGAAACAAGTGACGTTATTCGCGTGTGGCTAATTCGCCGTATGGCTGTATTGGGCCATATGTCGCTGTTTGCTCATGTTATTGGAACGATCGAAGATTACACACAATACGTGTGCGAGCGAGTGCAAAAATCTGCTCGGTCATCCAGCTCTTCGCTGCTTTCTTTCACTTCTTTTTTTTTCGACGATGTCTATTTGCAAGCTTCATTTATTGTACAAAAAGTGAGAGAGAAAGGCTGCACTTAAAAATTGACGCTCGTAAAATTTAAAGCTTGCGAGCTGTGTGTGTGAATTATATAGCTCTATTTTTTTCGTTTGAATTTTACAAAAATGATGCTTTACGAGGCTCGTAAAAAAATAAAAAAAAGTGTATAGCGTGAGATGTGTACACCAGCGAGCGAGCGCATTCCCCGTGCGAGCAATATTTTTCTCTCGCCACGAGCTTACTTATGCGTGGCCGGAAATCAGAATGTTTATATTACGAGTTATGCGAGGATAATATGAATGTTTTAAAAAATATTTGGCGAGAAATTCATCGCGTTTTAAAATGAAAATTGCAACGAACGCTTTCGCAAATTACGAGCGTACAATTAAGCGTTTTAATTCAAGGTAACTTTTATCATCGAAATTACTTGTCGCGTGCACTTATCACGTTATTTATTACCCGTCGAATTTCAAATCGAACAAAATTAAAAAAAAAACCAATTACCGAAATCTTTTAAACTCGTCCTCGGTTTCAATCAATCTTGCACCCAGATGCTTTTGGGATGTCGATGCCACCCACCAACCCAGAAAGCGCCAAGCCGTTTAAAATACGTTAATTTCACGTCGTCGCGTGCATTTATGTGCCCGACTCCCCTCCCTTTGACCTATGCACCGAGCAAAAGCGTGTATATACGTATATGTAAATCTTTCCGCTTTAACGAGCGCGCGCGCGTTGTGTAATAACGCTACGGCATAAAAGGGGGCCACCTGAACGCCGCCAACGTGGAATAACGGAGACCTGCCGAAGATTGATGAGGCCCCAGTCTGTGCGCTGTATATGCTTGCGTGTGCCTTCGACTTTCGCGCGCTAACTTTTTAACGCGTTTTAGATGATATAGCCTTGATTTTTTTTTCATCTTCGATGGCTATAGATTTTTTTAAATTTTATTATACGCGAAAGTTTTTTTGTTTCGTAAAATTCTCTTTGATTAATCACGTTTACGTTTATTATAGGAGTAAACGTCACAAACAAAGTGAATTATTATCCTTTACGATACTGCAGAGAGGAAGGAAGCTTCATAATATAAAAGAATGAACGAACCAACAAAAAATTATAAAAAAATGTCTGAAATGACCATCCAAAAGCTGCTATCACTTCTAACGATCCTCGCCGCATAATCCCGCCGCGCTCGTTTCATCATTTTACGCTTAACCCAATCTTTTGACTATAACCCGTATGGTTTTGGTTCATCTGCGCGCAATCCCTTCGCAGCGCATAAAACACTTTAATAAGAGCTTGTAAAAAAAAAAGAACACGTTGCGCTGTAATAACGCCACTCGCATACTGCACCGTCGTATAATCTGATTCAAGAAGCAACGTGGAAAAAAAAAAAAAAAACAGGGAAAATGTTGTCGATGTTACTGGCATATGTGCGTTGTATTTGAACTCGATATAGACACTATAAGTAATAATGGTTGGTCAACGAAAGCATTTATTTTTTATCGCCTTGCGAACGCTAGAGCGCATGCGTTGAATTTTTTTTTGCTAGCATTGCAAACTTTTTTACGACACACTTTTACAAGGAAAGTAAAACTCAATAATATTAGTTACGCTCAAAGTTAGAAAAAATATATCACAACAAGATTAAGAAGCACCAAAAATGCGTGTTTAATCGGATATTAAACAAAAAGAATAATTAGATTTCACGTAGGGTATCCCCGAATCCTGCGGATCACGAATCAAAGTCCTTCGAGCGTGGAAGGCCTATAAAAAAAGTTATGAGCATGAACAAAAGAAGTATTTGATAGGTTTCATCCGACAGAAAGGTGACCCTGTCTCTATCAAACTTTATGGTTTCGTGAAAACTATATAAGTATTTAGTAAAGGAGACGAACGGTTCCTTTTCCAGAAAGCACTAAAATAGTCTAGGATCATAATGTTGAAAGACAATAGCTTCGGCTGCAGAACCTTTTTTTTCATTATGAACTCGTCGTCTCGCAAACAAGTTATATATTTAGTTCAACAATCACTTTTATATCCCACTTATCTCTAGAAAAAAAAGAAAATTTCCATTGTTATAAAAATAAAAATATTAATTCGATGATTGTTATTGTTGTTGTTTGAACAGAGAGCGCGGGCAAAGATGAGGATCAGTTTGCCAGGGGCGGGCAACCCCCTGGTACAGGAGATAGCGGGGACGAAGGTAGCGCAGGAAGGGACGACGACGAGGACCCGGACGAGCAACCGGCACCTCTGAGAATGGCGGGCAATCGAGTGCCCATCGGCTTTTACGCCACCGAGAGCAGGGACGACGACGACGAGGATCCAGATGAGCAACCGGCGCCACTGAGAATGCCGGGCAGTCAGCGACCCATAGGCTTCTTGCCGTCGCTCACCGGAGCGCGGCAGCGTGCTCAGCGCGCCCATTTCAACTTCGATCCCGAAGCGCCACCGCCATCTCCGCCTCCTACTCAGCCCCAACCGCAGATGTGCCTACTTGAGAAACCTATCGATAACAAAGTCAAGGTGAGTGTGCATTCATTTCAACTTACTTTTTTTTCAATTTACTAAAATAAATTTATGAAGCTCGGAATCATAGATTCAAATACTCGGTTACAAATTGCAATGTTATACGCAGTAAAACTGTGATGGCGAATGGTTGCTGCTATCATTTCCTGCTGAAAGTGTGGCAAGGAAAAAAAATTCGAGAAAGAGAGAGAAAAAAAGTATTGGTAACGCGATAACAACGTTAACATCGTCGGTCCAATTTGCGGCAAAGTTTCCTCACTGAATTCCGCCGCGAAACTTTCCTTCTTTCCGTTCGTCCGCCACCACCTTCTTCTGCGTTTTTTTTTTATTCTCTCTCGCATTCTACGTTTACTTACCCCGTCCTATCTTCTCGCGGTCTGACCGTACCCGGCCTTCCTCCACTGAATCTACTATGTAAACCCGACCTCACTTTCACCTTTTCTCTCGATCGCGTATATATACTTTTTATTTGCTCAAATCGAATATACGTCGTGAAACGAAAATATTTGAGGATTCGTCAGATGAGAATTGCTTTTCCTCACAATGCGAACGACAATTGAGTTTGAAAATATAAATGTTCTCATATATGAAGCCTTGCAAGAAGCCAGAAGACTTTTCTTTCGTACGGAAATATTATTTCCCTTGAAACTCTACAAAGGCATATGGCTTTCTTTGTATTGCTCCTTACTCTGAAATACACTTATTGTGTATGCTGTTTGAAGTGGATTCTCAAAAAGTCAAACGTTTCTCGCACCATCTATTATTCGTCAATTTTTCCCTCGATTTCCCGCCAAATCATTTCAGTTTATACAAAACCAACAAACAAACATTACGTCAAACATTTTCGCGCAGATATGGTACTAAGCTTGCGTACGTGAAAAATTACGACAACATACGTCGTCCCCCAGGTAACATTGGCGTCATATCGCACGGCGTAGTTGCATCCCACGTGCACGTATGTCGCCCTGTAACAGATCAGAGAAAGAGGGAAAAGCGATCCATCATCATCTTCATTAGAGGCTCGTGCGCTTGCGATGCTTGCGAGATCTTCGGGGGATTTCACGTCTATTTTGCGTCGGATATGACAGAGAAAATGAGACGACATCATGCGGGGGCGAAGGGCCAAAAAGCAGCGTTTATCCAATTTTTTCTTATCAATCATTGTCTATCCGCGCAAAATTACGTTTTCGTCAATCAAATTTCGACGAATATATTGTATACAGCTATACGATCTCAATAAAGAACAACCAGCGCAGCGAGAGAGAGAGAGAGAGAGAGAGAGAGAGAGAGAGAGAGAGAGAGAGAGAAGAATTGGAATAGTTGGCGCTTTCTATCTCGCTCTGATGAATTCGCGCTGACAAAGTTTGCTGATTGGGTTTTGGGCGAGCTGTCTAGTACAGTATATATATACGAATGCGCGCGGTTTCGATATTTCGGAACTGGAGAATTGAAACCGATACACGTAATTCCACTCGACTCGACATGTCATACATAGCCTAATTCGGTAAACTCATTTCCCATTTCGATATGATGTCTCTCCAAAGAAACGACGAAAGGAAAAAAAAAAGAAAAACAAGCAATCACATGACAATCCGCGCCTACATTTATATAGCCAGCGATATGTATATCCCCGCAGGACACTATAGACACATATCTTTAGAGACGCACGCACACACACACACACACGCACGCACAAGGGGTTATCCAGCGCCCTTAATGACGCGCCGCGTCTCGTATTTCGCATCAGCAAGCGGAGGCGCCACAGTGTCGACGAAATGCTCAGCGCGATATGACATCTTTTTCTTTCTCTCTCTCTCTTTTCTCGCCGTAAAAATGTCAATCGAGATCTCGAAGGCAACATGCGTTATATTGCACGAGACTTACCTTGAGCTGTCCATTAATCGCCAAGGCAAACATGAGGACGTAGGCAAAGTAGCATCAATCAGTGAACGTTGCAGTGCGCAGCTCGTTATTGACCAAGGGACAACACAACGCTCCTCTCGTTAATCCGTATACTACCTCTCTCTCTCTCTCTGGTCTCGTTATGTTCTCTTTTTTTTCTCTCTCTACTATAGTTGTTTTGTCGGCGAGAGGTGTTTTCTTTCTTTTTCTTCGGCTTTGTTGGGAAAAACTGTCATTTTAAGAGAATTTTTCTTCCTCTATTTTTAAAAGAATTATCCTCGTGCCGTGTGCTAGCGATTAAGGACGAAAGAAAAATTCCAACGCCCTGAGATACTCGATTTCAGTCACGTACTCGGATATCGTTAACTGCACGGCGATAAGAGATTCGCATAATTGAATTTACTTAATCTCGGAAAGAACTCTTTCTTTATTTTCAAGAGGATTTTTTTAATTCAAGCTTCTTTATGCAGCTGTAAACTTTAGAAAAGAGAATCTCTCGAGAGAGACACTCCTCGATTTATTTTACTTTTTTTTAAACTTTCTTCAAACCTAAACAATGAAAAGTGGACTCGTTTTACGGCTTTTCAACGCGGCTCTTCTCTCCCCCTCTCTCGTCAAGTCGCCGAGACAAGAGTAAATTCCCCACGGTTCCAGAAAGAGAAAAAAAAACGAAAAAATAAACGTTGAAAAAAACCATACGGAAACAAAGAGCACTCGGAGAAAGAGACTGCAGAGAAGAGAAAAAAAAATCTGACGAAAAAGAAGAAAAGGAAAAAACGACTTAACTTAGAAAAATGGATAGCACGCTGATATAAAAATGTCTTAGCAGCGTCGTGAGGTAAAGCGCGGGAACAAAGAGTAATGGTCTCGCGAGCGCAAGAAAATAAACGCGAGTTTGATCTCTCCGCGAGTTAATTGACACACCGCGCTGAAACTTAAACTTTTCTGGAAATATCAACGTGAAAAAAAAAATTAATTAGCAGAAGACGCAAAGAAAAAAAAAATGACGAAAACACCGAGTTTCACACACTCAAGTAAAGGCGAAGGGGGGGTATATACGTACACACACACACTCATTGCGCATTATTAGCCCACTCGCGCGCCAGTAGGAGGTTGAAGACGTGGAGTGTTTACCGGGGCGCTCCCCTTAATTGTGCCGCGCCCTCGGCACACAACGCTGTCCATCAACGTCGGCTTTTCCTACGCCGCCCGTGATATATATATCCGCGCGCTTTGCCGCGTGTGCGCTTTTATGTCGTACACGATATGTATATACCTCGGATATTCCCAGTTAAACAGATCAAAGCGCAACCGATATGGATTATATTGGCCAGTGCGCTTCAACAGGTGGCGCGTCAGAGTTCGTTTGCACTCGACTGTAGTGCCCCAACTTTTTCTTCCTTTTATTTTTCTTATTGTTTTTAGTTGGAGAAACAATTAATTGAATTTTTAGAACAGCTGTGCCGGTTTCGACACGGCAAACATTCAATAGAAAAAATATATTGTTAGAAAAAAACTATTTTTTTTTTGATTGACGATAAAACCGTCTGCTACATAAGTACTTATATAAATGAGAATTGATCGCGATTGAATGGAGAGAACAAATAAATTGAAGAAAGGGAAATATTTAATTGACACTAGAGGATTATGAAGTGCGTGGCAGCGCAACGGTTCAATAGAAATATTAGCGCGGAGAAACGTCGTCCAATAAGTATATACAGATATACACGCGTGCCGCAAGCCTAGAACGGGAGTAACGAGAAACTCGAGTACACAATAGACTAACATTGCCAGGTTAATTGGTATCCTATTCGTATATAGTCTATCCCTAGTTTTATTTTTTTTTTAGTTTTTCTTCCACAATACTCCATTGTTATCGTTATTTCTATCTTTCATATCCCAACTTGCAAAATACAAAAAAAGAAAAGAATATATAGCACGCACAAGAAATATATCAATAGTAACGAAAAAAAAAACATGTAGGTGTATGCAAGCTTTTTTTCGCTCGACGAAAAGAAAAGACGTGAAAAGCCCTCAAGCAAGTCAAATAAGAAAAAAAATGAACGTAGAGTGGACTCGCGTTGGCTCTACAAACTTCAGCGAGAGAGGCATTCATCATTCGCGACCGAGCTCGAGGAACAGACCAAGTCGTCTATCAAAATGGACGCTGAATTTGTATTACGAGCCAATTCCTTCATCGGTGAAATCAATCTTCTTTGCTCTTCCTGGTGCTTTTATCACTGGTTTTTTTTTCAGCCCTACTCACTGGTTTGCTTTCTCCTGTTAGTACTAACTAAAATGCAATTGTGGCACTTCTATTTCTAAAATACTCCGAAATTTTAACACTAGAGGGATCAAGATTTCCATTATCGTTCGTAAAAGTATATGTTGCTATGTAATTAATAACATTACCGACGTTCTCTGTTCATGAATTTATAAATGAAAGTACTTTCAAAAACTATCTCTGTCTCAACTGTAATATTACATACACGATATAAGCACGTACATCGAAACGTTTACGTATTACAGAGGCACAGCATCCATGGCATGATGGAAGATGAGAACGTGATAAGGCCGCACCAAGAGTTGAAAAAACTCTCGCTGGCTGACAAGAAGTTCCTGCTAGCCGTGGAGCGCGGTGACGTGGCCGGCGTCAGAAGGTCAATAACTGTTTTTTTTTTACACCGCCTACTTGAATTTCATTATCCTTCAATTTTTCGTTTTGAATTTACGGTAATAAAGTGATTGTCGGTATGCCACAAATTCATAACGCCAATTAAGCCAACTACCCTCGGAAAGCACATACACCGAGTTTAGCTTAATTGCAGCTTTTGCCGCCGGAAGAAAAATGCGCGTTTCGCGAATGCTTTTGCGAAAACAACGCACGTGCGCCAGAGGGTAGCGCTTTTATTTATTCATTCTTCTTTTTTCACTCTTGTTTCATATTACGCTTTTTTCCGTTCCGAGTACTGGCGTGCAATGGCCGCGTACAAACGCTTTTTTTTATAAAAAAGCACACAAAAAAAAAGAAAAAACGTCGAATGAAGAGTAATATGTACGCCGACGCTGTTTATTCGCCAATGATAAATTCTCATTTCATGGCTGACGTGTCGCGTATGTTTACTACTTGCGTGAGTCAGTCGCTTTTTAGGACTTAATAATCTCGCGGAAGCTCGCCCCTCGGAATTTATATTCTGTACACTAACTCTGTTTTTATTGTTTTTATTGTTACGCGAAATATCTCCGAATCTACTTTATTCGTCATTACCACTTTTTCATCTCGTGTCTCATGAGTCTTCGTCAGTTTTTTTTTAGTATTGCTTTAACGATGAAATTTTATTTTCGGCTTTCATCGCGATATAATCCTGCTGTTCAAATTTGAATACGTGTCGGGCATAAATACATCTTTTCTACTCAAAAAAGTCAAACTTACATGCTACCGAAATGTTTCGCAAACAATTACAGTATGCTGGAAGACAAACAAAACCATATAAACATCAACTGCTGCGACCCGCTGGGCAGATCGGCACTATTGATGGCAATCGACAACGAGAATTTAGATATGGTGGGTTTGCTGATCGACTTCAAAGTCGACACGATGGACGCGCTATTGCACGCAATATCCGAGGAATTCGTCGAGGCGGTGGAGCTGCTGCTGGAGCACGAGGAGATGATGCATCCAAATGGCGAAGCCCACGTAAGCAGCTCCGTGTCGTCAGCTTACCATAAGCCCGTTTGCAGAGTATTTATTTCATTCGCTCGTTTTATTCACAATCAAAAATAAAACAACTTTATTACACTCTCTCGCACATCGATCTCCAACATCGCGACACGACAAGCTTCAACTGACGATTGGTTGATCTCTCCTTTTTTTCGGTGCCTACATGTATAGACGTTTCGCTTGATTGATGAGAATGTCAAAATATTGATGTTTCGTAAATAAACGTTGTGTCAAATCTTTGATGTACTGACGTGTATGGTGAATTGCTTAGTTTTCGTGCAAGATTTGCAAAGCACTGATGCAAAATTGAAAAATTATTTGCACACCTTGTCGTTTTTCGTTTCATTTCGTAGACTTAATTGAGCACTGAATTCAAACTAATCACCAGTTGAGTACATTATGCTTTTATGTAAAAAAAAAAGTCTCATCGTGACTGCCAATAGAAGTAATTAAACGAACAGCATGAGAAAGAGAAAAGCGAGCTTCGACAATGTGTATTTTGTTTCGAGTTTTGTAATCATGCAAATGTACCGGAAATATCTCAATTTCCGCTGTGAAAACATTGACCCAACTACGCACAGTGTAAAGTTATACTTTGTGTCAACGCTCTTTATTTAATTAAAGCTTCAATTTTGAAATTAACTCTCGTCTGGAAATTTTTCCCGGCTTATATTTCGACTGCTTATATATAATTAAAGCACTGCCGGGGCACTGCAGAGTGAATAAGGCGCTTGCGCTTGCACAAAAAATAAGCTTCATTTCACTTGCTCGCACTATTTAGCTTTAAAAAAAACTGGAAACTTTTGCTGAATGATGACCTCATTACGCTCGTGCAAGCTTATAAAAATGAATTGAATGTTGAATGGCCAATCAGCGACTGAAAAAAAAATGTCACGATGCAGACTCGTAGTTGGTAATCAAGTTAACTAATCAGGAGATTATTGTCTTGTTGTGTGGGTGCACAGAGCTGGGAGCGACTAAAACCTGAAATGGCAACCTTTACGCCGGATATCACCCCCCTCATACTCTCCGCTCACCGGGATAATTTCGAGATTATCAAGATCCTACTTGACCGGAAGCACACACTGCCGATGCCTCACGATGTTCGCTGCGGGTAAGAAATTCAACAAACATTGTAATAATGATTTATAATTTTGCGTAACCGCATGATTGATGATTGTTCAAGGTGCACCGAGTGCGTAAGGTCGCGCAACGAGGACTCGCTGCGACACTCGCGTAGCCGAATAAATGCTTACAGGGCACTGGCCTCACCCTCCCTAATCGCCCTCTCATCCAAGGATCCCATACTCACAGCCTTCGAGCTCTCCTGGGAGTTAAGACGGCTCTCCTTCCTTGAGCACGAGTTCAAAAACGAGTATCAGGTGAGAAAGGATTATCTTCGCTCGTTCTGATTAGCCGGATTTCACTGCGTTCACGTAGTTTGCTAATTCCCCCCCGTTTAGCTTCACACATCTTTTTTTTCTTCTTTTATTCTTCTAGTTTAATATTTCCCGTTTATTTAACAAAATTTTTTTTACGAGAACTTGAGGAAATTCCGTGTAATACGCTTGAATATTAAGTGAAAAATTCAGAGAGCTGTGAACACATTTGACTAAAAAAGATCCCCTTTTTCCCAGCTCCGAAACAATTTTCATCTTCTTGAAAGCATTTTCATTCCGCGTTAAAAGGAATTGGAGGAAAATTTCCACGATGAAAGAGCAAACTATATTTTACGAAACATTTTTAAAAATAATATTCGTAATACTCGACATCTTGATATATACATACATTCATTATTTTTAACTTTAAAAATGCGTACATTCCGCGATTTTCAAACGCCAAGCGCAGCGACAAACTTGCCTGGCGTCTCAATTATCCGAGGATACACAGGACTCGGAGTTGTCTCTCGGACCTTCTCGGGTTTGAGCTTTAAATGCACCCTCTTGCCTTTGATTTATGTCCGGGCCGTAAATCAACGAGGTTACGGGCTGCGCTCTTCGCTTGCTAAAGCGTTTCTAACGATCCACGACGTGCACGTCAAGTCTGTTTAGTGTGGACGAAAAGAGAAAAAGAGAAAACGTTGCGATTAAAATTGTCACCGCGCGGGCGAACAAAATTGATGGTGCAATTAAGATTCAAAGCCGAGCATAGTATCGACAAATTAAGGCGCGTCGATCAAAACTTATAACCACCGCGATAGTAAGAGAGAGGATGGGATCTCGATGTGGCAGGCTCTCATCAAAAGTGGAAGTAAGTACTCCGGCGCTTGGGCGATTAAGCTCTACTTTGGAAAGCCCTCGCTCGCTTGGAATTGCTAAATTGCGCCCCGCGGGAATGACGCCACTGAGCTGAAATCTCGTTAAATGTTTTAAAAGCCTTGATCGGCTGTTGCTTTTCTCGCTCTTTCCGCGCTAAATGGAAAAAAAAATTTTTTTCCTTTCTGTTTTTGTCGTTCAGGAGCTTCGAAGGCAATGCCAGGATTTCGCCACTGCCTTGCTGGACCACACGAGAAGCTCATACGAGCTCGAGGTGCTTCTCAATCATGATCCTACTGGGCCAGCTTTCGAGCACGGGGATCGTATGCATCTCAATCGACTCAAATTGGCGGTCAAACTTCGACAGAAGAAGGTAATTTTATATAGTTTCAGGAGCTTGCAAAGTAACCTATCCATCATAATACGTATAATATCGTGTACTACGTGACACGAAATGAAGTTTTTTTTTCTAACTTTCCAACAATAATAATCAATCTTGCCAGCACCACGATCGCGATTACTTTCTTACAAGCTATAATAAAAATATGCAAAATTACATCATGACACTAATTACCGTTGCACTAACACTTCGTCATGCGCCAAATCGTGCTCTTACGGCGAACGTCGACGTGGCATTAATTATAATTCTCAACGAGGCGAACGCGTATAGCTGCCCTGGAGGGAAAAAAAAGGAGGCCAATAAACCTCATGAATAAGCGTCGTGAGAGAGGTGATTAATCGCTCAGCGCGGAGGGTGGGTGGTACAGCGTCGTCGATCGAACGAAGCATAACTGCAAGAAGAGACGGAGAACCGATAACAGACCTGAATTGGCCTTATCCGTGAGGGTGAGAGATGATTTAAATCGACGACATTTCCAGAAAAATGCTAGTGAGGGAACGTGGGAGAGTAAGATAAGAGCTCTCTCTCTCTCTCTCCACTATCCGATAGGTCGTTCTTTTTTTTTTTGTAGCTTTACAGACTCATTGAGATTTATGGCAAGGTTTAAGTGCAACGAACTTCTATTTGATGTTCATCGCTCGCACGGCGCGTATTTGGTCGTTAAAGCTTAATTGCGAAAAATTTATTTGGCAAGGGAAATTCAATAGAGACCTGTTAGCGCGCGCGAATGACCATCCATTTGAAAATCGATGTAAAACGATAAATTTTACAGGCGATACTGTGGAACCTTCGCTGTAACACTATTAAAAAAAATGAACAGCTAGTCTCTACGGGCTTTACTAATTGATCACCTTCGTACGATGGGCAATCGAAAATCTACAGGATATAAAATGGAAATTAATCGTTGAATCTTTCAGTTCGTAGCTCATCCAAACGTCCAGCAGCTGCTAGCGTCGATCTGGTACGAAGGTCTGCCGGGTTTCCGACGCAAGAACATGGTGCTCCAGGCGATGGACATCGTGCGTATCGGCGTGCTCTTTCCTGTCTTCAGCGTGTCCTACATCATCGCGCCTCACAGCACCATCGGCCAAACCATGCGCAAACCCTTCATCAAATTCATCTGCCATTCAGCATCCTACTTTACTTTTCTATGTGAGTTCTTGACTATCCAACTTTTTTTACTTTTTTTGTTGTTCATTTTGGAGCATCTACTGCTGAGAGTAAGCGAGCGGCGTAGCGTAAAGCTTTCATGTGAAAGCTAATCAAAAGTTTGCGCATCCTTACGAGGATCAGTGTATGGAAACATAACTTCAACAAGTATCATTACAAGTTTGCCGTAGGAATAACACCATCTTGCCAACTAAACCTACTCGCAGCCAGACAATTGCGAATTGTTCGAGTCGGAACTGCGTGCAGTCTGAACATCAAAGCTTGGATAAACATCTCGTTAGCGTGGAAATTCATTAAAACATCATCGCCAAGACGTCTCCATTAATTCCTCTTGTTAGATATATCGTTTAATACCGAGACATATAGCCAAAGATTTAGCTCGCGATTAAGAGCAGACTTACCTGCTTACCTACGCGCTGGAAGTATTCGCAAACTCGCTCGGGCTCGGTTTAGTCTTTGATTTTGCCGACGCTTTATTGCCTGGTGGGGAAAGGTATTAAGAATTCCTTTGAGGTTTAATACTCGGCGGGGATGCTACCGCAACGTTTAACGGATGTTTACTTGCCTTTTTAAACTATGTTTCGAATTAAATTTTCGAGCTTTTTTGGGTTAAACTAACTTTTCTTTTTATCAAAGTAAACAACTCGTCGTGTCGATTATCAATGAAAAACTGTATAAAAATAAAGTAGCGCGGGATGAATATCCGACAAAAATGTTCCGTATCGAAAGCAAATAAGAGTTATTAGTTGTGAAATGGTACTTCGCGGACGAATAAATCATACATACGTCCACACTTGTTTGCTTACAGCTTTCCTCTTCCAATCGATTAACTCTTCGCGTCTTTTAGCACGTTTTATCATAATTCCGCTTGATCTACCTCGTGACTGAATTATTCATTTTTATCCTCGTAATATGTTTGTATAAATTTCATTTTTCCAATATTCATGTACTTCTAACAACAAATGTCTCTCGAAGAAAGGCCTAATCGGATATCGAACATCCCTTAAAGTCAATGACCGCTCGGAGCGGAAGTTATCGAACACAATTCATCACGAGATTAGTGGGTTGCAAAAGACGCTCGTTCGATTAATTCACAGGATTAGCGCAAAGAGACCCCTAACGTTTCATTCGTGTTTTCCCTTCGCAAATTTTGGATTTCACAAGACGAGAGTGTGGTATATTTCGCGATAGTTGAGAGAGTTTAACGAACGATAATCTCAGTTGAGCAAGAGAAATGTCTTTTCGATTGAATTCCAAATCTTGCTTGCGACGAATGGATATAATTTTATATTTATGAAAGTTAATGCATACGAAAGAAAAAATTGTACTTAAGTGGCTAATTAACTTTGCAGTTATGTTAATACTGGCGAGTCAAAGGATAGAGAGCGTAATGGGCGTCTGGACGGGTCAGGATATTTCAGAGCACGAGTACGAGCCAACGAAGAGAGGCGCCGCGCCAACTATAGTGGAATGGTGAATTATGACGAAAAAAAAAAGCTTTTAACCTTACACTTGAATTAATTTCATTTCCACATTGTCCCTTTCATTTTCATCATTCTCGCGTGTGTCTAATTAATTTCTCTTCAGACCGTCAATTTCTTTTTTAGCCTTTCGTCAATGTCACTGTTACTCTTTGATAACGAGTCGATTATTAAACGTCTGATATTTATAGCAGTAATTATTTTTATTTTCGTGAATTATCTCACTTGAAATAGATGGAACACGATTTTCCACTATTTCTTTCCTCATCGTCGATCTTCCAAATCCTCGCAGGTTCATCTTGGCATGGGTGTCTGGCCTAATCTGGTCGGAAGTAAAACAGCTGTGGGACGTGGGCTTGGAGGAGTACATCAACGACATGTGGAACGTAATAGACTTTGTGACAAATTCGCTGTACGTGGCGACTGTCGCGTTGCGCGTAGTGGCCTATTACAGGGTGCAAATGGAGAAGGAAGGCTCCGAACCTGGCGTCCCGATTGTCGAACTCCAACGCGAGCAGTGGGATACTTGGGATCCTATGCTCATTTCCGAAGGCCTTTTTTCCGCAGCGAATATATTCAGGTTTGTGAAAAAAAAATTAAAATATTCGTATTTATAATGCGACCTTATTTTTTATTTAATTATTTTTGTTGCAGTTCGTTAAAGCTAGTCTACATATTTTCGGTGAATCCTCATCTTGGTCCACTACAAGTGTCGCTGTCGCGAATGGTGATGGACATCATGAAATTCTTCTTCTTGTATGTACTCGTGCTGTTCGCCTTCTCTTGCGGTAAGTTATTATACTACTAATCTAATTTCGCGCTTGTCTAATTGAAATTTAAATAAAGTTCAACGCAATATCTTACTCGGTATGATTACAAAGTCCGATAAAGCTGTATGCTCGCACGACTGAAAAGATAATTAATTTTGCGCTCGCGCGCGCACACAATGTAGGTCTTAATCAACTGCTATGGTACTACGCGGACATGGAGAAGAAGCGATGTCCATCGATGATGCCTCACCTCGCTAAGAATATGACCCAGCACGAGGATACGAACGCGTGCATCGTGTGGCGGAGATTCGCAAAGTAAATACATTCCGCGTCGTCAAATATCCCTTTGACGCACGTATAATAATCGATCATTCTATTTCTCTTTTTTTCGCACGATTAACAAAACAGTCTGTTTGAAACTATACAAACGCTCTTCTGGGCGGTTTTTGGCCTAATTGATCTCGAAAGTTTTGAGCTGGACGGCATCAAAATATTCACGAGGTTCTGGGGCATGCTGATGTTCGGCACGTACTCCGTTATTAATATCGTCGTTTTATTGAACCTGCTCATCGCCATGATGAATCATTCCTACCAGTTAATTTCCGTAAGTGATTTTCATATACAGTGTTTTCATTGACTTTGGGTGTGGAATGATAAATAAAAGTCTTCCTTATTATCAAGTTTTATGATTCGCAGTAGCATTAGTTTATCAAAAAAGATTATTTATCATTATTATGAACTTTTGTTGGGGACTATTTCTTTTCAATATTTAATGAAAAAAATATGCAAACCAGAAATAAAAAAATTTTTTTATTTGATTACACAGGAACGCGCGGATACCGAATGGAAGTTTGCACGCAGCAAGCTGTGGATAAGTTACTTCGAGGAAGGTGGTACTGTGCCGCCACCTTTTAACATCATTCCTACACCAAAAAGCGCCTGGTACGTCGGCAAGTGGATTTACCGAAAGCTATGCGGTCACAGTCGAGCTGCCAAGACCGAGCATGCGCGCACCATCAGAGTGAGTATTCATTCTTCTTTTACGCAGCTCTCTTTTAAAATTATAAACTCAAAATATACAATAAATAACAACACTTTTTTCTTAAATAAAAATTAACTTTAAACGAAACAAAAAATAACTGTGTCTGCACAAACTCGACTTTTACTACTTGTATTTATATTTCGACGATACATTATACTTTTTGCATGAGATATATTTTAATTACAAATAATAATATTCAATGAATACACTCAAAAATTAAAAACACTCCGTCAACCATAAAAAAAAACGCAATACATAAAAAAAAGAAATATATCCGACAAAACAACACAACAACCAAACACTTTGCAACTCGATTATAACGTGCAGAGAAAAAAGGATCAGGCGACTGTGAGGGACGAGCGCTACAAGGGCATAATGAAGAACTTGGTGAGACGCTACGTGACGGTGGAGCAGCGCAAGACGGAGAACGAGGGCGTGACGGAGGACGACGTGAACGAGATCAAGCAGGATATCAGTGCGTTCCGCTGCGAGCTGCTCAACATACTGCAAAAATCAGGAATGCAAACGGATGTCACCTCCGGCACGGGTACCGGTGAGAGTAGAGCGTTCAATATCGAGAAGCTCATAGAGTCTCGATCGCGCGAGCTTTTCTCTCTTTTATCATCGGCCGCATATATACACGCACGGCCACCTCTATCTCAAGTTTCTCACTTTCTTTCTTTTTTTTCCTTGTATATCTATTTATGGTAAGGTCTTGTATTTCGTTCGTTAAATTACAATTGCTATAAACGAAAAAATTCTTTTTGAATATTCTTTCTCAATCTATATTTTTTAGGATAGAGTGTGAGAAACAATATGGCTTTTTGAACTACAAGACCTTTCAGTGATGATAAGAGACGAAAATCTAAAATCTGAATTGATTGTAATTTATTGAAGAGACTGATGTAGATAGTGTAAATAATGTACATAATATAGCGTTTGAAAACTCTCGATAAATTACTTTTAATTAACTGTAACTGTGTTATCTTACTGATTTATAACATTATTAAAAATACGAAATGTTGATCAAATTCGGCTATGATGTGCCTTGTCAGTAAAATTTCACATTGTCGTTTTGGATGAAGCTGAAGCTGTCAGACCGAATAACGATACGTGAGAACCGCGACTAGTAACTTTGTCAACACATAACTTCGGAATGCAATGACAGATTTCAATGAAACTTTGTGTGTCAGCTCTAAATAATATTAAAATTCATTAGAAATTCTCGAACGGGAGTAATCTTATATGTATTCATCAACTTCCAGGCTCCGCCGAGTCCGTCCAAAATTCGGTCTGTCAGCTTAGCTTCATTTCGTTTTGGGAGTACTAATAAATCAAGCAATTTCAAAAAAATTATTAGTGTTCTCACATAAAGTAGCAGTAATGTTAAAATTTTTATTATTCTATCTGTCTGTTCGATATTGTTGAATATAGTCAGAATGTAGTAAATTCGTTAATCAATTTTTGCAAGAAGTAATTATACGACTTCCCCGCGTGAATATCGCGGGCGCGCATATTCGTCAAAGACGTAACTTGAACTCACGCAAGTTCGCGTAACAAGTGAAATTAATCTTTACTCCTCGGATTAATTAGCAGGCTAGCGAAAGCTCTTGTGACTAGGGGTGTCGGTTTGAAGCAATTGTCTCGGTAAACATTTCTCGGCAAATGAGTTTAACTTCTAATTTGAAGTAGCCGCTGTTTAATCAACGACTACTTTCACGTTGTTGGATAATTTTATGCTAGATGAGTTTTGTCGAGGAGTTATTATATTTCATTTAGGTAATTAAAGTGGATAGTTGCTTAATTGAATATCTACTGTTATTCAAAGCGTCGTATAATTACTGCCGTGTTTTTGAAATTATATAGATGGAAAGTATATAGTAGTTGGCATTGTCTGTATGTAGATTTTTTATGAAGCACCATTATCGAATTGAGTTTTTTTTTTCAATTTAATTATATCCTCTAGAAATTTTGATAGAATTATCCATCAATCTATGAAGACGTAAGCAAGTTTTTTTAGCTAATCAGTTTAATAATTCGAAAGATAGATATTTAATAATAGCTGGTATAATAAAAAAAATGAATATTCGAAGATTTTCAATTTTGTGAATATCTAAAGCACTTTTACTAGTAGAAAAGAAGCACTCGGTTGTGAAAAAGAAAAGCCCCCTCAGTTACTTATAATTTGCCAATTATTTTAAGTTTTTGTAATTTCAGTAGTGAGCACGCTTAATTTTGGCATGTGTACGTTCTCTTGTGCCGTAGACGGTAGCGTGAAAGAGTTGTCCTTAGGTGTGGGCGGCAAGAAGAATCGTCAGAAGGAGCGTCGGCTGATGAAGGGCTTCGAACTTGGATCGACGGTCGGCGGCAGCAGTACCTTACCATGCGTCGCGGAGTTCATGTCGGGACTTCGCAACGACATGAATCAACAAACGCCAGATGGATCGGGTTACCATCATCCCCAAGCCTTCGGGAGTACCTACAGCGGTATCTTTGGTGGTCCCGGTACAACGCCTAAGAGGCATCCTCATCACATAAGTACAAACAGCGTGCCCGGCTTGGCTTCCGGTCAGAAACCCTCCAGGGACTCGAGAAACGGCTCCAGAAAAAGACGCTGGGGTACGCTCATCGAGGCTGCAAAGGCTGGCAGAGTTTCCAGGCTTATTGGTGAGTATAAGTTTGCTCTCGCTATTTTTATTCTTCACACTGATAATGGCTTTCTCAAATATATAAAGGCCGTTCGCGCTCGCAAGACTCTGTCTACTCCCCGGCTTCCGAAGACGGTGGTTCTCGTTCCGAGGGTTCGTCCGATTCCAAATCTTCCTTAGACGCGCCATCTCAGGACTCCCACTATCCACAGCACTCGTCTCACCATGGAACACATCAACACCATCACCGTCATCATCAACAGCAACAACAGCAGCAGCAGTCAACGCAGCAGTCAGCCCAACAAACTCCAGCGCATCCAACGAACGAAGGTCACCACGTGTTTGGCTATGCGTTGGGCCCAGCTTTGGCGGCTCTAAGGCGTAAACGCAAAAAGTTCTCGGCCTCGCGCTCGTCCACCCCGGCGATGACGAGTAGTGGCAACAACAGCGCCAGTCAGTCCACCACGATGGAGTCGATGATACAACCCATCACCTCGGTCTTCGCCTCGCGTGCCAGCAAAAAGCAACTTCAACGAGCGAGTAGCGTTCCAACGCGCAGCCCTGAAATTACTATCCAACACGAGGTACCTCCACGACGACACGAGACCACTCAGAGTCAACAGCCTAGCCTTGATGAAGTTGCTACGGCCGAAGCCAAGAACCAAGGTTAGAGACATCTCGAATCAACTAAAACACTAACTATTAACAACAAAAAAATTAAAATAAAAAAAGTAAGAAAAAAAAGAAATAGCATGAGCTACGATCGGCGGGTAACTCGGGCATATGGACGTCTATTTTTCCGTCAGTGACCTTCCGCGGCAGCTGGAAGAAAAAACATTTTTTCGTACCGCCGAGTTCTGTACAGTAGACTCTTGCTAAGGAGAACGCCGCTTTAAATTAAACGAGGCTGCTGCTTTGGGCTCGATTGGCTATTAACGGACCGACAGGAGAATTGTTATCGGGCGCTGGCGCCCGAATAGGGGCATATTAAACGGCTTGTCTGCATGGAGAGAGGAGAGTGAGAGAGCGAGGGTTTACTAACTATGGCTGCTTCTGCAATAGTGAGTTCTCTGACGAGATGTTGTGTTTATTATTTTTATGGCTTTTTCTATAAATATAGTCTAATGATCGATTATTCATAGAGTGCATATGGTCGTTCTTTGCTTTAGAGGAACATTTAACAACAGCAACCAATAAAAAAAAACAAGTGTTTTAGCGTGGGCTACAAGTGAAAGCGGCTTTGTAAATTTTATAAATTATCATTGATATACACGTTGTTGTGTGATGGGGGATGCTATTAATTATTGTTGGTGGGCTAGATGTGCATGTATAAAATTGTCTGCTTTATTTGATAAAGTACTCTATCTCCACGTACTAGCTGCGTTTTAACATTGGAAGAGAAATAAATTGGTTATTAAAAAAAACATTTTCTGGATTTTGCTGTTTCATTTATTTACATGAAAGTCCAACTCTTTTTATTTGGTTTGGTTTATCTGTATCGTTTTTCATATTGTTTTGTTCTTTATCCGACTGGAAGTAAACTAACATTCACACTAACAAATTTCAAAATTGTAACAAACACACCCCGTAACACTATTGTAGAACCAGCCTAATGCGCTAACAATGCATCTAACCAGCGTGTGCCAGCTAAATGTGCAACTTAGCGAGAATCTACTGTAGAAGACAACGCATATACATCGACAAGAAATTCGATATCATTAAGAATAAACAATAAAAAAAGAATTACCCCACACATGCAAGCTGTCCGGGGCCTCCAAAAAACAATGCTTACAGGTGGTGTAGCAGCGGTCACGAGTTCGACGGTCGACTTGACCCCATCCACCACCGAGGAGAGTGTGTTGAGTGCGAGCACGTCGGTGGTCAAACGCAACGGCTCGGCACAGCGGCTACCCCCGGGCATTGAGCCCATCAGCGGACACGACGCATCTGCCTCGACTGGCTGGCTCTAATCGACACACACACTGCACAATCATGCTAAAGCCTCTATCGAAACTATCTGTCGTTGTCAGTCAGCTGACAAGTCGTCTTAGATTGAATTGCGAATTTCCCGTTTCCTCAGGCTTCATTATATCCGAGTTGATATGGAATTCATGATCTATCAATAGGTTTTTTGAACAGTAACAACTTCGAGATGAAGCGCTGAGAATCGTTTGCGAACATTTTTTACTGTTCTGAAATTTCACAACTTGACATTGCGGAATTAAAATGAGTCTAAACTTAATTTCCTACAAGAAAGTTCTACTACATTTAATTACTCAATTAAATAGATTATGATTAATGACTATGCAATAGTGAATTTTAAAGCACTATCTGCCATTGCAAACGTTGTCTTTAAAGCTTTACATCACTTCGTTTGTATAGAATTTTTCAAAGATCGTATAGATCATTTTAACTCAATGAAGCGACTAACGAACAGAAACTACTGTCAGCTGTAAGTACATCGCCACTACTGCCAAACTGGAAGTGCCACGTGGGTCAACCGTCATAAGCCCAAAGAAGGAAACATAAAAGTTATTCTCGAACGAGCGGTCGGGTATTTTGACGAATCATCGTGAAAAAAGTTAATGAATATACCTATTAGTCTATAATTGTAGTTTAAATATTTGTACATTACAGTAATGTTAAAGGAGAATCCCAAAGCTCCATTGAAGTTTGCCCGTTAGGGACAACGTTAGTTATGTATACCATCGTAAAGTAC